>BTPG01000008.1:169391383-169556477 GCA_036245525.1 Semisulcospira habei | reverse complement strand
AGACAAGGCTGTTTGCTCTCACCTACTCTTTTCAACGTCTTCCTGGAAAGAATCATGACGGACGCTCTGAAAGATCATGAAGGAACTGTCAGTATTGGAGGCAGAACAATCACGAACTTGCGCTTTGCGGACGACATTGATGGCCTTGCAGGAACAGAGAAGGAGCTAGCTCAGCTGGTGGAAAAGCTGGATAGTACAGCCATTGCATATGGGATGGAAATCAGTGCAGAGAAGACCAAACTAATGACCAATAACGCCAGTGGCATTGGCACTGAAATCATGGTTGGAGGCCAAAAACTGGAAACAGTTAAGAAATTCAAATACTTAAAAGCCATTGTGACAGATGAGGGATCAAAACCAGAAATACTGTCCAGGATTGCGCAGACAACAACAGCACTGACAAGATTGAAGACCATATGGAAGGACAGAAACATCACACTCTGCTCCAAGATCAGACTGATGCGCTCCTTAGTCATCTTTGACTTCACCATGCATAGGCAAAATAGGAAAATGGTTTAGGACTACAGTTGGAGTCAGACAAGGCTGTTTGCTCTCACCTACTCTTTTCAACATCTTCCTGGAAAGAATCATGACGGACGCTCTGAAAGATCATGAAGGAACTGTCAGTATTGGAGGCAGAACAATCACGAACTTGCGCTTTGCGGACGACATTGATGGCCTTGCAGGAACAGAGAAGGAGCTAGCTCAGCTGGTGGAAAAGCTGGATAGTACAGCCATTGCATATGGGATGGAAATCAGTGCAGAGAAGACCAAACTAATGACCAATAACGCCAGTGGCATTGGCACTGAAATCATGGTTGGAGGCCAAAAACTGGAAACAGTTAAGAAATTCAAATACTTAAAAGCCACTGTGACAGATGAGGGATCAAAACCAGAAATACTGTCCAGGATTGCGCAGACAACAACAGCACTGACAAGATTGAAGACCATATGGAAGGACAGAAACATCACACTCTGCTCCAAGATCAGACTGATGCGCTCCTTAGTCATCTTTGACTTCACCATGCATAGGCAAAATAGGAAAATGGTTTAGGACTACAGTTGGAGTCAGACAAGGCTGTTTGCTCTCACCTACTCTTTTCAACATCTTCCTGGAAAGAATCATGACGGACGCTCTGAAAGATCATGAAGGAACTGTCAGTATTGGAGGCAGAACAATCACGAACTTGCGCTTTGCGGACGACATTGATGGCCTTGCAGGAACAGAGAAGGAGCTAGCTGGTGGAAAAGCTGGATAGTACAGCCATTGCATATGGGATGGAAATCAGTGCAGAGAAGACCAAACTAATGACCAATAACGCCAGTGGCATGGCACTGAAATCATGGTTGGAGGCCAAAAACTGGAAACAGTAAAGAAATTAAAATACTTAAAAGCCATTGTGACAGATGAGGGATCAAAACCAGAAATACTGTACAGGATTGCGCAGACAACAACAGCACTGACAAGATTGAAGACCATATGGAAGGACAGAAACATCACACTCTGCTCCAAGATCAGACTGATGCGCTCCTTAGTCATCTCTGTTCTTGTATGCCTGCGACCCTCACAGCAGACCTTGAAAGGAGGATACAAGCCACTGAAATGAGATGTTTTCGAAGGCTGCTTGGCATCTCATACAGAGATCACATCACAAACGAGGAAGTGGGAAGCAGAATCAGGCAAGCCATCGGGTCCTATGAAGACGTATTAGCCATTGTGAGAAAACGCAAACTGAAGTGGTATGGGCATGTCACGCGTTCAGCAGGGCTTGCCAAAACAATCCTGCAAGGCACTGTGCAAGGAAGACGAAGGCCGAGAGGAAGACAGAGGAAAAGATGGGAGGACAATATCTCAGAGTGGACAGGACTGAAGCTGGGCGATACGCTGAGAATGGCAGAGAACAGAGAGAAATGGAGGGAGCTGGTTGCCAAGTCATCAGTGGTGCCCCAACGGTCGGCAAGACTACGGGATATAGATAAATAGATAGATGCATAGGTCAATTACACAAACTGGGCTCGATTACCGAGAGAGGCCCTGCTAGGCTAAAGTTCCACAGCCGAGATCGCATTTTGCATTTGTTGGGTTTCTTTGGGTTTTTTTTTTTCGGTCGGGCGCACATGTAGGCCTACAATTATATCTTAAAGAAAACACCAAAACAAAACAAACCCAAAACGTATTGGTCGACATTTTCGGCAAATGCACGGGTGTTTCAAAATCGGCTTACACCATTGAAAAACTCATTTAAATTTGTCGTTACGGTGTCCGCGTCAGTGTCATTTTCCTCCATTGCATTTTGTTTTGTTGTAGTCCGCGAAGGGCGACACCCCCACTAAATCACAAGGTTTAATTTTCACGTTGTGATATGTGAGGTCCGTCACCCGAGCGATTTATACCAGGTTCACGGGCATTTATCAGTCTCGATTTAAACTGATCACATGGGGGCCAAAAAGTGACACGGGGCAAAATAGAGTGTTTATTAACCCATTACATCCTGAGGATAATTTTGCCGTATAATTTGTTTATTGTCCTATGAAGGCTACATTACAGATTAGGAGATAGATCGTGTTTTAGTTCAAGGGTAGTGCCAGAATAGCTATTCTGGCACCACCCTTGAACTATCAGTCAAAATTGATTTCAAGCCAATGGGTGTATCAGGATGAAAATGGTTAATCCGAAGTTGCGGGTCCCAAGGAAGAACCAGTCTTGCTTGCTGGCACCCCGTTGGAGGAGGTGGAGTCCTTCACCTATCTCGGGAGCATCATAGACAACAAAGGCGGCACTGATGCAGATGTCAGAGCACGAATCGGTAAAGCCAGAGCAGCCTTTCTCCAGTTGAAAAAAGTGTGGAGTTCCAGAGAGCTGTCACAACACACCAAAGTCCGGATTCAGTTTCAACTCCAACGTAAAAGCAGTTCTCCTCTATGGAGCAGAGACTTGGAGATTGACAAAAACCACAGTCAACAGAGTACAGATCTTCATAAACAGTTGCCTTAGAAGAATTTTGAAAATCCACTGGCCAGAGAAGATCAGCAACGTCAGACTCTGGGAGAGAACAGAGCAGATAACAGCAGAGAATGAAGTTGGGCGAAGAAGATGGGGATGGATTGGTCACAGTCTGAGAAAGTCAGCTTCCAGTATGACTAGGCAGGCATTGTCATGGAACCCCCAGGGAAAGAGGAACAGAGGCAGGCCGAGAAACACCTGGCGTCGAGACCTCCAAGCAGACATCAAGAGACTGGGAACCACCAGGAGTAAAATCGAAGGAGAAGCACAGGACAGGAGTCGCTGGAGGTCTCTCGTCGACGGCCTACACCCGGGGAGGGGTGACAGGCGTAAGTAAGTAAGAAGTTGCGGGTCACGTTCGAGTGGCTAACAAACTACCGTTGGAAGACTGCATTCATATCCACAAAACTGAAATTGACAGCGGGGCGCAAACTAATTGAGCAGTGGGTCATTTGACGTTTGAAAAAAAAAAAAACAGTGAATGTGTAATTCGTGCTTCTTCAGTGCAAATTAGCTTCAGGTTTCCGTAGATACGTACGGTCGCGTAGGGCCATTGGCTGTAGTAATTGAAGAGTTTGACAGCCTCGTTTTGAATAGTCTTCCAAATGCTAACATGAATAGGGCGGTGGTGGTGGTGGTGGTGGTGGTGGGGGGGGGGGGGGTAGGAGAAACTCCTCCCCACTTTGTTCCTATGCTAGTCAGTCGTGACCAACAAACCGAACGATGGGCAGTGCGCTATTCATCTTCATGGTGACGGACATCATTAGTTCGCGTTAAACTAGGTTCCAACCGGCAAGTTTCGCCGGTAAACTGTTTTAAGCCTGTCCTTCCAAGGAGGCATTTTGTCTTTGTTGGTTATGTTATGGCTGGGTGAACAAACTTAACTCCATGAGCACCATGTTATTTCCATCTGTGATGGGTATAACTGAATTCTCATGAGACCCTGCAGAAGATTATCAGTCTACGCCTTGCAATGACTTATCGCTAGGTGTGCAGTTTCATACGATTTCACTGGGATGACTGAAGTGCATGGTCAGCGTAGAAAGTACCGTTAGGGCTGTCCTATGTCCTGTTTCAAAGTTAGTCTTTCTAGACCTACTGCAAAGTTCACCATAAACTCTCTAACCCATTTAGCCCCAATGCCCTACAGCAGAATATGGATCGACCATGATAATTCAAGGGTAGTGCCAGATTGGCTCGGCGTCTGAAGGTGCCAAGCCAATCTGGCACTACCCTTGAATTATCATGGTCGGTCTATCTCCTGCAACTGGTACATCGGAGTTAGGCAACACCTCCAAAGTTTGGAACATGTGGCCATGGGGCTAAATGGGTTAAGTTAGTCTCACATGAATATAACTGAAACACCAGCATACCACTGACACACATATACACGCAACGCCAGGCTCAAACTGACATGTTGATCAAAAGATATTTTATTAATAATATCATCTATAAAACACATTTCGTACTGTGCAGCGTTTAAACGTACAAATGCCACGTCAAATTACTCAAAGTTGTAGACGGGTATATTAATACTTGTATTACTGTTACTACAATCTACTATTATTCGCCGTACGTAGTACTTACAAAAGGTTCTCAATTTTGTCAGTCTGGCCTCAACTACGGCTTTCGACCCTTATGTCGTGTATAGACCCAATGCGCAATAGGCCATCTGGCCGATGTCGGCCCGATGGCCTTTAGCGCATTGGGGATGCACCGTAACACTGGTTTTCTAATGAGAAACTCTCCCACCTGAACGCCATCAGTGCAATCCTTAGACACTAGCTAAGTCAAACCCAAAGTGACACCATTGAATGTTGCTGCATCTGTATGTTATGGCCCATCATGTCTTGCGCGTTGTTGTGGCGTTCACTATGCTCGTTATGTTTTGGATCATGCATATCTGATGCCATGAAAAACAGACTAGATATGGTCAGAATGCCTTCAAAATTGGCATGTACATCAAGTAATATATCTGATTTTCAGAAATGTTGCATTTGAGGCACAGGCACATGAAAGTTTTTTATCATAATTTGTCATTACCCACTCCCCTACTTTTTCTGCTTTTCCAAGTTCACATACACATGCAATACAGTCAAACTAACTCCCGGTGGGCTGAACAACTGAAAAAGGTTACCGTAACACTGACATTGATGAAAAATGAGCTTTCAGATCCAAGGTGTATCTCAGGGCAGCCAAAAAGACAACACCCTGGCATCCTCACGGACCCTGTCATCTGGTGACAGCAAGCAGTGAGGCCTGAACAGCTGCCAAGTCCTATATGCTGCTTGCAATCTTTTCCTCAGGCAAAAGGAGTCATGAGACAGCTGTGCAATTTAATCATTAAGTCTACCGAGCCATACCACCGCCAAAAGACTACACAAAACAGCCAAAACTATGCTACGCGGGACATACTCCATACCCAAAGTGTCTGGAGTGCTTATTTAGGAGTTAGCAGAGAAAAATGGTTATGTACAGTTCCTTTTTATATAGAACACACTTGTCATAGTCTCAAAACACATGAACTCATGTTGCAAATGCAGAAAGCATGAGTGTGCCAAACCTGTGTAAAAGCCTGTACCGGTGGCCGCAGCTGCTGCTCCCATAACAACGCACTTAAATAAGCTTTACGCCGTGTAAAAGTGCTTGTGTTCGGCTCAGAATAAACACCAGAGACATCCCTCATGACAGTTACAGCAGAATGACATCTCAGATGCAGCCTATGTTGTATACAAATGTAGCTGGATCATGCAAAATAACTTCTGCAGGTCACATTCTTTCGGCAGGTTATTTCACTCTGAGGTCAGCTGCCTGATGAAATGAACCTGCTGACACCGTTTCATTGTAGTTTTGATCTTAACCTTTGACCCCCCCCCCCCCTTCCAAACTTCAATAACTTGAATAAGTGCATTTTTTTCATGCATTTAGCAAACCGAACACCCCAAACCCCACCCCTTTCAAGGTCAAAATCACAGCTCAAGGTCGAAGGTCAGACTCATGACTACCAAGACAAAAAATAAATAAACACACTAAACATGGCCCACAGTGCAGGGAAACAGGGTGTTGCGCCACAAAACATGCAAAAACGCCTATAAAACTGCAAGGGAAGCGATTTGTAGGCAAAATTTGTATGAATTCCTCAGTGTGTGTGCGTGTGCAAAAGTCCAAAGTCAATGATATGGTTACATTAAACCAGCTTCTGGTATGTCACAAATAACATCTGGTTCCTCTGACAGGTCAAAGCACACAGTCGGCCTCCTCTGCAGTCCCATCTGTTAAAACGCCCTAGCCTTAGTCTGTCCCAGTCATCCCCTAATTTTTCAATCCCCTAAACAACACTACTGCCCACTTGCTGCACATATGCCATGCACAAAAAAAAAAAGACACCACCAGTCACATTTCCTGGCTATCAACATGATTCTGTACTAACCCTACATCCAAGCGCAGCCCAAAACTGGTACACACCTCAAATCACCATCCACTTGGCAACTCAAACTAGGCCAAAAAGAGTCTGCTGGTTAAGCCAAGGCCACGGAATCTCAGTGCTATTTACGTACTGTCCCGTCTCTTAGCCATAGTCAGTCGCAGGCACCCCCTAATATTTCAATCCTCTAAAAACCACTACCGCCCACCAGCTGCACATTTGCCATGCACAAAATAACCAAAAAAACAGCACATTGACAGTCTCATTTCTTGGCTATGAACCTGATTCCTTACCAACCCCACACCCAAGCACAGCTGAAATCAGCGTGCCCCTCAAATCATTACGTCAACGGCAAATCAACATAGGCCCACAACTGTCCACTGCATAAGCTCAGGATGGTATGAATCAAAGCACCAAACATGTCTCCTCTCATCTAACCAGAAATTTCCAGCAAATTCCAACATTCAGCCCTACTACAAATTTTCAAACAAGGCAAACATTATTTTTAAAAACACTGGTCCTCTTAAGGTTGGTATGAATCAAAGCACCAAACATGTCACTTCTCATCTATCGAGAGATTTTAAGCAAATTCCAGCATACTACCTCTGTACAAAATGCGAAAGAAGGCAGAAGATTAAAAAAAAAAAAACACTGGTCCTCTTATTGCCTCACCTACCTCATTTGAATATGCAATGTGACCTACTGCCCCTGGCTCGTGTCAATGACCGGAACTCTCCTACGTACAAAGGAGACTTGGACGAGCAGAAAAGACTAACATCAGGCATGGGAATTGCCCAAGCAAAAATCATCTGAAACGGGGCCTTCAACCTGATACAAAAGGCCTCCACCACGCTAGGTCTTCTTTCCGCGAGGGCCAAAAAATCAAAACAGTGGGAGGCGATGGACCTTGCTTACATCTGGGCGCCAAAAAATCAAACGGGAGGTGGGGGGGGGGGGGGGGGGGGGGGGCAGGCGACGGACCTTGCTTACTTCTGGGCACCGGAAAATCAAATTGGGGGGGGGGGGGGGGGGAACCTTGCTTACTTCTGGGTGCCGGAAAATCAAACAGGGAGGTGGGGGGGGGGGGGGGGGGGGATTTGCGGGCCACCTTGGGTCTGCCCGCCTAAGTTCGCAGTGCTGTGCACACTCAGGAAGACCACCGACACAGCCTGCAGCGTCATGTTCCGTCGCGGAATAAAACCAGTGCTTTCCTTCTTTTGCTACCCACAAACGCGGAAACGTCTTTTTTTTTCTCGCAGATGATTTCTTTTTCTCGCGGAATTTCGCAGACAATTCCCATGCCTGTAACATTCAGATTTCGTCAGTTCGTCCAGCATTATTGTAAGACCTACTAAGAGCATTGATATGGGAGATATTGCGAACTCTTTAACTCCTTATTGCCTGGATCTGCTCCGTGGTGGGCTTTGATTGCTACAATTCGCCGATACAACGGGTTATCTCTGAATGATGTCAGTCTTGCCTCAACTAAGACTTTTCTAGACTACGGTTCTCTTCACAATCCCTTTGAGTAGGCAGGCGTACCAGAGGTTTTCCCCTGCGTAACGGAAGATCTCGGCCTGTGTACAAAGGAGAAAAACGGCAGAAAAGTCTGTCTCATTTTATGACACTCAAAGTTTATAAGTTTAACTCATTCAGTCCGACGGCCGTATCTACCAATTTTTGGGGGCGTCATCTAATGACTGCACCAGTTGCATGAGATGGAGCGACCATAATTCAAGGGCAGTACCAGATTAGCTTGGCGCCGAAAGGCACCAAGCTAATCTGGCACTACCCTTGAATTACCATGGTCGACCCATCTCCTGCTGTAGTGCATCAGGGCTGAATGGGTTAAATTAGACTGTTCAGCATTGTTTTAAGACATCCTAAGAACATTTATAACGGAGATATTGCCAATTATTAACCCTTTACTGTCTGGCGTAGCTCACTTTAATGAATATCACATTCACTGGCATGGTACAGTTATATCTTGAACCGCTCGGAGATTACTCTGCACTGAGGTAGTCGCTACAGCTCCAAAAACACATGGCCCCAACGAGCTCCTTAGCATCCGCGTTATCGCGGAATTGTTTATATTACAGCGGACGGCAGACGCCGCCGTCCCGTTAGTCCCTTTCCTTTTTGTCCCATGTCTCCTTGACTGTGTGCGCAAAATAAGGTGAACTTGTGTGAAATCATTGAAAATTCGCATCAACTTCATTTTTAAAAAAAATTAACTTTAGAATTTTTTAGTGTGTGTACGGGTTAGCGGCGCACTTTTTTGGAAACAATAGGCGCACAGGCCTCTTTTCGTGTTTGTCCTTGCTAAACTACAACATTCTTAGAGAGAGAAAGAGAGATGAAATGAAACTTTATTAAGAGAGAGAAAAAACAACAGCCTAGTGATAATAAAGTGTAAAAATGGTTATAACTAAATAGTGTATACACGGTATAAATGAAGACACAGTCGTATATCCGTGAACTGAAAAACTCGAAAAGCTTTTGGTCAGGCAGGGAGCCGCAAGAGCAAAAAGGAGGGGAGGAAATACGGTCGCGGCGGGTTTGATATGTGCCAGATATCTCTCACGACAGCTTGATGATAACGGACTTGCACCCACACTTGCCGGAATTCAGGGACCTTTTTTTCTCTGTCCGTCGAGTTATAGACTGGGTATTCAAAATACATATACTGTACTTTCAAATGTGGCTCCTCCGTTTTAAAAAAAGAGACATTCACAACAAATAAACCAAAAATAGACTCGTGTCAATGTTACAAATATGCCATCAAATCTGAAAAGAAGACAATGAAAGAGAAAACAAAATCAGAAATTCTAATGAAAAAAAAAACCACAAAACCAATACACATTTAAACGAAACTACTGTATCATAATTTACATTTTTAGTTCTGAAACTGCCAAAATAAACTTAACACCATAGTCGCCAAGCTTTTCTGGTACCAGTCTTGAACTATCATGTTTGATCCATGTCTCTTTGCGGTGTGTCGGGGCTTAATGAGTTTAAAAATACCTCTGACAAATAATAGCTGCAGACTGCAATATATGTACATGTACATAACCATGCTAGGGTTCATAATTGAATCTGCAATGCGTGCTGGTCGTAACCATACGTGGCGAGGTTAGAACTGTAACTAATACAATGTATTATCACACAAACAAAAACACATTCATGTCTTCCACACCACAAAGTGGCCTGACACATATGAAGGAATTCTTGTGTGTGTGATAACTTTGTTTCTGATTATTTGAAACAGCACAAAAACTCATGAAATGCAACATACTGATGTAACTTAACTCCTTCAAAAAGTGAACGTTGTCCGACTGCAAGAGACATAGTCATGAGCACCTGAGACTGCGAGGGCCCATGTGGATCTATGCTGATTGCTGACACTACTTCCTTTGACAAATTGCGTTAATTAAGAAAGATTCCAGAAACACAGTCTGCATCCACTGGCAGTGACGGCATTAGGACATCACAGTTCAAATACACATCTTTTACACATCATATACACAGCTCAAATGACCACATAGTGGCAAACTCAATTTTGTCATCAAGAGTCATTCATGATTTGATTTTTGTCATGATTAATAATACAATAATACCACAACACAACTGTTCAACACTAACACAAAGCACGTATCATTAAGAAATGACAACCTTACTACATCACAATACAAAAGTGTGTGTATACTATTTCACTCTCACCATACTGTTTAAAAAGAAAACAGAAACAAAAGTATAGGTCGTTTGACGTCAGAGCGCATGCTTTCCCCCACATCGGAGCGCACGCCTTTTCCCTTGCAACTATCTCTGCAAAGAACCACTTTTTTATACCAATCTTAGAACAAATATCATTCAGTGACAGTTGACCCAATATGATTTACTTATATAAGAAACTCAAACGGTGTGTCAGTTTTGCTGTGCAGTTGTAAAAATATCTCCACCCCCCCCCCCCCCCCCCCCCTTTTTTAAAAAATTGAATTGACCGATTCTAAATCCCTAAATGTGCCCCAGTATAAGAAAGGGCCGTTTTCACATAAATTGGTCAAGTTTTCAAACTTGAAACAGCGCAGGCATACATGAAGTCTGCATGCTTACCCTCGATCTTGAAATCTACCTGGACTCTATTAACTTAAGGGTATTGAAAATGGCTTGTTCTCATCTTTTCACCAAGCTTTTACGGGTGTTGGGCGAAAATGACAAATCACAGGAGTACAGCAAAAAATATGCCATATTAGGTCAATTGGCATTAAATGATTTTTGTTCTTAAAAGTTGTACAGAAAGGTGTTTTTTTGCAGAGATATTTGGGAAAAACGTGCGCTCTAAAGTCAAACGGCCTATATATTTACACAAATACTAACAGATTGAGAAAGTTACATGCGCCATGCTAAATACATGACAGCAAACAAATTGTGCCAAACATCACAAATAACTGATCATCGTGGGAAATGATCCACATGCAACTCATCCCCCACAGGAACATCACATTAGCATGCAACATAATGCTCTCTTTCCCTCTGTGTGCCCTATTTTGTTCACAACACACACACACAGAACATAAACATTTCCTTGGAAGCCATGATCGATGGAAGGAAGTATCAGCAGACAGACGTAACATCTGTTCACTTACTAGTATGATTCATACGCACAAGTCCAAGATACATGTACTCCTGGGGCTCATGAGAATATATGCCACTGCTGGCAATGATCAGTTCCATTTGCATCTGCAGGTTAAAACAAAATCATAGTCCACTTGACTATACCCAGGCCTCACCAATTCCGGGGGAGGGTATGAATATACTCACAATAGACATTGGACCCACTATTGGGTAGATTTAGGTTTGCCGCCTACGACAGGTTTCGCCCCAAGGGTGGGGGGGTGGGGGTGGGGGTGGGGGTGTGTGTGTGGCTCGTCAGGCAGGCATAAGGCACAGCCTGGTAAATGCAAACACAATGCCTGTACTAGAAGGCACCTCCAGAATTTACTGGTAGCATCCCTAGTTTCAATTCCAACGTAAAAGCAGTTCTCCTATATGGAGCAGAGACTTGGAGATTGACAAAAACCACAGTCAACAGAGTACAGATCTTCATAAACGGTTGCCTTAGAAGAATTTTGAAAATCCACTGGCCAGAGAAGATCAGCAACATAAGACTCTGGGAGAGAACAGAGCAGATAACAGCAAAGAATGAAATTGGGCGAAGAAGATGGGGATGGATTGGTCAGTCTGAGAAAGCCAGCTTCCAGGGTCACTAGGCAGGCATTGTCATGGAACCCCCAGGGAAAGAGAAAAAGAGGCAGGCCGAGAAACACCTGGCGTCGAGACCTCCAAGCAGACATCAAGAGACTGGGAACCACCTGGAGTAAAATTGAAGGAGAAGCACAGGACAGGAGTCGCTGGAGGTCTCTCGTCGATGGCCTATACCCGGGGAGGGGTGACAGGCGTAAGTAAGTAAGTAACCCCTAGTTTAGTGTGGAATACATCAATAAAGCTTTATGCGAGGCGAAACCAGTCCTAGGCATCAAAAATAAATCTACCCAATAGCAGGTCCAATGTCTATTGCGAGTATATTTATACCCTCCCAGGGTGTGGGGAGGCCAGGATTTAGTCAAGTGGACTGTAGAGTGACTGGGGGTAGTCCCTATTGCTTTTTGCAGTGGGCGTTTCAGTGGAAGGCTCAAAATGATAGGTCCGTCATTCCTTCTTTCCCATCCATCTTCTTTTCTAGATCTAGTGAGCCTTGTAGTCACAAAAATGACAGCTGATGTCCTGATGACGCAATGCAAGCTCACCAGCGTGGAATCCCATGGCATTAGCACTGCAGAGCACTCTCAGAATTCAAATGTAAAATTATGTCCCTTGGAGCTACTCTGAGAGCACTTTTGTCCTTGGGCGATGCCCTTGAAATTACAAAAAACTATATAAAAAAAAACACAACTCATGCTTACTTCTTTTTTCTTTTACTGAACTCCTCCAAATCCATTAAACCTAAGTTATTTGATTCCACATCTAAAAGGATATCATTGTCTAAAATCTTTTTACAACAAAAATCATTTCAATTACAAGACAATGTTTTTATCAAATTTGATCAGAAAAGCAAAAAAACAGCCCTGTTTCTTGTCCCTTTCAATTTATTCTCATTTTACAGCATTGCAATTACTAAGATGTTTGCATAGAATTTAATCTGACAAGCTAAGTACTTTCATTGTCCCTTTTAATGTCTGTAGACCATTCCTCATTTTGTTGTTCTTTTGGTCAAATCTATTATCTATTGATAAAATGTTATATTTTGTTCTGTTTGGCAACAACTTAATTTGAAGTTACCAAAATGGCCACGAGACCCAACTTTTCTCGCCGTTATATCTGAGGTTCACTATAAGTGAAGTAATTTACACCAAAGAATGCCGTCGGAACCTCTGAAAAAGCGTTGTTAGCTCTGACTTTTGTTGTATCTGTGTTAGGAGTGAAGTAGAATGTAGTTAATCTCTTTTTAAACACTTCTACCTGTTTGTGGTAATTTCACCATCTGTATCTTGAAATTGTACTGGGATGATTTATTCCACAATAATTTGTTAATTTACATCGCTGTTTCATGAAACACTTATAAAATCAGGATGTGGATACATGCAAGTGCTAGCTTTATCATAAAGAATATAATAGTGAGGCAATTTAGCCATCCTAAGTCATCAAGACGTCAAAATAATGGAAGGGAAATTCACACTTTCTTGCCAAAATACATGACGTTACGCGGCGATGCAATAATAAAAAAGTAATCAAAAAGTCACTAACAAGGTTATGTTGTATTATATATTTTGTAAAAATAATTCTGAAGTGAAATCTGTCTCTTGTGCTTCACAAAAAAACAGCCGTTTGTTTGATCGCAGTGGCACCCTGGTGTGTCCAGTCTGCGAGTATCTCTGCAGATTTTGAGTGTGTATTCTTGCAAAGAAAGTGCCGAGTTACTCCTCATTATTCTGATGTCCCTGATGGCTGCAAACAGTGGTGCAAAGTAAATTCCATAGAGATGGTGTGGTCGGGACTTTGGAGAAAGTGTTGTTGTATCCAACTTTTGTTATATCCAACTTTGAAACATGCATAAGCAAAGTCGACTGTATATAAAACTCTTCAGTTAAGACACACTGGAACAGTTGAATATAAAACAGTCCAGCTAACACTGGAAAAGTTGAATATAAAACAGTCCAGCTAACAAGTATACAGAGTTTTGAACATACTGGCCTGTCAGTGTCACCAAACCATTCCACTGTATGCACAAATAAAAAACTTGATGGGTATAAGAATGTTTAACAAAAATATTGGGGGAAAAATGCTAGACCTGAAATTTGTAATCTCTGAAGATGTACGGATACACTAACAATGAACACAGAACGAAAATGATATTTTGATTACAAAGTATCGCAGACGAGGTTTTGAAGATTTCTGCTCTCAAAGGTGCTGAATGCTAAATCTGTTCTTCTATTAACGACATGACAGCAGTTCGGTAGGCGACACAACAAAAAGGTAGCTAAGCAGCAGGCGGAAAAATAGCTAAAGTTATGTGCATGTATTTCTCTACAGTAGCGTGACTGGTGGAATTACGTCCCTACTTAATTTTATGTTATAAATCTTTGTTACATACTGAAAGCTGCATGCCTTTCACTGCAGAATCATCTTTTCTTTTTTAAAATTGTTGCTACATGTGTTAATAAAATTGTGTTGTGTCATCATCCCCTGCTGCTCCGCTTCTATGTTGTGCATATAAAAAGAATCATTCTTCATTTCTATGTTCGTTTTTGTCGCTACTGCTTTCAAACTGCTGTCGCGTCGCTAAATGGAAACACACCTTTAACCCATTTCATACTGAGGCTAAAAGCTTCAAATTTGTACACTGCCATATGCAAGCTACATTATAGTACTTACAGATGGCTTTAGTTCAAGGGTGGTGCCAGAATAGCTTGGCGCCTAGAGGCGCCAAGCTATTCTGGCACTACCCTTGAGCTATTTTAGTCAAACTTACAACACACACTGGTGTATTCCGAATGATGAGGGTTAAATGGTTTGTTTATGAGTTCCTCTTTCAGTTCTGTGTCAGATGGATTTCTGGTAGAGAACCAACCATCTGTTTTATTAGTCCAGCGTCTGTTAACAAGGTGTCTGGTTCACCAACCATGTCCTCACTTACTTGAGGCTCAGACTGGTCTTCCAGTTTACCTGGTGAAATGACAGCTAAAACCTCACTGTCTGACATCATTCCAGCAGGATCACCACCTAATTCCTCAACATCTTTGTTAGGCTGACAGACAACAGGCGAACAGACCATTTCCTCTGGAAGATCAGCGTAAAGTTCATCTTGTTTCTCCAAGTCTTGGCCAGGGGTACCCTTGACTGGTAAAGCATCCATCATCTCTGCAATGTCAGTATCTGATTGAGCTGTCTCAGTATCATCAGCAATCAGTTCAGCTGCTAAATCATCCAAGACACCTGCTGGTGAACTGGCCATTTCTTCTTCGTGCTGTACTGTATCTAATGCTAGCTCACTTCTAAAACCTTCAACTTCAGACAGCTCTGCGCTTGGTGAGCTTGGCATTTTCTCCATGAGATCAAAGCCTGTTGGAGCTGTGTCTGGCTCAAAAAAGTCTGCATTCTTCGGAAGTTCTGCATCAGGGAGATCTGCTGCTGTGCCTTTTGATTCTTCCAGCTCCATGTCTGAAGAAACAACAGGTTTATTGTAAACATCAGCTGCATCATCCTCACCATCTGCACCAGCAGTAGGTATAGTATCCAGATCATCTACAGGTTGAGTGGCAGAAGGGTCACCGTCTCTGTTCTCTTCAGGCTCTGATTCAGAATTATTTTCAGTGACCATGAAGTCCACATCTGGATTCTCAACTTCCTCAGCAAGATTTGCACCACCTGCACCATAAACCCTCTTCATCATATCCTTCTCATCAAAATACACATCCTCCAATTCAGAATCTGAATGAGCAGAGTCAGGTGAATCAGGCCCATGCTCCGAGATATTTCCACACCAGTTAGCTTTCTGTTGGTAATCTGCTCGCAATTCATCTTCTCTGTGCTGCAGCATGTGTCTTTCAAAGTAAAGCTGATCTGTAAAACCTTCCCCACAATTTTTGCATTGGAACATGTTCAAGGAATGAACTTGTCGCATGTGTTTCTTGATGTACAGAGGGGGAAACATCTTTAAGCACACAGAACACTCAACAGCGGCAGGGTTTTCAGGCTCGGGGATGGTGCCTGGTTCAAGTTTGATTTTCAGAAGCAAAGGGTTTTTGTCGCTGCAAGTAGCTTGACCACCTACACGTATCAGTGGTCCCTGAAAATCTTTAGTATTTATATGGTTTTCCGCTTTGTCTTTTCTAACATTCTTCTGACTGTTTACAGTTGGAGGTAGATAATTCCCTTCATGTTCTGACCAATGTCTCTGATAGGCCAAGACATTTGTGAATACCAAACTACAAGGCTTACATTCTCTAATTTTTGTGTGGTGGACGTTTTGAAAGTGCTTCCTCAGGGATGCTGCTGCCAGAGTACGAGCACAGAGAGTACACTGTACAGGACCAGTGTTTGTTTTAATTCCAACCTCAGATATGCCAGAACGGGTCTCAAGTGAGGGAGATTGATCAAGAGCTGGATCATCCTCCAAGCAGGAGATGCCTGCCTCTTCATTATCACAGGCATGTTGAGCCCAACTTTGTTCATCATCAAATGTATCCCCACAGTCAACACATCTGAACAAATGTTCACTTTTTATAGTAATGGCATTTGGCGAGATGACGTTTCCAATACCATCACTAGCAGCAGCTAAATCTTCACTCTGCCCACTTTGTGAAGTATGCTCCTGTATATGCTTAGTCCACTCCCAAGCAATATGAAATCCCATGCCACAAGTGTGACATCGATATCGACAGTCCTCCTCTGACTTAGGCTGACACTGGTGCTCAGTGTAGGCTTTTGCATAAACAAAACCCTCCCCACACTTTGAGCACTGGTAAATGGGAACGCCTGGATGAACTTTCCGCATGTGTCTATAGACACATGAAAGTTCTGCAAACTTCCCTTCACACACACGACATGTGTGTCCTCCCAATAATCCACCACCTCCTTTCTTTTTTTTCTTGAACCTCGGTGCCTGCTTGGCAGCATGATTCACATTTTTCACAGAATTCTGACTGTCAGAAGTTTTTTTAGAAGTTTTTTCTGATGAGGGAGTACCTTCTGATGTGCCATGAATATCCTGCATGTGCCTCAATATATTTTTCTTGTGGAGAAAGCGTCTAGAACACAAAGAGCACTGATTTGAACTATCTTTCCCATTCGGTTGATGATCTGTGTGAAGGTGAAAGAGTAAACCCTTCTGATCTGGAAAGGATTTTTCACATCTCCCACACTTCAACCCTTTAGTCAGTTTCTTTAATATGTCTAGTTGATCAGGATGGCAATTTTTCACGTGCATCACTAGGCGCTTGTACATAATGAAAACTAACCCACAAACAGTACATTTGTATGCAGCGCTTCCACTCTCTGCAACATATGATTCAGGATGCATTTTTCTTATATGCTTTTTCAAACTGGGTCTGTTGTTGCTAGAATACAAGCCACAGAGCTTGCATGAATACAGTCCATTTGCTCTTTGTTTAGCACGAACAGACAACTGAGATGCAATCTTCTGGTTAGACAGAGTAGCTTTATGGCGAATGTCATTGACATTTTTTTGATTAGCTGTCTTATTTAGCATTTTCAAGCGTTTCTGGCCACTTAAAGCTTTGGAGGTGTAAGGCTGTTGCTTTCTGCTTTGCGGTGTGGCTCCTTCATTGGTGTCCTCCTCAGAATCCCCTGCCTCTTGTGGGTTATTTTGCTTTGCATGGCTCACATCTCCATCAGCGTGGAAGGTTTCATCATGCAGCCACAAGCTGGTGGGCTGCAGAAATGACTTGCCACACTTGACACACTGATAGTCCCCCTGTGCCAGTATTGCCTTCAATGCACTCAAAGAGCTCTCCTCCTGATGAACATCTTGCATGTGCCTCACCAGATTCTTGCCCCAGTTGAATCGCCTCCCACACACTGAACACTCGTTCCGGTCATTTCTCATGTGGGTAACGACATGTTTCTCTAATTCAGAAATATTTGGAAAACGTTTTCTGCAAATTTTACATGACACACTGATCGTTTTGTCCCCATGTTCTGTACCAAAATGGTCAATAATGGCAGACTTCTGTGAAAAAGCCTTTTGACAATACGTACAAGTGTATATAGAAGCATGCACTTTGACATGCTTAGCCAGGTAGGAGTAATATTCAAACTTCTTTCCACAAACATGGCAACTTGCTCTTGTTTTTCTTGAATCCTGACCTGAGACAGGTTTCTGAGCATGAGAAGAGGAAGGTTTTGCTTTCTGATCTACAGGTTTAGCTGTTGACTTTGGTGCACCGTTGGCTTTGGGAGCATTAGTAGACTTTTGAGTAATGATGGACTTAGGTGCAGCAGCTGATTTAGGGGTAATGTTGGACTTAGGTGTATTAACTAACTTTGGAGTACTGTTGGACTTAGGTGTAGTAGATGACTTTGGAGTACTGTTGGACTTGGAAGTAACAGTGGACTTGTGTGTTGTAGTGGCTTTGGGAGTAGCTGTGGGCTTAGGAGTGGACTTTTGCTTGCAGTCTGAAGACTTTATTTCCATTTTCTTAACCTCTTCACTGCTCATCACTGGAGTTGACTTTGTTTCTTTAGCTGACCTGGTATCTCGCATGGACAGCTCTAAAGAGTCTTCCTCAGTTTTTGAATACAACTCTTTGGCTGCAATAAAATGAGGAGATTTTCCAGAGATGTGCAAGTCAATATGGGCTTCCAGTAGTGTCTGATTAGTAAATGATGCAGAACAGTGCTTGCAGTAAAAGGAGTGTTTGCACTGAACAGGCTTGTCCTTGGCATACTGACGAAATGACCCTGGGCAGGACAGAGCCAGCTGGAAGGCATCATTGCAGATTTGGCAGTCATAAGGGCAGGCGGCTGTTCTGAGGGAGACCAGACGAACAGACACCTACAAAATACAAGTGGTTCAAAATTATGTCATATTTTACGGGTTTGAAATTATATTTTCAGAACTGGATTCTAACACTTAAAGCATTGGCAAAAAACAGGATAAAATCAAGTTATGACTTCCTGCAGCCTGACTGACCCTAGTTTGAAGCCCACTTGAACAACAAATCCCTCTTGGCTCAGGAGCATGGCCAATCTGCATAATTTGTGTGACCTGTAACTTTTAACTTTAGGTAGGTCACTCAAAATAAAGACAGTGATTAGCAACTTCAGAGATGACCATAGTAACTGCAAAATCCTTTGTTTCATTGATATAAGCATTTCTCACACACCATGACCCTTAACATAAATTTATGAGTGGTCAACGAAGTTACAATGCATCAGAAGGTCTAACCTGTAACTCAAAATTTCTCAGTCATTTGACACATCTGTTAACATAAGAGCCCCTGGACCTTTCCTGGGGTCACCCAAATTAAGGTACATTTGTACCAAGTTTGGTGTTGAGCTGAAACAGCATTTGTGAGAACAATGTGGTCACTTCATGGAAAGGGCTACCACATAGGGTCATCCACTTCAACATGTAATAATTCTCTTCATTGATTTGTGTCTCCGGGGAAGGCTTTTGAGCCAGAGACTAAGACAGGACAGTCTGATATAAAACCTACGACTCGAGGACCTATATGCCACCGTCCCAGCTTGCTAGGCCATGGCAAACGAACCAAGGGTTTAAAGGGTGGGGCCAGTACTGCGCACACTGCACTCCACCAAAACGCTCCACCGCGCAGGCTTTAGGAAACGCCCATGGACTATGACACTGAACTTTCCAAGTCCTGTAGCGATGGGCAAGGGGCAAAACGGCAAGTGAAAGATGTCACTGGAAGCCGCAGTCTCAAACCTGCATGCAGGCGGTTCAGGATATTGGTCGCCTGATGTTGACCTGGGGATGACAACGTCACTCGGCACACCCTGAACGACCAAGCAGCCTTCTCTAGGGACAGCACTGCTTGCTCCACACGGAGAGGGGCCTAGAAAGTGTGGCCTAACCAAAGCTCATCCCCTCGTAAGCCCAGTTGGCTAGCCGCAGTCAACGGGCATCTTCTCATGCGGTCAGAAAACAAGAAAAAACAATGGATCCACTCTCATGACGACCACGACCGGACTCAACGTAGCATGCTGGAACATCCGAACCATGCTCGACACAGCAGACAGCGGACGCCCTGAACGTCGCTCCGCCCTCATTGCCCATGAATTGCGGTGGTTAAACATCGACATCGCCGCGCTCAGCGAAGTACGCCTTCCGGAGGAAGGCAGCCTCCAAGAACTTGGCGCTGGCTACACCCTCTACTGGTCAGGCAGGCCTGCATCAGAAAGACGGCTCTCAGGCGTGGGCTTCATGGTGAAGACCCCCATTGCGACCAAGTTGGAAAACCTACCAATGGGTCACTCCGACCGCATCATGTCCATGCGCCTCCCACTGAGACACCAGCAATACATCACCCTTCTCAGTGTGTACTCCCCAACCCTCCTGGCAGAGCCTGCAGAAAAAGACAAGTTCTACTCTGACCTGCGCAGCCTCCTGCAGAGCACCCCTGCAGACGACAAAGTCATCATCCTTGGCGACTTCAACGCCAGAGTGGGCCAAGACTCTGAAGCCTGGAAAGGAGTCCTCGGCAAGCATGGCATTGGGAACTGCAATGACAATGGTCGCCTACTTTTGGAGCTCTGTGCAGAGCAGCAACTTGTCATCACCAACACTACTTTCCAGCAAAAGGACAGTCGAAAGACCACCTGGATGCATCCTCGCTCCAAGCACTGGCATCTTATCGACTATGTCCTAGTGCATCAGAGGGACTGCAGTGACGTCCTCCTCACCAGAGTGATGCCCAGCGCAGAGTGCCACACTGACCACCGCCTTGTTCGCTGCAAACTCAGGCTCCGCCTCAAGCTGAAACCCAAGAAAGGGCCCCCCCCCCCCCCCCCCCCCAAGAAAAAGCTTGATGTTGCCAGCCTTCAGCGTGACGACAAGAAAGCTGCCCTTCAGGCCGATTTACAGCGCATGCTCAAAGACACAGTTGATCCAGCAGACTCCTCCCCTGAAACACTCTGGGAACAACTGAAAACTGCTATTGTAAAATCCTCTATCGAAGTCTTGGGCTTTGCTAGAAAGAGGAACAAAGACTGGTTTGACGAAAACGACGAAGAGATCCAGAAACTTCTAGAAAAATAAGAGCCGCCCACCAGGCCCACCTAGCCCAGCCTTCCTGCCCTGTGAAGAAGTCTGCTTTCCGCCTCATCTGCAGCAGTCTCCAGCTCAAGCTTAGAGAGCTCCAGAACGAGTGGTGGTCCAGACTCGCACAGAGGACCCAGCTCTGCGCTGACAACGGTGACTACAGGGGCTTCTACGAAGCACTGAAAGCAGTGTATGGCCCTAGGCACCTGGTACAAAGTCCCCTGCGAAGCGCTGATGGACAGGCACTCCTCACAGATAATACCTCCATCTTGAACCGCTGGTCGGAATACTTTCAGGACCTCTTCGGCGCTGAGCGTACTGTTCAAGAAACAGTCATAATCCAAATCCCACACCTTCCACTAAAGGTTGAATTGGACGAACCGCCCACCACCGAAGAGACCCTCACAGCCATCCACCAGCTCAAGAGTGGCAAAGCAGCAGGCATTGACGGAATCCCGCCAGAGATCTGGAAACATGGAGGCCCAGCACTGCACAACAAGCTCCACGACCTCTTTCTCTGCTGCTGGGAAAAAGGAACACTACCAAAGGATCTCCGTGATGCAGTCATCATCACCCTGTACAAGAACAAAAGAGAGAAGTCTGCCTGCTCTAATTATCGTGGAATTACCCTGCTGTCCATTGCCGGGAAAATTCTCGCAAGGTTGCTCCTGAATCGGCTGGTACCTGCCATCGCTGAAGACCACCTCCCAGAGGGCCAGTGTGGCTTCAGAGCCAACAGGAGTACCACCGACATGGTCTTTGTGCTGAGACAGCTTCAGGAGAAGTGCCGCGAGCAGAACAAAGGGCTGTACGTAACGTTTGTCGACCTAACAAAAGCGTTTGACACTGTGAGCAGGCAAGGTATGTGGCAGATCCTGGAGCGACTAGGCTGTCCCCCAAAGTTCCTCAACATGATCGTCCAGCTCCATGAGGACCAGCAAGGCCAGGTCAGACTAAACAGTGACCTCTCAAAACCATTTGCCATTTGCAACGGCGTGAAGCAAGGCTGTGTGCTGGCACCGACCCTCTTCTTTAGCATGATGTTGAAGCAGGCCACAGTGGACCTCGACGATGACGACGCAGTGTACATCTTGATGGCAGCCTGTTCAACCTCAGACGACTGCAGGCCCACACGAAAACCCTAGACCAACCGATTCGTGAGCTGCTCTTTGCTGATGACGCTGCCCTTGTTGCACACACAGAGAGAGCCTTGCAGCGCATTACGTCCTGCTTCACAGATGCCACCCAGCTCTTTGGACTTGAGGTCGGTCTGAAAAAGACAGAGG
Source organism: Semisulcospira habei (assembly GCA_036245525.1). Lineage (NCBI taxonomy): Eukaryota > Metazoa > Mollusca > Gastropoda > Semisulcospiridae > Semisulcospira > Semisulcospira habei. The sequence goes on along the minus strand of BTPG01000008.1, from coordinate 169,534,461 downwards.
TCCTTCATCAGCCGGCACCCAAGGAAAAGCATCGCCCTCCCCACATCACCATCGGCGAGTCTGAACTGAAGTCTGTACACCAGTTTACCTACCTTGGCTGCATCATCACGTCAGACGCCAAGCTGGACAAGGAGCTGGACAACAGGCTGGCAAAAGCGAACAGTGCTTTCGGGCGACTATTCAAGCGGGTGTGGCACAATCAACAGCTGAAAAAGGCACCAAGATCAGCGTGTACAGAGCTGTCGTCCTCACCACCCTGCTGTACGGTTCCGAGTCATGGGCCCTCTACCGCAGCCAACTACGACTCCTCGAACGCTTTCACCAGCGCTGTCTGCGTACCATCCTCAGCATTCACTGGAGTGACTATGTCACCAACGTCGAGGTCCTTGAACAGGCGGAAACTGTGAGCATCGAGGCTTTGCTGCTGCGGACACAGCTTCGCTGGGCGGGGCACGTCTCCAGGATGGAGGATCATCGCCTACCCCAGATCACTCTGTTTGGCGAGCTCGCCACTGGACACCGATACAGAGGGGCACCAAAGAAGAGATACAAAGACGGTCTCAAGAAGTCACTTAGTGCCTGCCAAATCGACCACCGCCAGTGGTCTTCGCTTGCTGCGGACCGTGACACCTGGCGCTCCACCATTCACAAGGCAGCCGTCTCCTTTGAGGACTCTCGCAGAGCTAACCTTAAGGACAAGCGGCTCAGAAGAAAAAACAGAGATGCCGCAGCTCAGAACCCTGACCAGACCTTCCCCTGCAGCCACTGCGGTTGAACCTGCCTGTCCCGGATTGGCCTCCGCAGCCACGAAAATGCCTGCAGACGACGTGGGCAAGCCCTATAGAATCTTCGTTCGCGAAGTCAAGCCAAGAGAGAGAGAGATTTGTTGATGAAATAAACAAACACAACAGCAACTGCTGTTTAACTCATTCTACCCCAGACACACAACAGCAAGATATGGATCGACCATGATAGTTCAAGGGTGATGCCAGAATAGCTTGGCGCCTATGGGCGCCAAGCTATTCTGGCATCACCCTTGAACTATCATGGTCGATCTGTGTCCTGCACTGCAGTACAGTCTTCAGATAGCAGCGGCAAAATTTGGGGATTTCGGTGTTGGGGTAGAATGAGTTAACAGCAAACTGAATGAAGAGTTAGTTACTTAGTTATTTGGGTTTAACGCTGAGCAGGTGACTAAGGCCATCTCACAGCGGAAGCTGAATGAAGAAACCGCAGTGAGCAACTGAATAAAGACATAAGCTCATTTGTTTGTGTTGTGGTTATTTGAGTTTGGGAACACATTTTTACATGACTGAGTAGTTTTTCAGAGGGCTCATTTGTGACAAGCAAAATGGTGTAAGCAAATGGCACAAAATGACAAATTTTAGAGTAGTAATGACATGCTTTCTGTTAAATAAACTATTCAGACTTACTGTCATTAATGCTGGTTAGATGTTTCAATCAACGACTTTCAAGACAAAATTAGTCCTGGCTACCGTGCACCCCCCGGTACCCCCCCCCCCACCCCTCCCCCCCACTCAATAAGATGGGTTTCAAAGTGTACCTTAGTATGTCCTGAGATTTTTAAAAATATTTTTTAATTTTTATTTTGATTGAAGCTTTTTTCAAAATAGTAACAAGGAAAACAAAGAGTGCACACCGTACAAATACAACATGTACACACATACACGCACCCAAAACGATAATAAACAATTTCAGCATGATTAAACTAAAGTGGCGTGTGTTTGTGGAGAGAGAGAGAGAGAGAGAGAGAGAGAGAGAGAGAGAGAGAGAGAGAGAGAGAGAGAGAGAGAGAGAGAGAGAGAGAGAGAGAGAGAGAGAGAACGTGTTCATTTAGCGTGTGTGCATTGTGAATGTCTGCATGCGTGTCTCGGTAACAGACCATTGTCAGAGTTTTAGCAAAAAAAAAGTATGGATGTCTCCGAGATAATGAACCATATGAGGACAAAAAGCTTCCAACTGCAGTCTATACAAATCACCAAAGTTAACAGAAAAAGTAACAAATGTCAACTATCTTACAAAAAATCCAAATATGACAACCACAGCTGTGTAAAACGGCTAATTTTGTTTCTCCTAAGTATGTCCTGCGATGTTTAAGAAATGTTCCCCTAAAATCCTTAAGAACACACCAGAGATATAGCCGATGGCGCAAGGGTACCCATTCACGCTCTTCGCAGAAGCTAAAATGAGGTTGAGAAACATTTTCCTCTAAATAAATCAGAATTCATTCCAGAAGCCCAAACCAAGCAATATTATTTTAAGGCATACCTTCTGCAAAAAAAACAGAATGAAAAAATATTGAATCTCTGGCTCACAGTGAAGGTATTTGTGCACCCAGTAAATGCCCATTTCCACGGAATTGCAAAAAAATAAACAAATAATGTGTCAGATGCCTTCAGACATTTTCTATAGCACTGGCAGTCTATTTTCAAGCTTACATCATTAAAACAGGATGTCACAATTATTATAAACTTGACTAGGTGATGCTGTGATCATTGTGAGTGCCACAGTGGTTGATTTTGTATCCCTACCCCCAAGTTGTAAAAATACACAAAATTAATTAGAAAAAATTACTAAAGTTATTACATTTGATTTTGACCTCTCTTTACCTAAACAACAACAACAACAACAAAAAAAAACACCTTAAATTTTGTTTCCGACCCTAGCATTTTGAGGCATCATGTACTTACAAATAAAACTCTCACAAATCTTTCAAAACACTTTTATAAGTAACTATATATCTAACATTATGAACCACAATTTGTTTATTTTTCTCATGTTGTGATGTAACTTTTGCTTTAGAAGATACTTCAAATGTCCCCATTGCAAGTGAGGCACGTTCAGTCCAGGCCAAACAAACTTTAATTAAATAACATTAAAATATATTACTGTACAAATCTGCCAAAAAATGAAAGGATTAGGGTCTGTCCTTCAGTCTCATGCACAATTTGAAGAGAAAACTCTAATTTCATTTTTAAACAACTATGTCACACTTTCGGTATCCCTTTTCATGGAATAACCCAATGACGATTTAGACATACATGTACTTACTGACCATCTGTGAACTTGACCTTTGAGAAAGGTCACTCAAATTAGTGTGATTAGAAAGGTTGCACCACAAAGTAATGACAGGCCTATTTGGAAGTCTGTAGCTTTATGGAAAACAGTTTCCAAGACAATGCCAGCATTAATTTTAAATTTACCATGGGCAACAGATGAACACATTTTTGCTTCATTTTTGGAGAGCGCCCTGCGCCACTGGTGCATTATTTCCCCAAATGACCCATAATATTTTGAGCTGAGGGGTTAATGACCTATAGGCAACGGGACCTTCTGTTCACATGTACCTGAAGATCCACACATCATTTGCCTTGCTGCCTCCCTCTCCCCCCCACCAAGTCCCTGGTTTTCGATATTCCTGTGGCTGGTGAGAAGATGTTGGCACACACCCTTGGCCCCCCCCCCCACCCCCCCCCCTTTCCCCATTAATTGGTATTTCGGCAATTGGTGATACAGAGGTGGTCCATCCCTTTCCAGAAATGACCCATTGGATTTGTACTCTGGGCCAATGACCCATTTGCGTATGTTTTCAGAGTGAACCCTGTGAACAGATGACAGATGGTTCATTACATACGCTCAATCTTGCCGTACGATCTAATGTATTATTAAATAACAATGGCTCATCTACATGTGTGACCTATACACATAATAATGACCTTTGTGACCTTGACTTTGTCACTCAAATGTTCAAGTGTGTTAATATTTAAACTGTTGGCTGGCCTGCATAAATGCACGAGCTGGCTAAATGAGTCATTTGAATCCTGTCAGCGCAAAAGCACAGTGGCTAAACCAGGGGTACACCTTCAGGACCTGACCCATTAACCCACATCATACTGAGACTAAAAGCTTCAAATCTGTACACTTTCATATCAAGACATATGCAAGCTACATTATAGTACTTACAGATATAGACCAATGGTTTTAGTTTAAGGGTGGTGCCAAAATAGCTTGGCGCCTAGAGGCGCCAAGCTATTCTGGCACTACCCTTTAACTATTTTAGTCCAACTTATTTCACATACTGGTGTATGCCGAATGATAAGGGTTAAGTAACATGTTGGCTTTGTACCAGCGAAATCTATGTTTTCTAAGCATTTTTCACCCATTTGTCATCAACCTCCAAATACCACATTAAAGTTTACCACAGATGCCAGACAGGTGATGGATGGCCCAAAACACAGACTGGCTTTTGCTGTCATTGTGAGCCAAAAATACATTCAGGGTGAAAAACAATCACGCCAAATACATTTTTTCAAAGGTGCAAGTACATGTACAAGTATAAATCAATATTTGATAATGACAGTGACACTTTTGGGGGGAGGGGAGGGGCAGTTGACTACCAGACATCCACCAGGCACTTACAAATGACTGTTCAAAGGGCAAGTCAGCAACTCTCTCTCTCTCTCTATATATATATATATATTTTTTCTTTTCCCCCCAATGCCACAGTCACCAAGACTATGGGCCTAGAGCTGCTGCCTCACCTTTGAATTCTGAGCTTCTAGTTTCTCTTTATCTTTTAACATGGCCTGAAGACTGGTAGTCACACTGGCCAGCTGTTCCTCCACAGACCGCAATAGCTCTCGTTTCTCATTCAGTAGTGCCACTGTTGCACTCAGCTCTGTCTCAGCTTCATGCAGCTTGGGTGCCTTTGCAGGTACCTTTAGAGAATACACATAAAACAAGATCATACTTACTACATGCAGATGTAGTCCAAAGTATGTGAACCCTTTCAAATTTCAAGCTAAAGAAGCTTAACCCCCTTGCACATGCAGCCACCAGTACTACAAAAAGTACTGGTTGCTGCAGGTACAAGGTGGGTGAACTGAGCTTTTGTCAGTAAATAATTGAGTTCTTGTCATGAGTAATGAAGACATAACACCATTTTGTTAACTATCATTTCACTGTAAAATCTAGTTGGAGAGTGGTTCCAGAAAGCAATCTCTATGGTAACAAGAAGGACAAAACCCTTGGCAAATGACAAATCATCTGACCCTCTGTGACCCTGACCTTTCAAAAAAGTCACTCAAAGTCAGCATAAAACTGCCTTGGCATGGGCATTCAGTGTGCCAGGTTTGTCTTCAGAGTTGACTACAGTGCCTGTGACATCCTATGTTTTGAGCAAAATATGGACCATTCTCATCTGGGTAGTCAGCCATAGCGGCATGCTTAAGTCTTACCATCGGCTGCCTCATTGCCAAGTTTCATTGAACAGTTTTTTGGGAAAAAAAATCTCCCGACCACTTTTGATACACAGCTTTTCACTTGGGTCAACATATGAAAAATGCACAGTAAAGTATCTCTATATGAAGATTTTCTTTAAAGTTTGAAGCAGTATTCAAAAAGAGGCATTCCAGGCAAGAAAGAGCCACGTTGATAATACCTATCATTTTATCAAAATTGGCATTTTACACACATTTGTCGGCCTCTTGTGACCCTTGACCTTTCCGAGGGCTCATCCAAATTAGTATGCATAGATAGGTCTTACCATCAGGTATCTCTGTACCAAATTTGGGTTTGAAGTTGTGAATAGTATTTGAGAAAAAACATTTTTTGGTTAAAATATGGCCATTTTGGACCTATTTCCTGAGCTCTTGTGACTCTTGAACTTTCTGAGGGGTCATCCAAATTAGTATGCATAGAAAGGTATTCCCATCAGATATCTCTGTAGCAAGTGTAGGTTTGAAGTTGTGAATAGTATTTGAGAAAAAAACATCTTTTGTCAAAATATGGCTATTTTTTACCTATTTCCTGAGCTCTTGTGACCCTTGACCTTTCCGAGGGCACATCCAAATTAGCATGCATAGATAGTAGTATGCATAGAAAGGTCTTACTATAAGGTATCTTTGTACCAAGTTTGGGTATCAAGTTGTGAATAGTATTTGAGAAAAAATAAATTATGTCAAAATATAACTATTTTGAACTATTTCCTGATCCCCTGTGACCTTGACCTTTGTGAGAGATCACTCAAATTGGTATTTTTAGAAAGATCTTGCCACAAAGTATCCTTGGGCCAAGTGTGAAAACTGTGGCTTGAATAGTCTCCGAGAAAATGCCAACGTTAAAGTTTACCACGGACGACGGCGGACAGCAGATAGACAACCACTGGCCCAAAACATACTTTTGCCTCGCACGTGAGCCAAAAAATTATAAATGTTCTTACAATAGGATACTGGACAAAAGGACTAACTTGTGAAGTTTGGTGGTCATAACATTAAAAACATTTCTGCTCTTCTTCCCTCTGAACACAGGAGTATTCCCCCGCTATGTACACAGGGCAGCAGCACACATCTGTTACATCTGACCACCCACAAGGATTTTGAAAATAAGTTAGTTTTTTGGGTTTTACAACTATCATGCCAGCACACAAAATTAACAAGAACAACATAGCCCTTAAGGCTCAGGTACATGACCAGTCAATATAATTAATCTGACCATGACCCTTCCAACAGGTCACTGAAATAAGCAAGAGTTGGTTTTTCTACCTGCGAAGTCCATGTTATATCATAATTTTATTCATTTTTCACACTTCTGACAACCTTGTGGGAGGCCACAACCTTTTATCCTTTGTGAGTAGTGAACCAAATTAATAGTATTATAGAAATGTCTTCTTATCAGCTACCTTTCTGCCAAATTTGGTCCAGACCTTTTGCAAAATGCTGATATGAACAACAATTCTAACAAAAATAGACAATTGTGACCTGCTCCCACAAAAGGTACCTTAAGTCGCTTTCAGCCAAATGGAGCTACAGGCCGAAAAGAGTGCAGGGGGTCATCTTGGGTCAGTTCGAATGATCAACTTTAAATGCATGTTTCTCGCTTAATAACAGGTCTACAACAATAGTTTTTGCATCAAGTTAATTTGTTTTGCTTGTAGATTGTAATTATGTAAATATCTCAAAACTCAAAATTTCCGACTTATGTTCCCTTTTGTGGGAGCAGGTCACAATTTACATATCATTTACAGATCTCTTTTGACCCTTCCCTGGGGTCATCCAAATTACCATGCAGAGGAAGGTCTTACCATCATGTATTTTTCTACCAGGTTTGGGATGGAAATTGTAAACAATACTTGAGAAAACACAAATTTGTCCAAAATGACTATCTGGGGGCCTATTCCTGATCTCTTGTGACCTGTGACCTTTCTAATGGGTCATCCAAATTAGTATGCACAGGAAGGTCTTACCATCAGATATCTCTGTACCAAGTTTGGGTTTGAAGTTAAGAACAGCATTTCAATTTGTGAAGAACAAAACACTTTTGTCAAAATGTCTTTTTTTTTTTCTTAACCTATTTCCTGATCTCTTGTGACATTTGACCTTTCTTATGTGTCATCAAAATTACTAAGCACAGAAAGTGTCTTATCATCAGGTATCTTTGTACAGACTTTAGATTTAAAGTTGTGAGCAGAATTGGAGAGAAAAAAAAAAAAAAAAAAAAAACCCAAACGGATTACATATATGACAAAATATGGCTATTTTTAACCTATTTCCTGACAAGTCACTGAAATTGGTATTTCTAGAAAGGTATTGCTGCAAAGTATCCTTTGACCAAGTTTGAAGACTGTGGCTTGAACAGTCTCCGAGAAAATGCCAACATTAAAGTTTACCATGGACGACGCCGTGTGGATGCCAGACAGACAACCACTGGCCCATCACATAGACTCACTTTTGCTATCACAGGTGAGCCAAAAAGCTCTTCACCAAAAATGACTCTTGGCAGGCAAAGCACCAGTGGTCTTTGGTCACTTTTCAACAAGAAGGTATGTGTGACATTGGCATGCAAGGGTAGATCAATTTTAGTTAAGGGAAGACAACATCGTTAGCCTGATGAATTGGCAGATCGTAGCAAGAATTGCCTTGGAGCAGATCGCTTTAAGAGAATCTGATTAGGTAAAAATGATTCAATTTTCCTTGTATTAATATACATCAGTGACCTTTTAACTTCATGAGAGGGCATTAAAAATCAATACACTGAAAAAGATCTGGTTACAAAGTATGTTTAACTCATTCAAGGGGCAGTAAATCGGACCCTTTCCCATAAAAGCACAACATTTTGGTAGGTTTTCCCAAAAATTAAAGTATCAGACCTCTTTGGAATACAATATACCAAACTTTTGCATATTTAGAAATTCTAGGGTTTGAACTATTAAATAAAAACAACATTAAGCGAAGGAAAAAAAAGAAGAACAGCAAAGCCCTTATGGCTCATGCGTATGACTAATCCATGCGAGTCTGAACTCTGTGACCTTGACCTTTCTGGTTGGTCGTACATTGCTTAATGTCCCGACAGCAACAAGACTTTCTCAGGAAGTGTCTGCGCTGCTTGTAAAAAAAATTCAACAAAATACTGAATGTGTGTCATCAGCCAGTCTAATATGCTAAATAAACCTAAGACATGCTAGGACGCTGTATTTTCATGCTTATTTATTGTACCCTATTTTATTTATAAAAAAACACACAAAAAAACCACAAAAAAACTCTCAAAAAATCATTACAATTACAAAATATGCATACATAACTTATTATCTCTTAGGTGCAGCAGAACATTTATAAATAGCAACACACATCCAATAGCAAGGACTACAGGCAGCACTAACAGTAGGCAGAGTTTAAAAAAGGAAAATACAGGTGAACGGACCAAGGGTAGACAGAAACATATGCCCCCCTCCCCTCTCCCCCCCTAGCCTAGAGTGCAAATATTAAAATGCAAATAAAATGCATAGAAAGGACAAATAAATTGTGTTGTCCTTTTAAGTGTGTTTCTTTATTTGTTGGGATTATCGTTGCATGTGTTCAAGTATCAAGTCAAAGTAAAGTACATTTTCTTAAAATATATGAATTCTTCTCACATTTGTCAACCTCCTATGACCCTTGACTTTTGTGAAGGTTCAACCAAATTTAGCCTGCACAGCAAGTCTTATCATCAGCTACCTTGGTGACAAATCTGATTGAAATGTTTGCAAAAACACTGATAATTCACTACAATATTACAAAAAGAGGCATTTTTTACACATCTGCTGACCCGTGCTGACCTTTCCAAGAGGTCAAACAAATTAGTATGCATAGCAAGGTCTTCATATCAGGTATCCCTATAAAGTTCACAATTTTACAAGATGCCAGACGACGCTGAATGCCAGACCGCTCGCCCAGTACAGAGGCTCACTTTTGCTATTTCACGTAAGGAACAAAAAAGCTAGAAAAACCATAACTGTGAAAACAGCATGTCAATAACCAAATGAATGAAGTAACAAACAATTTTTCATTCATGCATTAACCATATTAATCCATCTCCTGCTGCAGAGAGTTGGGGTTAAATGCTAAAGTCCTTCAATATATAACTAGCAATTAAGCATAAGACATAACAGCACAAAATCTTTGAAAGCTGAGCTTAAAATGTAATGCCGACAATAGCAACATACATTCACACGCTCACATGTATACGCTCCATATAATATACTATTACTAATAGCATAAAACATAAACAATAAATAAATAAACAAAATATTAAGACACACACAGGCAGATGCGATATCCCTCCATCCACCGCCCATGGTGCACTGATAAAAAATTTTTAATGTCAATATGTGACCACGATCCAAGAAATATCACTCAGTCTGAATATGTTTCCAATACACATTCATCTAATGTATCACCACAGATTATTCAGATCACAGCTTTCTTGTGACCAAAAATATACTAGTGCTTTTCTCGCCAATTACCACTATTTTGAAAATGCCATCACACCTACATTAAACAAACAAACAAAAAAAGAGAGATCTGGCTCGCATTAAATAAAGCCACCCACTCCTTTTCTCGCCCCCCTTCTCCTCCCGTGTGGCTCGCCCATTTGTTCTGACCTGTTGAGCTCTGCTAACTATGCGAGAGTAGCTCTCTAATAATTTGAAAATGTCGATAGAATCTGCACTCTTGTGTGACCTTTTGACTTGATTCTTGAGCTAGTATCATCCTGGAGCATAAGATAAACAGATACTGATCGAGTCATGGGGGTCTCTTCTCTTATAAAGGAGATCCATTAGGTGTCACTAAAGTGGATATGTTTTGTGTTGTTGAATGGCTCTCTTAAGCTATACTAGTTCCGGTAGCTGTTGATTGGGAGCTTTTCAGGCGAGTAGTCTCTTATCTGTCTTGTCTTATCTTGACATAGTTCTAGAAGATTGTGTTATCGAACAGTTCTCGAGAGACAGACCACTTTGATCGTAGTATCTCTTCTTGGATCTCGTGTCTCTGTTTTTAGAATCAGGATTAGCCATAGTAGTATAGGGAGTGACATGTCGCGCTAAAGATGGGTGTTTGTCTCTCATGTTATAGTGAGGTATTTTATTGTATGATGTCTTTCATTCGCGATAGCTCACGCGGCTCTTATATATAGAGATACTACTGCCTCAATGGTTGACTTCTAGTACCTTAGCATCCACACAAACTATGTTGATAATGATACTAGAAGATTTATGGATAGTTATATTCAGATCCTAGCCACTCTATACAGACGAGGTCATGTGTAGGATAGTAGAGGAATATGTACATTTTCTGACCTCGTAGAGAAGTCAATATATTATCAGAAGTGTAGCAATGTGTTAGTTCATATCTGATTTGTAACGTTGTATTTTGTCTGTGCAATTTATCTTTTATATATGTTTTGTATGATAGATTATTGCCTCACTCTCATGTGCTCAAAACTATACCCACACAATTTCTGACAGAATTCGTACATAATAAGATCACTCCAAAGTGTATTCTAATGTCTGTCACCATCTTTGTTACTGCAGTACAATTCTGATACGTGCAAGTGTGTTAATACTAGACTCGTAAGACTGAATGTGCTATACTAATAATCTTATAAAACTTTTATACTGACCACTGACCTATACACCACCGTAGACATATAGCTAAGTATACAACCCATGTAAATCTGTATGAATTCTGTTTGTGATCAACTGTATCCTAAATCTCTCATAAGAATGTAAGTTCTATCACTCCCAAGCTGAATACCCCCCACAACTAAATGACCCATATAAGTGTTACATACTCACTAAACTCTCGTCAGTGAGTCAATAAGAAGAACACTCTCCACCTCCAACAATTCTCTTAGTGTAAGTGTAGTCAATGAATAGATATATAGTTAACTCCCTCCCGCCATAACTCTAATTTCAGTCCCACATTTCCCTTCAGAACCGTCTAAGAATGAATAAATCACACTCACTCCCCGCTGACCCTGTCCTCCAATCTGCCATCTCAAATCTTTCACCATCCACTACTCACTCTTGTAGTCGTCTCCCCACTCAGACGCACTTGCCCCATACTCCTAACTTGTACCGCCTGTGCTGTCAACAACCGATATACTCCACACTGTCTCACGGCACCGTTCGCACCCCCAATACCCACTCAACTATCCAATCATGAAGCTCTTATATCCGTGGCCCCTATAGTCTCTGAACATCTCAGCAGATCATAACAAAATCCCATCACGACCCTCATACGCCAGACATGTCTCTCGTGTCTACTCCACCACAGCTACCACCCCAATAAGCGTCCCACAAAGGCCACCCGTGTTGTTCGACCTATGTGGTCGTGCGTGTCACTATAATTCGGGATTTTAAAGAGGAGATTGTGTGTGTGAAACGACTTCAGGAGTGCTGATCCTCGGTGGGGTCAGCTCCGCGAAGGGGTGGGGTTGTGTGTGTGTGTGTCTCTTATTGCTGGAGCAATGATGTGTTCCTGAGTCTTCTCAAGTTCGCCGTGCCATTCAGCTGTAGATTCTCGCTACTGTGCAAAAACTGCCTTGTCCGACGTGGTCGCGCTCATCAATATGCCTCGCTAGCTGATCTGTGTTAATACACAGTGAGAGGTTCGTGTACCGTATTGCTTAAGGTGTGAGAGTCACTATTAAGACTGTAATATGCACCCTCTGTGCGTTGAAGAGTCATTATTTAACGTATGTCAGTAGCGCTCGCGGCTGGCGTCGAGCAGATCTAGATGTGTTAGCGAATTTAGTCTGAGTGTAAGTTGTACAGTGTTCTTGTTTTAGGTCAGTGCTAGCGACCCTAACCCTCGCTCTCGCTCTCGCGATGGCTTGAGAGACGACCTTGCGCTGCATGAGCCGGCCTCGCTAAGAGAGCAATAATGATACTTAAATCTCTCTATTCATAGTACAGAATTGTTCTTTTGCTTGACAAGAGAATTTATGGGTGTTGTGTGTGATCGGCAAGTCGATACGCTCGCGGAATGACCAATGGTAGACTCAACTACAATTAGCGATCGCGCCCTGTGTACTCGCCCCTAGCCTAAGAGAGAATATAGAGGACCATCAAGGTGTGCGGAACGATTTCGTGTGTGATGTCAGACTTTTCCTAGCAGTTAGGCCTCAAATGCTCAAAGGCTATAGGGTATACGTCATACGACTGATATTCTGGAGCGTAGTTAGGATGCTAGTACATGCATGGAAGTAATGTTCTTTGTGTGGTAGCGTCATATGCCCTTTCCCCCGATAATATCTCATGGAATAGAATGATAGACGTTAGTCCGACCACTACACCTCAACGCCTCTTGCGTACACCTACACCCCATACCATATCTCGTAACATCCACCTCGAACTCGTTCAGAAGACACTGATATGTTCGAGCTTCACTACAGTCTTTGTCGCTCATGTGAGTACAGTGGAGATAGTTGTATTTGGTCCAACTGTACGAAGGCTGTTGAGTTGTAGCTCTTTTTGATTGGTTGATGTGATAATTATGGTTAAGATCTGATAGACTCTCACACACTCTCATGCAGTCGACAACAGAAATCGAATGCTCACTACGCTGAATCCTCTATAATAGTGATTCAGATAGTGTAGTGTAGCGAGGAAGAGCGTGTAGCCTGTTTTCGATCTCGCGCAGATAGGGTCTGCCCTGGGGGCACGTTGACGCAGTTGGTGTGTGGTGTATGAGTAGTTGTAGTTGGTGCACTGTTTCCCCCCCGTTACTCCATAGATTCTTGACGTGGGTTTAGTGTGCAGTATCGTCTGATGTTCAGCGGGTGCATGTTTTTCATATCGGCAATTGTCTCCTCCCCAACGAATACAGCCACTCCGCCCATCCCCTGTGTGATACTGCTCTAGTGATGTTTGTCCCATAACTGTATATGATATACTCCTAGAAGAGAGATAACTGTGTTATCTGCGGTGTTATGCGCCCCTGTAAGGTGCTCGCCGAGGTCTCGCAAGTGTGTGATATGTGTCTCGCCTGCAATGATTTATAATTGGGCATGAGTTATCCATTAGCCTCACCTCTCACTAGGATGAGAAATACAATAGCTCTCAGAAGAACGCTCGCTGCGTAGCATTATGGTAGATCGCACATGTCCGAGAGTGCTCTAGGAATCAGCATGTTGTACATTATTCTTGCTGCTAAATGGTGATCTTCTAGTTGTAATGAACGAAAATTGGCCAGGTGAGATCACAGTTAGGCTATCAATACAGTGCACCGACTAAATCTCCGCTCCCGACAAAGCCCCTCTCTAATCATAATGATCCACTAACCACTCAACCTCCTTGCGCCCCCCACCGCACTCAGTCCTAGCCCCATGTGAATATTATCGTCTGAATGATGCTCCGTGTGTTGTACTGGTGCGTGATCGTTGTAGAAGCACATCGTACAGTTATCTCAGATAGCCTATAGATACTTGTAGTGATTGCACTATACGTTTTGAAAACTCTGCCGTGACTGTGTGGATGGTCTGCCGAGAGTAGATAAAGATTCGAGATTGGATGTGTGAGGATGACCTCGAGTGCTGGGATGTAGACGCTAACATAATGAGAGTAAAGTGATATAACGTAGCACTACTCACACACTAGATAGTGATATTTGACTCTGATCATGTTCAGCCCGCACAGACGTAAACACGTAGACATCTCACTCCTCAGCTGAGCCAGGAATATATACATACTCTAGTACTACTATCCTATATTCTATCCTACGAAAATAGTTTATTTGTAAAGTTGCTGCTCTGGGCATATGTTTATTGATATAATACACATAGCACTAATATGACTAATCAGATAGCGTGCACTCCATCCCCAGCGCGACCACTGCCCCCACGCTCACTGTGGTCTTACTCTCACATATAGGACGCACTCCTCACATCACATTGCTCGTCATACTGTCCATCGATTCCGTGAAGATGTCGGACTCCCCAAGACGGTGTTGACGGTGGTCAGTCAAATGAGCCTTTTAGTGCGTGTACTTGCGATCGTCTATTGATTAGATTACCTGAAAATAGATAGGAGTATACTCTCGATCGAAGAACTGTGAGCCAACAAAATGTGCAATATAGCTAAGTGTACAGAAACGCGACATGTCCTGAATCCAAGTGATCCCAAATACACCCAACCGAGCTACAGTAGGTACCCAGGCATCCTATTATGCTCCATCTACCATACCACCCCGACCCACAGATCTTCCGGTACGCCCGCGCTACACATATCACACGGATTTCTGTCCGAACATCCTACCCTATATATCCAACCTCTCCACCTCACCTCCAACCCCCCTCCCCCCACCCCCCCCCCACCACGAGACTCGAAACGTCCCCTCCGAATCCTGGCTGCAGTGAAGTCGAACTGAAAAAAAAGGTTGCAACCCTCAGACCCCCCCTCTCAGCCAGGACGCCCCCAAGACCCAACCATCCATGCAGAACCTCGACCGATGCCTCAGCCAAGGTTGTGTAGAAGAGATGGATAACCGCACCATAAGGATTAGGAACACACCCGCAACCCATTATCCCTCATATAACTCTCGGGTGACCATCATTTGTATATATACCAAAGTATACAGCGTAAATACACTCTTTTAGTTGTACTCTTAATATTATTTATCTTGGCTTATTTGGAATCAACCACACCACAAATAATCATGCGGACCACCTTGTAGAGTCATGTGTAGTGTATACCCTCAACAGAGCTGTGCTGATGATTAGATGTGTCTCTCTTGTTTCTCAAATAGCTTATAGTTAGACTACTATTCGATATTGACAGAGAAAAGTGAGACAGACACACTGTCCTCTACTCGTGATCATTGCATATGATGTGATCTTGGAGTGATCATACAGCTCTACTATGCCCCCCCTACTACCCCTATAAACCACGCCTAGCCGTTGGCCGACAGTATCTTAGTAACAATACGCACTTGTGACATCAGAATAGAGCTCCTCGATTTTTCACTATAGAAGTAAAGCTACTCTAGACTCACTACGCCCATAAACCACCCCAAGATCCATTACCCCCCCGCCCAATCGCTCCGGTAAAATTGTATAGTATATTCCCCTGTACTGCCGCCCCACCCAGTGATGCGATTTGTTCCATCCTCGCACAATGAATATGTGGTCCCACTGCTTGTGCATATCTTCGCCCTCGCAGCAGGATCTGGCTAATGGGGTAGACTTTGAGGAGATGAGGTTATGGTGGTGATCCTTCCTCAAATTTGAGTTCCTCACTGCGCGCTTCAGCACCTCGGTCTAGTCCCCCTATCAGGGTAGCGTATTAATCTCGTTTTTGCGTCACTCTGTTGTCTTGGTAGAGTGTTGTATTCTGAAGTGCAACTATGAATGGACACTTTGACCGTCGAGACTATAGTTGCCTACACTGCCGCACACCAATCAGCTCGACGCAGAGGCATAAGAGAGATCACCCTTTGAGATCTCACCTAAGCGGAAGTTATATTCTAACACTCATAGCAGAAATGTCCCTCATCCTCCTGTAGTCTCACATGTGAATAGTCGCTCTAGTCATATCACTCGTCCTGTGCTATCATCAAGAGAGACTCCTCACAGAGCCCCACCTCACTCTACTCTTACCGCAAAGCAGTACGCGCCCTCCCAATCAGCTTATCTTGCCCACCCCCTATACAATTAGCCTTATAGACAGCAACTATAAGTTAAGACACCTGGTTTCCACTATCATGCCCGCTCCAATCTGTCGCGCTATCATTGTATGAATGCGATTTCTTTGATTAATATATGATCGCTATACATAATTAAATGGCTCTACTAGATGTGTATCACGCTCTACGTCTTTGTTTGCTGATTTCTCCCCCCCACCCTACACAGCCTCCCACCTTCTCGTCTCTCCCATCCAAAGCAAATATGTGTCTGTGACTCTGGAGAGATAGATATAGTGACGTGTATTATGTTAGCTACTATGATGACTTATCGTCTCTGCTGCTCTTATGCGAGTGCATGATCACGGCTACTATACTCCAGACGAATTTATGCGACTAGTGACCACCTGTCAAATACACATATATCAAACTCATATGTAGGTACGTACCCCAAACTCCTCAGACAGCAAACTCCGCGTAACTCTCACATAAGTCAGAATACGGTACATGAGGACTCAGGACTCGAAACCTTCTTAAAGACGACATCACAAGTGTGTAGATTTGATGTAGGTGTACTAGCCAATCTATGTTACAATTGGTTTTCGCAGAATAAGAGTGAGATGTGATTTCTGGTTGGTAGTATCGCTAATAGTAGGTCTGCTAAGTGCATAAGACAATAGTCGTATGAGCCCCAAGTACCATCTGTTGTCGAGCAGACGAACACACAAAAGAACTAGTTGCTGCGCGACTCACTAGTGTGAGTGAGTCAATCGAGGGCATCAAGACGTTCGGGTTGAATTATTAAGTAGAGACTATATGACGAGATTCGATGAAATAGTACCCCATTGATATCTAGAGTGATAGCGCACATAGATAGAGAATAGAGTCAGAGAATTCAGAAAAACAGTTATAAATTCAATATACTCTGGTTGTCCCTCAGCACAGATCATTTCATGTTGTGCATGCACATGCTAAGACAGGAGATAATACATGTATAACATGATATATACTCTCTCACAGACCATCATCAAACCACTCGTCCGCGACACCCAACTCTTCCCGTCACAGTGAGCTCACATATCCCATCTCAAGCCACCTACATCCCGATTACTCCATAACGATACACCTCGCAGCACACAAAGAACACACACCCCAATTTGAGTCCCAAGTGAACAGATAACTACCATCCTCATACCAGACATCTCGACATCTCACACAGCATACACCCAGACACTCGACTGACGCATCTCTACGCGTCCCCTCTAACGTCCCGCTTCCTTGCCTATGCCTCCCTGTCACCATGCGACCCCCTCTACACCACTCACACCCCCCAACGACGCAGACCTTGAAAAGGAGGATACATGCCCACTGAACCCATGAGAGCGTCTTTCGCCAAGGCTGCTTGGAACTCTACATCTAACCTGCACACCCCACGTGCCAGATCACATAACAGCCGACCACAGCTCGCAGATCAAACTCGTCGCGCCCCCCCGGCACCCTAAGCCACCACGCAACATTAGCGTCACCAGATAACAAAATCCTCCGGCTCACTCTCCATGAAAGACACTCCATTCCCCGCATCAGGCCCCCGCCCCGTGCCCGCGCTCTCTACTACCCCCACCAGCTAACACCACACCGAACCTCCAAGCAGTGAAAATACCATCGACCACACAACAACAAACTGACCTGCGAGCCCTACTACCCCGATCCCGTTCGCACCCGCCGCACATATATCCCATATCACACCCTCACGCGCCCCCACCACCCACACACAACCTCCCCAAACACCACTGACCCTTTAGCGCCTGTCCCGTTCCCCTCGGGCCCGGCCTGCGTTGCTATCCTTATGTAATTTCCTATGTTACGTATGTTACCATCTGATCTCCACAGTATACCCTCACCTACATCCCAGTACACCAAATACCATCCAACCACAATGTCCCCCCTCTCCTTAAGCGATCTACCCGTGTCTCCTCCGCCCACACTCCCCCTACAAACCCTGCCCCACCATACTTGACTCAGTCACCATACACCAAGATACCGATCTGGATCACAATACCTCCCATAATGTTGTTTATATCTAACTCCCGAACGTAAACTAAGATGTGTTCATGTAAGATAAAAAAGTATGATTGTTGCCAACATTTTAAACCCCGCACACCCTACCTATTCTGCCTACCCCCTTGTAATCCCAACACCACTAATATACAAAACCCCCTCCATTAATATAACTCTTATCTTCCCCTACCAACATAACCATATGAGAAATCTACTGCTACACCAAATACCACCATGAAGATTATAGATGTCATCGCCTCCTATCCCTCTCTAGTACCCCCCACCTCCTTCTCTCCTGCTTTCAATACGTCTACAAATGTCACTATGCGCACATTTGCGCATACTCTCAACACTGTATCTATGTTCACCTCCTTCCATGATCTACATAGTTGTAACCACAGTCTGTATAATGTGCCACACTGATATCAGCCCCGCCCTGTGTTATAAACATACATCATAGAATTCTCCATCTCCTCTACGCCTCATCATGTATCTGAAAAGCCATCTCTCTCACACACTATACACGTCACCAATAATCCCCAAAAAGAGTGTTAGATTACCCATTCAACAACGTGAAGTTCGCACAACCCCCCCCCACTCGCTCACACCCCACCCTCTACACATCCGCATACTAAGTATTGTACACGCTAAGCAGACGACCTCTAACCCCACACATGCAGCGACAGATCCCACTATAAAATGCCATTACAGTTTGTAAGTGCAGACCAACTCGTGTACCACCACTTAGTATTCCCACCTCTCACAATCAGCTAGCGTGTGAGATGCAATCGTGTGTTCTTCGAACTCACTGTATCTCAAACCTCAAAATCCATAATTGTTCGTCCCTAAAATAAAAATTAACATCCACCTCATTAATACATAAAAATCCAATTGATTTAAGTCACTTTAGTAAAAGTAACTGACTAGTGCCACTAAGCCCTGTGACGCCCATGTCGCAAACTATCACCGCACTCCCCCCCTCAGTGTACTATCAAGTACACATCTGCCTGTAGGATCGCGTAGATCTTCATAGACGAGATGATATCGTTGTAAGTCAAGTTATTGGATGCTCTCTCTAGGAGTCACTATTTTCATATAAGATCCCTATGACCGTCCACCATAATCCCCCCCAGTATCCCCCTACCCCAGACTTCACCCCGGCCCACATACACCTCTAAATATAACTCACTATAGAACACTTAACCTGTCAGAAATTTAATTACCCAGTCCCCCCTTCTACTCCAGTCACATAATGACCCAATCCTGTTGAATTGACACCCCATTATGTGTACACATATCTCACCCATCTAAAGACATCGATCTCTCCAATTCGTAAACAATGAGAAGTACATATGAAAAATCCGCATGGCTGTCCAAATGACAACGCTCCTCTCAGTAATGACTTGTAGTATTACACCATATTAGAACGTGTCTATTATGCAAACACCTAAAGTATACATGACTCTACCGCCAAAGTGACCCATCCTCTCACTATCTGACAACACTTTTATATAAAACCTTACACGTGTGGTCCCCTATAACACCACTCTAAATTAATGAGTTGTAGTGTCCATGTTTGTTTAACCAACCAATTATAGTGTGTTCGTGCAAGAAATATTTATCTCCAAATAGCACACCACAAAAACTCCCAATAAGTTGAGTACATAACCATATACTCACAGCCTCTCTAAGTAATAATTCACTCAACAGTCAGTCACACAGTCCCACCCATCCCCTCTCCCTCCACCTCCCACCCCAAGACTAAAATGTCTGAATGACGTCACACTATCCTTCTACACCAATTCGCTACGTATACACCCCAATATCAAATACCACTTACCCACCCCCTCCCATGTGAGAACAACATCAAATGTGCGAGACATCTCCTCCCCACATACATTAAGATTGCGTAGTTATAATCATCACAAACATATTACACAAATATAACCCTCGCTCCTCAACCTACAACCTACCAGACATGTTGTGAACCCATGTAGACCATTCTACTACACCCCCTATCTAAAAGACCAAGCATGTCTATGATGTTCGTTGAACTCTCATACATAACAAGTGCATATAAACAAATACACATGTCTCTATAATTGTAACTATAAGATATCAAATGTGCTATTAGTGTCACAGGTACTATCAGAGATTACATGTTAGTACCCTCCGCCGAGTCTGTGCTAAGTCCACCACCCTCTCTACGTCTCTACCCCTCACTCTCACCCTCGTAACAGTGCTCCCCACACTCTCACTCACTAATATCTCGTGAGTATCCACCATCATCTCTGCTCATAACACTACATCAGTTCAACAGTTCAATGATACTATACTAGTGAACTAGTTGTCCACTCAACATACAGTGTCAATTATTCTAACACTACTAAAAAAGCGTCACAGTATAATATGCCCATATGTACTCTAATATTACAACACAATTGCCCTCTAGTGTGTGTTGCGTCATCTATACAGTAAGTTCCTCATTCTGTCATGTTAGTTACTGAGTGATCTACATTTTACATATCCATACTCAAACTATTAAAAATATCCGCCGCAAACATATAATTGTAAATCCAATAAATTACAACCTAAACATTAAACAAATTAACCAGCGTTATATATGATTAGTGAGAGAGAGTGAAGTTAAATCATGAAACCGTAAATGACCTGCTGTGCCTATATATCAAGACCTCGTCCACACCACCCTGTCATAACGTGTATAATATAACCATACAATCACACTGTCCATGAAATTCTCTCACCCTTACCCATAATTATCTCCATATTAGTCTAATGAATGTACCCATTACTAGTGATACCTGTTCGTGTAAAAATAGGTACACACGTGTATAAAGTCCTCTTTTGATGAATGTAAGTCCCACGCATATACCTTTAATACTCTGCTCAATGTTATACGAGTACTGCTCACTAGTACTGATTCTGTGCTATGTGATGAAAACTCCTACCCGCCAGACATCACCTAACACACCAACATATACCAACACCTACACTGAACTACTCTCGCCCCGTTACTCCACCTTCCCCTCGTCTATAACCAGAATGTGACGATGCACTCTGCAATCCCCGAGATACCTCCGTATAATGTGTGTAAATATATAACATATATTATCAATCCCAAACACGTCGTCACCCCCCCCCCTATAACTCCCGACACTACCATTCTCGTACATCTAAAGTCAGTCTCATTACATATCTACGTGAAAAAACACTATCAATGTATAGCTCTATTAAATTCGAGTCTTAATTGTAAGACACATCCCAACAGATAACTTGACAACAACATGATTGCACCCAACAACGTCCACCATCTCATATCGCCCCTCAACTACTATATACTAGTTGTCTGAACGCCCATAAATGTTGTCATCGTGAGACTCACGAGATTACTACAACAATTAGTAGTCAAGAAAAGCTGAACTAGGTCTCGTACCTATTGTGTCCATTGTATATAAAGAATCATCGACACGTATATATCTCACTCACAATACATATGCATAGCAGTGAACTCCACACATTAGATACACCATAGACTCTCTTGACATTGACTCCTCACTTCTTCCAAAGCGGTCCTTCCCCCAGTCACTACCCACCTCACTACTCACTCTCTATTAACCTTCCCTCTACGTCCCCCACCTCTCCCACTCTGTGTCTCTCGCATGGATATTGTACTCTATCAGATGTATCATAGAGTAGATAGTGTAGTCCCTTCGTCTCTGCATGTCAATGTGCAAAATCCCCACTGTCTGAACCACACTCTGCTACCCAGTACATTCACTCGAGATTTTCCAAAGATTGATAACACCACTAGACTACACTAACCATGCACCACACGTACTCTCTCTCAGTCACCCCCCACAACACTATCAAATATGACTCCCTCTAGAAAATCTGTCGTCTTACCTTCATTGAGAAAACTATAAGACAGCACCAGTACAATCTATCACTACATAATGAATAAATGAAAACATACAACACTCATGTGTTGATATAGGAAGCCCAACCTTTAATATCAATGTCGATACAAAACTCTCAACCCCACTTATCTACTAATTAAAAACCATATCCATGTATATGACCATCCCCTGCCACATCACAACCTCACTTAACCCCTACCCCTCAATCCCTATACCCATAGACTGTAAAAATGTATCAGTCTCATGTGAACGCCCCGACTCTACTCAATTAAGAGCAGTAACTCTGTGCCAACACATGTCATATTTTACACACTGTATTGTGTGTCGGCTCCACCCAGATATACAAATCGACCCTTGTCAGTCTCACGTGTCTGTCATAATAAAGCTATATACCCTAATGACTATAGACAAGTTCAGATTATAAAAACCTTCACATCACCTCTCCAAGCTATATCTCCCTTTACCGATGTGTAACTAAGATCTTTGAAAGTCACACTCTCACCAATCAACAACTTGCCACACACACATATCCCCTCCCTACTGTGTCGCTCATACCAACCACAATAAAAGTACTATACCCACCTCACTCTATGCCGAACCACACATCTAATTCAGACTCGTGAAAGCAGATGCGTAAGAAGTCTATTCAATGAATTACCATAAGAATAAATTGTCGTGTAAACTAGTCTCAATCAACCATCACCAAGATAGAGAAGAGATTATCGTATCTCTATCCACTACACAAAACTAACCCGAACTGCTCCACTCCACCACAATAGGAGTTCACACCCAGCCTCCTATCCTTGTGTAAAGATCATCATCCTAACATTCTGCACAGCACCACACCATCCCCTAGTCATTCTTCTCGAGTGCTATAATCCTTGACCTACAACCCTACCCACGAATTGTCCCACACTATACACATAATCCACACCCACTCCGTCCCCCACTTATACCCCCTCCCCCAGCGTGCTGTGTATACCCCCCTACCACCACATCCCCCCATAAGCCCATCCAAGCTACCCCTCATGACGTAAGAATATATGTATCACACAGTTAAGTGTGTGCCAACATGTCCTGTGTCACTTGTGTTACCTCTATACAACAGAATTACCCCCTCACTCCTCATACTACTATCAGCTTGCCACCCTTCAAATACCTACCAGAACCTGCTATACTAAGCACTCACACTAAGAACGCCATTTACCCCATAATTACATCACAACACCCCCCACATCTGATGAAGACCCCTGCAAAAAATACTATATACGTGTCCTCAAAGAACATCTCTATAAACGTAAGATAGTCCCTCCTCTACCCCTTTCATGTTCATAACTTGTCTGTTTCCACCACGTCATATTTCTACTCTTAAAGTGACAAAGTAGTTTGATTCCCCTGTGTTGTGTGCCTCAGTACCTCCATTGATATACACTTTCATCTACTACATCACTTTACTTGTAATAGTGTCTTCCTACACACTCAAATATTTTGTGCATGATATTACTGAACACAGAGCTCTCCACCACACCAAAATGACCCCACCACTCTCAGACCCCCCCCCATATGTAAAGCCTGAAAGTGCCCCTACACCACCTACGTTACTGTCTCCTATCCTCGAATAACATCGCACACAATTAATGTACGTAGTGTTATCCTGATAACACATTGATAGTGTATCTCGAAACCGATAACCAGGATCCACCCAGTATATCCACCCTCATGCTACTCAGTTGCATCTGTGCGTGAGCAAGATCGGTAAACTGCCAAGTATGTATTAGAGAGAGTATAAAGTTGTAATCCTTCGTGTGTGCATGATACATCACACTGTTATACCTCTATTGTGTATGCCAGTGATGGTTGGCTATAGTACACGTCTAAAGTCAACCACCTGTCCATGCAAACTATCACTGTGCATATCTCACCCATCATCATCGTTCAGTTCAGTTAACCTTGTCGCCTATATAGCAAGTAGACTTATAAGAATTATCCTCCCCCTCTCACCACTCGCCGGACTCCCTGCTCTATATACCTACCACAAAGTGAAAGTGAATGTCAACATGACCTGATATTAAATACACGCCATGACTCCCCTATGTACAGTGCTCTTGATATCGAAGAACCACTGCATATGTCTTCCTCATTGCATACTGCCCTCATATACACACCCACCATCCAATACTCACACAACACACTCTCAATGTCCTTACTCAGTAAGTAGACATACACACACTGAGTAATGTATAAGAAATTCACATCGTTCCAGAGTTAATATACTCTCAGTACTGTATGACGCAAGTATATAACTCAGATAGTGACGAGACACCACAGTAATAAAATAATCTTTTATAGTTAGACACATGAAATACTTTGTTCTATCACAAAGTACAACATTATTATATAATGATCCAAGTGTAAGAGTGTCAGTCGAGATGTTAAACCATGATAACCGTTAAGAAAATGGACCATATAGATTCTATGATTTTTGTTAGATAGAATAGAAATGAGGCTACGCGATGTACAATAATATCTGTATAAACGATCAAGTTGCTCTGAACCCCAATAATATCGATCAGCTGATGATAATCGTTCAGAAGAGAGTCATGACGTGATACTGGCATGTAGTGGATTGAACGCGTTAGGCACAATAACTCTATAAACTCTCTGCTGCAGAATACAATCACTAATGAAAACCTGTGGCAAGTACTCATGAATGTGTAGAACGTCAATTTTAGAGTTAGTGAAATCACGCACTTGAAGTCCTCTCAGCTCCTACCCCACTTCCACAACACACCCCCACTATAACTGATAACCACGTAATACCCCTCACTTCCCCCCCACACCTACACATATTTCTCTAATCTCATTCATCACTAGTTATACAACCACTACACATGTGTATCATAACACCTATTGAGGTAGATCAAACAGTCTCATAACCCACCCTACCCTTGCGTGACAGTCGTGTTCTGAGCCCGCGTGAGTTTCCAGTGTTAGAGACTCGAGACTGTTGAGACTTGCTACCCCACACCTAACCAGGACTACCCTTATCCACACTGAGACCCCCCCCAATCAACATCACTCATCATTCGATGATTCATAGTGTTGTAGTGTCACAGCAATACTTAATCACTATGAAGCACTCGCATGCTGCGCCCCCAACAATACATTGAACCCTAATACTATCTATATACCTTCCCTCACTCACTTTCACATTTACTAATGTACACAAGCAAAAACCCTATCCCTACGTGCACTCATCTCTCACTCACCATATCCTCCACATTCATCTCCCAACTTGTCACCATCCTGAGTATTGTATACTATACATATACATGAAACTCTAAGTGTCAGTGCACGATTCGTTGCTCACAATACCAACACACAAATGACGCCTCTGTAAGAGTCCCTTCGACTAGTCATGTGTAAAGTAGACCATAATCAACATGTGCAATATCCTACGAATGACAATACTCCATTGTAGTCACATCCAGCATCTAACCCACTCACCCCCACCTCATACTCCCACACCTGCACTTTCCACAAAACAAACCCCCCCCCAAACCCCTCATCAACCTCACTGTGTCAACCCACCTCACCTACATATCCCCCCTCACCACCCCATATCTAAACCACATGCCACCATTCACATCCCCCCAACCATTCCTCACACCTCTACCGGTCCACCACCTCACATTCCCTGCCCTATAGAATCTACCACACCAACAACCCCACACCCATACTACCATATACTCCCCCACAGTACGTCCACACACACAGATCATGAAACTCATCTGACTCTTCCTCTTTACATCGTCTGACGTCACACCCCACATTGAATATGTATCCCAATAGTCCAGTGTCTCCTCCCTGTGCTAATATCTAGAGAGCCCACCAGCTCCCCACCACTACATCTCCTGTATAAAGTCACCACTCTATCTCACCATGCCCCTGTCATACTCCCAGCGTTAATATTATACGTCTTGCACCGCCACACTACCACTGTCATCACATGTTGACACACACCCCCCCACAGTCATACAATAGTCAGACCCCCCATCCCCTCACACCACCACACTTGTGATCTACACACCACACCCCCATCCCATCTCTATTATACTCCCCACCTACCAAACAATCCTACTACTCTTCACTTTTTACAACTCACCACACATCCCCACCCCCTGTTCCATCCTGTAGTGCACTCATCGTCTATATACTTGTCAAATATATCGTGTACCTGCCCATACTATCCCCTAAAGCTGCTATCTCATCTAATCCCGTCTGTGAGAGGCTTGTCTCCTTATGTACTCCTCATCTTGAAAAGAATAAGAGTGCCACCCACATAAAATAAGCACCACAATAAATAAGAATTACCAACTCATTGTGCATCTCAATATAGTGTGTAACGCCTGTTGTGTGTAGTGTATTTTACAACCCCCTTCTCTAACCTATCTCATGCCCCTAGTGTAGTGTGCCACCCATCCGCTGCTGTTTCCAGTTCTCAATCGTGCCTCCTCTGTCTAAGAGAATCCTCCCCAATCCCAACCCACTGACCCCTCCGATAAGGTGTTCTCTAGTGTCTATCTGAATAATCGATGATGTGAAAAACATATAGTGTGACAATAAATACATGTGAAAGTGTGCACCCTATAAGCCTAAATATCTCTAAATGTACTACGAAGTGACTGTAACACCCCCCCCCCCCAAAACCCCCCAAACACTCTTAATAATACATACACATAATCAAGACCTATAGTGACGTCTGTTGATATGACAGTGTATATACATGCAAATTCAGTCGTTCTGTGACTGTTTTGTGACCAAAGTTCTCTCCGATGTGATAGTGATGATGGTTTACTTAAAGTACGCGTACAGACTCTGAAAATATCGTTTGAGTCGAATCAATGTACAGTTTGAGTGCTAGTTATGACGCTATATTCAGAGACATGTTATCCCTCGTGTCAGTTGAGCGATTTTTTTGTATGTGCTAGGTGTACGAAATTAAGTTGGTATTGAAATTATTAAGCTAGATGTTTAGATATGAGTGTGAGACATGTGATAGATATCGACTATGGTCGGTTGTTCAAATGTTTTTCTCGAAATGTCGCGCAAATTTAGTATATCGTGTGCGTATAAACATCCACCTTCCCCACTCCTCAGCCTCCTCCCTCTCCCCTATCACAACCCTTCCCATCCCCCCCCTCTCACCTCACGCTACGAGCATCAATCCACCACTCACATCATAGAGTCCCTCTCGAATATGATGTGTCTATATATCATTCTTGTGAGAATGTGTTGATAGATAGAACCTATTATATAGTTATCGTGTTTGTGTTCTGTTAGTATTCGTGAGGTGTAGAGCTAAAAATATTAAGTCGTCAGACACTTGATTGTGAAGACCTGTGATAGCCACTCATGACCACCATAACATTCTAGTAGACACACACCCACCACTACCACTAAGCAAGTGTGTGATGATGCTGAGATATGTAACGCCATATTTCTAGCACTCATATATGCCTGTGATTGCGATGTATGTAGATGGTCATCGTCCTGAATTTAGGATCTCAGAGACGTGCTCGTCTGATAGTAGATGTTTTAGTACGCCATGTACTTGGCTCCCTAGCATCTCTATCGGTCCAGTTAGTCGTCTCATAGAACATAAGTGTGTCCTCAAGACCTATGTGTTTTTTGTGTAGTGTGCCTCATAGTAGGTCTTGCATAGAGTGATATGTCGCGATTCTGTGCAGTGAATCTTTGGTGTGTCACTAGATGAGTGTAGTAGAGAGTTGTTAGTGAAATCTCTCACTGGCTTACCTATAGTTATTAAGCACCAAGTCCCTACCTATCCGTACACGCCATCGGCAGAGAGCCCTGCTGCCTCCCACCCTGTTCATCACAGAACTCCATTGAACTCGCACGCACTGTGATACATTGTATTCTCGCAAGCCTCTGACCCCAACACATCCTCGCTTGCACGCCACTCCCTATAATGCGCCCCAGAGTATTTCTCTCACCATCACCCCCACACATTTCTTCCCACTCCCCACCCACCTCTCATCGGTCCCTCACCACCCTCTGACCCCCCCACTTCCTCTCGGGCGGGTAACATCACCCACCACATACAATCATCTGATATCCAACGATATACACGCCTCTAAGCCGTCCTGTTGCATGAATATACACTCCTCTCCAGTTGATGAGATTCTGCCCCCCCACTATACCAAAGTTCCTGGGCCTTTGACGCATACCACTAATGAGTTGTGATTGTGCATTACGGTACTCACGTATGATGTGTGGAGTATGACAGAGAGGAGATGAGATGCCGGATTACTTGTGGGTATTTGGAGATCTGAGACAGACTGTAGGAAGCGTGTCTAGTTGCGGTCGCTCTGCCTGACGTATCCTACTGCGCAGCGCTCTTGTATTCCTCGCGCCGCGAAGGGCGTTGCGCTGCAGTTATCATCAGTCGAGATCTAAGCGGTGCTATCGACATCTGTAGGTTGAGCAAAGATCATCATTGTAGAGGGGCGTGTGTTGTTGCGGGAAGCATTTGATTAGTGTACGTCGCGTCTCCTATTCATGCTCTGCCTACCTCTCACGCAAACGCCCCAGTGTTGTGACGAAATCTCCGAAGTCCTCTGAGTTATACCATCATATCCACTAGACCATTGTACGGAGCTATACGAGCTAGTGATATGTGTGCAATATGATATAGAATATGTAATTGGCACTGCCTTGCATCTATTGTCGGTACAATACGTATATGAGACTAACCTACACCCACCGGAATAGACCCATCGCATCTGGAACTCTATCACCCTCTTATCTTGTGTGCCCCAAACGACGAGTCACACAATAGTGTGTATAGAGGCTGAATGCTAACACCTCAGATCAAAAGTAGCTAGTATATCTGTCCGCAATAATATATTCCATACAATAATCACACTTCATAGCTACCTATCCACCACTGGGCTCTCGAGTCTCGTACCAAGACATTCGCAGCACTCTCTGTCATATCACCCGAGACCTCCAACACCAGTCCGAAATCGCGCCCCCCCCTACCGCACGTGCTCCCCCCAGCTGCTCTTCCCATGACCTCCCCCGGCACCACCCACAATTACACCCATATCATCCAACTCTCCTAGTACCCTACTCACCCCATCCCCCTATGAGGCACAAAATAACATGCTATGATCAGCCCTTCATCCCCCATCGCGCCATTCTTCTCCACTCACGGATCCAACCCACCCCTCCCTTTTTTAACCTTTGACTTTAAAACTTGACAAAAGTGCATTTGGAAACCCAGGCTGAAACAACTACCTTTGCATCAGACTGTACTACAAAGAGTCTCACAATCAATGGGCAGTCTTAACGAATTTCTTGACAAACTATGACCTTGACCAGTGGTAGTGGAATAATAATCTCACCATCTACTAATGGTTGCCTTCAAAAGTTGCCACAAAATATGAAAACTAAGCTAAGCCTTCAACTTTAAAAGAGGTTTAAAGACTCCACTGTCCTTGTCCAGAAGGACCACCAGAATTTGGTCTACAATTTTCTTCCATGGATTACCCATTTCTTCTTCATCTCGAACGCCATCACACTTGGAGTTTGGCTCTCAATGGATTACCTGTTGACACCACCACCTGTTTGTACCTATGTGTTGTAGATACTAAAAGGACAGACAGTGAAGTTCAGTTCAGTTTGGACAATGCGCTCTGAGAGGCCAATATGTGCTCAACCCCACCTGTCTGCAGTCTTCCCAGGGTTCCTTTCGATACACCACCAATATTAATCTGGTTTACTCAGGGATGTCACTGGCCGTCGGACACCGGACATAGTCCGATTGACTTGGCCTAATGTCCGATGAACAGAAAGATCAGCAGGACAAATGTCCGATTGTTTGTTTCAAAAAGAGGACATGTGTCCGATTGTTTTTCCGTTGATCGCGGACACCGCTAGCGACATTTCTTTCCGAGTAGGCTGGCGCTTTGCAGTAGTCGGCTTTACACTGTGCGAGCGAGTGACGTGTGTTATTCCCGGCAACGCCCTCTGATTGGCTGACCCTAAAGTTCAGCTATTTTTAGCGAAAGCGAGACTGCGTGAGCGAGGGTCGTGTAGAGTGTGATTCTGAGTCCGTAAACATCGGAGGGGTACCACTGTTCAACAGGACTCAGAAAAAACATCCACTTCTGCTGAGTGATCAGCTCATATCAGTTCCACTGAGTCTGAGGGTGTCATTTTGATTTTCAAGTCAGTGTAGCAGCCTACTACATGTAGTGAAGTTTCAGATAAATCTAACAAATGTAGCCTATTGACAAGGCCTTTTTAAAGTATTTTCTGCATTAGTTTTCTACATTTGTTCATCATGTCTATTAGCCACAAAAGTGTGAGAATTTAATCTTTAACCCATTTGCTACCAGAAACCTGCTGTGGCACATGCTGGAAGCATGGGCCACAGCAGGTTTCTGGTAGCGAATGGGTTAATGACAACATGAACAAGTAAACCAAAAAAATAGTAACTGGAATGATTTTTTTTTCTTATACATTTTCTTACAGAAAGCTCATCTCCTTTTGTTATAGCCTTAGGCTTACTAATCATTACATTTCCGTTTAGTCAGTACATGGCCTAATATTTTTATAATGCTATTCTAGTCAGTACATTTCCTTGCACTGTGAATTCCTTGAAGTGCCAAAATGACAGTTTAGTTTGTGAGTTGTGAGCCTGAGCATGAAGAATTTGCTACCTCTGTTACAAGGCCCTGATATGTTTTTCATGCGAATCTGCGATGACAGTATTATCTGAATGACATAATAACTTGTTCACTTTTCTTTGCCTTTTTACGTTTATGTCCTTTTCATCAACAGTCAATAAATATCTCACTCAGCCTGTGTTTATGTGGTTTCTGTTTTACTATCAGTTTTGTCACGCACAAAATGTCCTATTGTTTTGTTCCAATTCAGGACAAATGTCCTATCCCTCTGCCACCCTCCAGGACATTTGTCCTATAGGTGTCCAGCTCCAGTGACATCCCTGTTTACTATGGATCTATCATGTCCTTTCAAGTCTACCCAACGCCTGCTACCTTTCTCCACACCTCTGCTCCATAGGCAATCAACTGTGGTCCCCTTGACTCTGTCCCTAGAAATGTTTTCTCAGGTTTCTCATCATCCTAAGCCCCTCTATGACATCTGCCCTGCCAGTGTAGGTGTTCACTCAGTCATTGCCCTGGACTCAAGCATGTCCTGGGCAACAGACCCACAAGTCTTTGGAATTGTGATTGACCATTGCTGCTGAAAAAGTATCAGTTAAATGCTCTTGTCTTCACCAGTACTTGTTGTCCCTTATCTCTTGTAATGTACGGTGATGAGTCCTAGGCCCTCTATAGGAAGCAAATCAGACTGCCTCAGCAATTCCAACAATGTTGTCTCAATGTCTGTGTACCATCTATGGGCATCAAGTAGCACAGTTCAGTCCAAATGATCTTCTTATTCTTCTCGAACGCCGTCACACTTGGAGTTTGGCTCTCAAAATGAAATCTGTAGTCTTCTGTAGCGCCTCCACAGGCCCGTACAGTTTCTCTTGTAGAGTGGCAGGTTTTGGCTAATATCTCCTCCCTCAGCAGCTGGTGGTTCCCACAGTCCTGGAGGATGTGCTCTGTGGTCTGGTCTGCTTCTCCACAAGGGCACAGGGTGGAAGCATCTGTGCAGGTGAAACTGATCGGTTGTGCCCAGTCCTCAGACGGAAGATGGTCACCTGCTCTTGTCTGGACAGCTGATGGTAACTGTCTAGGGGCCATTGTGGTGGTCTGTACACAGACTTAATGATGGTCTTCATCTCTGTGAAGCCGACTCCATTTTTGTCTTGTTCTTCCTCTGCGCCCACTTTTGCCATTCTGTCAGCTTTTTCATTGCCGTAGATGCCACAGTGTGAAGGGATCCACTGCAGCACCAGTCTGGTGCACTTGATGTTTTGCAGACCCTGATGCCCAGATTGTCTTCATGACTGATGCCATGTCTGTCCTTGAGGCGGCAACAGCAAGCAGACTGCCACATCTACAAGTCCAAATGATGAAATCGGGATCCATTCTACTGCACCTGTTCCTTTGCTGGCTTGGTAGCAAGGCAAAGATGGTGTTATAATGTGGTTGGGTCGTAGTATGATAAACACACCAGACGCACGCACATAAGGTTCTTTTAAATAAACTTCATTCAGCTGCAACCCGTCACACGTGGCTTAAGGATGTAGACAATACAGAAGTAACAGTTCCAACAATATTTTAATTAAGTGATGTGATCTCCACACAATGCATTCCCAAATGCACAAACACTGATACAATGTCTCTTCTGCAAATGTCCACACTGGCGACACAAGTTTCTCACACAACGTACACCACCGTTACGCTGCGTCTCTCATAATGTACACCCTATACGGGCCACGTACCTACGATAAACTGTGTGTCTCTACAAGTACAACTGACAATGCATGACAATGATACATACGTGCTCTCCTAGCACCAACTTTATATAGTAAGACAACTTTCTAGAATAATCCAAGGAATTTACTCAACACAACCAATCAGAACGGAAAACGTAACTGAAACTCATAAATATTAATAAAAGAAGAACTTTCAGGAATAAACTAAAATAGTCTACAAAAATTTGACTGCTCATTTCAGCCCCAAATCCTATTGTGTAATGACGTCTCACAAAAATATGGCAAACCGTTCATGACCTTTCAAAACACACACTGAACGGCTGTTAATTTCACGCGCACAGAAAACAACATGTTGCAAAAATGTTGCCTACTCCCCGACGTCACATGTACGAGGTCTCTAGACAGCGCGATTTTGCTCGAACGTTCTGGTTCATTTTCAGCTAATCTACGCAAAACAATCAACCGCTCTTCTCCGTGCCACTTTTCTAGATGCTTCCGGACCAAAATTAGTGTATCACAACAAAACCGAATCCGCTATCATGCACGAACGATAAATGATGATTGTATGATTGTACATTGCTTAACGTCCCGACAGCAACAAGGCTTTCTCAGGACGTGACTGCACTGCTTGTGAAAAAAACTAAACAGAAAATTGAATGTATGTCGCCAGCCGGTCAAATACATTAAATAAACCTACAACATGGGGCATAAATAAAGCTAAGACCATTTAGCAACACACATCCAATATCAAGAGCTACAGGCAGTGCAGACAGTAAGGAGAGTTTTAAAAAGGCAAATACAGGTGAATGGACAAAGGGTAGACAGAAACACATGCCCCAGAATAGAGAGAAAACCCACCCTGTGGGGCTGACCAGGGTGACCCTGGGAACTAAAAAATACCTAACCCCACCCAAGTCCCCCAGGGCAGACCCGGGTGGGGGCGCGAACGATAAAGAATCTCACTGAAAAGGTACATGATACGTAACCATGAAAGCTCAAATAAATATCGGATCGTTTTCTACGATTAACACATGCATGCTCTCACAGAACAATACAACCACAATCGTAACACATGGATCATACATGCATACCAAAAGCAGTTCCCTTTGGTGAGCTACAAGCAGGAAAGTGTAACAGTGGAGCTCCAGGAAAGCAGTACAAAGATAAGCTTAGCCCTTTTCTGACTGTACATGTATGTGTGTAACTGCGATGGGTTAAAAGCAGGTCTGTAATGGGATGGCATGAATCAAATCCGCCAGTCTGAACTTTATTTTCCAAGTCTGGACTACCCTTTAGAGATGTTTCCCTTGCTAATTTACACATTCTTCCTGTTGTTTGTGCTTAACACATGGTAGTAAAAGAAGTTACTACCTGAAATTTGAGAGTTTCTCTGTGGCAACCTCAGGTAGCTGAGTGGAATGCACGTGCCTGAGGCACCATCAGTCAGAATGGGGTAAAAGTATGCTGACCATATTACAAATTTCACCCCGCAAACCGAGCTCTCGGTGAACTCAACCATTCCTTTTTTCTGGGGGGACAAAATGTGTTTATTGTGAATGTTCAAATTATTCTGTCACTATGGCAGATCTTGTGTATGTATGGCAGAAAAGGGAGGGTTGGGTTTCAATTTAAAGACCAGTTTTCCCAGTTTTGCAGCTCACCATCAACAGATCAAAGATAAATGCTGGTCAGTGATAATGCTCCTCCAAATAAATCGGACTTGCATATTTTGAAACGCCAACTGAAGAAACCAAGTCCATGTGTTCTTCTGCTTGACCAAAGTCAGATTGATTGATTGATTGTACATTGCTTAAAGTCCTGACAGCAACAAGACTTTCTCAGGACGTGCCTGCACTGCTAGTGAAAAAAAAAATAAACAGAATATTGAATGTAACTATGTCGCCAGCCGGTCCAATACGTTAAATAAACCTGCAACATGGGGCCTAAATGGCAAGCCTATTGCAGACAGAGCAGACCAACTCGACAGATCGGCCGAGTATTTTGAAGAGTTACTGAACAGAGCCAGCCCACATGACCCCCCCCCAGACATCCAGCCAGCAGAGACCGACCTACCCATTAGCTGTGACAGACCCAGCCGGGAAGAGATCAGAATTGCAGTGGCATTTTTGAAGAACGACAAAGCAGCAGGGCCAGATGGCATCCCAGCGGAGGCTCTGAAAGCAGACCTAGAGACAACAGTAGTGCTGCTGTACCCACTGTTTGGAAAGATCTGGGAAGAGGAGGTTATGCCGGCTGACTGGAACGAGGGGTACCTAATCAAGCTTCCCGAAGAAAGGCGACCTCAGCAAGTGTTCCAACTACAGAGGAATCACCTTGCTGTCAGTACCAGGAAAGGTCTTCAACAGGATCATCCTGGAGAGAATGAAGAGCTCCGTCGACCCCCAGCTGAGAGACCAGCAAATACAGACCAGATCGCCACTCTCCACAGAGAGAGACAATAGGAGACCCGTAAGACAATAAATTCAATAAAGCCACATCAGTCATTAAATTACGTCATTTTTAATAATAAAATTTTTGACCCCATTACGCCCCCGTTATTACCCAATCAACCCTTTGATTTTAAAAAACTGACGAGCATGACTGATGTGGCTTTATTGATCTAATTATCTTACGGGTCTCCTATTGTCTCTCTCTATAACTATTGTCTCTGTCAATACCTAATCATTTACCTGATCAAGTGATGCCAAGTGAAACTTAATACTTATTAACAAGTTGCAACTAACTTTTAGGAACCTGCAGAGGTAACCTTTAAGTGTGTTGCCATAAGAACTTATTAATTACTTACCCTAAGTTCTTACAAGTACTTACCCTAAGTTCTTACAACAACTTGACTCAAGTCCCAAGATACTGAGACAGATTTGTCAAGATACAAGGACAATAAAAAAAACTTTTTTTTCAGTAGTACTCTGGCGGTGGTGCAGATGGGGCTAAATAATCAGGCACAAGTGGTGTAAATGACGTGTCATCTCTCTGCGAAGCATATGACAAAAATATTGATTGATTACCAAATCTGATTTTTATTTGTTTAAAAGATTGTGTAGTTTTTCTGTGGTTTCCTGAACACCGATCTGTTTTCCCATCTCTAAAAAACTAGCCTTCAGTTCTTCAACATTCACAGATTGACTACGCATTTTATTTTGTATTTCAGACTTCTGTTTCTTGTAATTATTTAAATCATCCTGGACTCGCTTAAATTCTTCGTCATCAATAAAATTATCATTCAATGCCTTACTGATAATAAGTTTCATACTGCTCAGCTTTGCACCAGCAAGCGTACTCAATGCTTCATGTTTCTGTAATTTCGTGTGAAACCTCTTGTTCAAGGCCTCCAAACCAAAGCAAGCCAGGCATGTAGCAACGCTAACACCCTCAACTGCTATTCCAGCCAAACTTCCAATTCCCGTGGCAAACAGAACAATACCTCCTACAGAACATCCAGCTGAAACTGCACCAATAGCCATAGAAGTGTTTTGAACAGAATTAAAAACGGTCTGATACCGTCTCTTACATCTGGAGTACCTCGCCTCTTCACTTTCCAAATATTTAATTGCTTCTGTAATATTCATTAAACGAAATGCGTCTGCCTGTAATGTTTTATCTGATGCAATTGGCACAGCTGTCGCATGCGGATCAGGCGCAAGCGTTGTTTTAGTCATCGCAATTGATTCAGTCGGCTCAAGCGTCGGTAGTATTGGATAAAATTTTACCATATTTTTTTTATTGACAAATATTTTTTTATTTAATCATCAATTACATTTTGCAACTCTTCAAAAGTATACAATTTACTTGCATAATAAAATGCAACAAGATCAATGTGTTCAAGGTTTATGTAACTTAGATGAACAAAAGTTGTTTTGTCGACCACCACCTTGACAGCGGGAATACTGCTCGAAACATTAATAACATCAACATTTTTTGTAATAGCAATAAAGACCTTTGATGATTCTGATACTGTTTCATCCCATGTAAGTTTTATTCCCTGTGCAATATTTGCCTCTTTTGCAGAAGTTACAGATTTCATGATAATTTCAAATACTATTGTCGCTTCTCTAGCCACGACTAAGCTTGCTGGCATAAACACAACAGAAGTATCTGATCTACCCTTTCTAGTTGTAAGAAGATACTGTCGTCTCTCATAATTTTCAACTTTCAGTTTATCTCTGCTATTGTTGTCTGGGGCAAAACTTGGAACAAGGCTTACAATAAGAGGCCCAGAATTAACAACTTTCCTAAACTATAGGCGCCTTCATCATCAGTGTATACATAAGGACTAATAAATTCCAACTTTATGTCCCAGTCAATTGTGGGTGGTGGAACAGATTGATTGATTGTACATTGCTTAGCGTCCCGACAGCAACAAGGCTTTCTCAGGACGTGCCTGCACTGCTTGTGAAAAATAAAAAATAAACAGAACATTGAATGTATGTCGCCAGCCGGTCAAATACATTAAATAAACCTAACACATGGGGCCTAAATAAAGCTAAGACCATTTAGCAACACACATCCAATATCAAGAGCTACAGGCAGTGCAGACAGTAGGGAGAGTTTTAAAAAGGCAAATACAGGTGAATGGACCTCGGGTAGACAGAAACACATGCCCCAGAATAGAGAGAAAAACTCACCCTGTGGGGCTGACCAGGGTGACCCTGGGAACTAAAAAGTACCTAACCCCACCCAAGTCCCCCAGGGCAGACCCGGGTGGGGTTGGTGGAACAGGCACAGGTGAAACCACCCACTTATTTCCCACATGTATTAAGCTGTAGGGCGCATTATTTACAGGTGGAGTAGGTACAGTAACATCACGCAGCTGACCAAGTTTAGGAATCTGTCTTTCACCGTCTTTCATGTCAACAATTACTTTCCTCTTGTACATGCCAGTTGAATCAAGTTCAAAACCATATATTTCTCCAATTTCCCCTTCCTTCTCAAAATCCTGTACGTCTGCCAAATCTTTCAACTCTGTTACTGGACATGCAACTGGTATGATTTTCGGCTTTGGACCACCACTCATTTTTTATAAACAAAAATAAAATTATTTAATTTCCAACACAACACTAAAATCATGCATAACAACTGGTTTGTCATCCTGATTAGTTACAGATATACTCAGTGACTCAAAGAAACTAGAACCTAATTTCTTAAACTGCGCAGGAAATCTAACAACCACTTTCACAATAAGGAGCAGTTCCAGCTGGCACACATCTCAACAAAGTTGAAGGCTTTCCATTGTGTACATTTTCAGTCGTGTTTAGTTCTTTCAAATAAACATTAAATACTGTGTGTACTGCCAAATAAACAGGGCATATGCCAGTTACTTTTTGTTTTTTGGGTGCAAATAGTTTTAAATCTGTCATTTTCCAATCTTCATCATCTGAAAATATAATGATTGATGATTGTACATTGCTTAACGTCCCGACAGCAACAAGGCTTTCTCAGGACGTGCCTGCACTGCTTGTGAAAAAAAAAACAAAACAGAAAATTGAACGTATGTCGCCAGCCGGTCAAATACGTTAAATAAACCTACAACATGGGGCCTAAATAAAGCTAAGACCATTTAGCAACACACATCCAATATCAAGAACTACAGGCAGTGCAGACAGTAGGGAGAGTTTTAAAAAGGCAAATACAGGTGAATGGACAAAGGGTAGACAGAAACACATGCCCCAGAATAGAGAGAAAAACCCACCGTGTAGGGCTGACCAGGGTGACCCTGGGAACTAAAAAATACCTAACCCCACCCAAGTCCCCCAAGGCAGACCCGGGTGGGGTCTGAAAATATAAATGTGCAATAAAAACCAAGTAAAGTTATATATAAGAGCATTTGATAAAGAAAAATGGCTATCTTTTGGAAATTCTAATGTAACAAGTAGGTTAGCTGGATTTAAAGTTGCTTTAATTTTAAATTTACTTTGAAACCATTCAGCTATAGTACAAAAGTCATAATACCCAGCTGGTAAAGTTTCAGTCATATCATAAAAAACTACTTTATAATTTATATCATCTGTTACATTAAACCATTTTACTGTGTAGAACATTTCATGGATAGCTACAGCCTTGCTACCATCACGATTATCAATCCCATTAGTTAACCACACTGGTTTGCTTGTGTCAAGATTTGTTAAGGTAATAAACATTTTTATTATCTCATAAAAAAGAAGGATGGAATTTAAATCACCAACAAGCGTTACTACAAACGCATTTCAATTTAATGTGGATGCTAAATACAATGTTGCACCAACTTATGAACAGAAAATAATTCAACTAAATCAGCTCGACATAGCTGTAAGTGAACAAGATCTATTTCAAGTCAAAGTACCAAATCCGTTCGACCATTACCTAAACCCTCCAATAACAGATGACTCTACTGCAAGAAAGTGGTCCTCAAGTCCACTACAGATGTTTCAAAACCAACTCAACTTTGCCATACTATGCTCAACTACTGGCTGTGGGGTTTCTTTTACAGACCATTTGAATCACTCAAACAAACTGATTAAGTCTGTCTATCGTTTCCATGTTTATTACCAGCTTAGACGTATACTGTCAGAACTGCATACACCACTACCAACTGAATCCAGTTTCAACAGGTTTAACAATCCCATGGATATGAAAGCGTTTGAACGCATCTGTAATGAATTTAACATCAACCCCGGTACAAAGTATGACTTCACACAAAAACTTGATGATCACAATGGTATGGGCACATTGTATTATGCTATGAGTCACAGACAACACCCTCAAGATTACTACCCTGGGTACACTTCATTCTCATCTAAATCTGAAGTCTGGTTAGGATCAATAGAGCAGAAACAGTCTAACGCCTGGACCACATCTGTCTTAGATAAATCTGACGGGTTTACTCAAGCAGGAGTCGAGCGCATCAATGAGTCTATCAGAACATATGTCTGGTGTATACTAGGAGCACAATCACTAACAAAATCAAATATTTTGAATGGAAGTGGCAAATTTGAAGCACAAAAACAGTTTCTTGCAAACCTGGAAGATTCAATTAATTCAACAGTCGATCTCCCATCTAGCATACAACGCTACCAAGACGTTTTAAGATATGCCAGATCAAAAGTTGACTTTGTAGTTGGTATCGGTTTATACATGTTACCATCTGATCTTCAACTCCAAATGGGTACAATAACAAATTATAATAATGAAATCATTGTTGCAGGTCGTGATCAAAAATTAGGAATCAATCAATCTGTAAACTTGGGAGCAACAACCACACACGTACAGCCGTTAAAATCATTACAGATGGTAACACCCCCGGCCCCAACACCGGCACTCATACAACCAGTACAGTCAACCCCTGACACATGAGTCAGAAAGAACTGCATTGGTAATAGGTCTAACAGGGTTAGGGGTTTTACTTCTTTATCCGTTTCATTAAATAACCCACCATCAACCCTCCTACTGTAACCAAAAATACCCACACATGCTCTGCCATAAACCCTACTACCTTCGCTGCTGTAGTAATCAGCCTACTGACAACAGTGCCAATTATGCCAGGCAAAGCATCTATTGCTTTCAGAGCCAATTTTTTAAGCAAGTCTGATATGTGAGACAGTTGTTTCTTTACCCATGACTGTAAATCTTTTGGGTCTGTTGGAGGTGGGGGGCTCGGGGTTGGTGGTGCTGGAGGTGGAGAACCACCGGGTCCACCAGCACCGGAGACAGCTAACACAACAGTACTGATAATAAATCCAAGAGCTGTAATTAAACTAGCAATTGTAATACCCTGTTCTCTGAAAAGTGTTTTAAGTCTCTCAGCCAGAGTAGTGTCTTCGTGAAGTATTTTCTGAATAGTTTCTCTAATCCTGTTGACCTGTGATTTCAGTTTTTGTCTTCCAATACTAATTGTTTCTAACCTTCCTGATCTTTCTATCTGCAAATCATTTAATCTGTGTTGGATTCTTTCTTTCATTTCTGTGTCTGCGATAGCCAGTTTTTCTTTTTCACGTTCTATGTGTTTATCAAGCTCACCCAGTTTGGCAACATTGTTTACCATCTCACCTCTTATCGTCTGCAGGGATTTATCCAACCCTATAATCTCTCTCATTGACAAAGGTGGGTCATCTATTGTTTTCAAAGCATCATTTATTTGTCCTTCAGTAAATGAGGTTTCTTGTATCACTGTGTTTGCTATTTCTGGTAGGCTTGTTACTGGTGCCATTTCAATTTGTTGCCCTGTTGGCAACTTTGTGTGTCGTGAAGCACACTAACCAGTCTTGGCGTGACAGGAGACCCTCCAATTCCAAGTTGACGCAAGGCACCAACACCACCTTCATTTTTTATTGTACTTAAAGCCCTAAACCTACTAGGGTCTTTTTTGTTAGTCAATAGTACTTTTCCTTTGTCAACAGTATTTAAATATAAATGACCCTTGCCATCAAGTTCAAACTGATTAGGATCTACGTTGTCTGGGCGGCCACCAACATGATCATAAAATGAGTTCACTTTGGTTTCTAAAAGTTCGTGACGTAAACTGTAAATATTTCTTATACCAGTCATATCTGCCATATCTGTCATATCTGTTGTATTACCAAAATCATACGTGTCATCCATTTCAAAATCTTCATGATTAAATCCTCC
Organism: Semisulcospira habei; assembly: GCA_036245525.1. NCBI lineage: Eukaryota > Metazoa > Mollusca > Gastropoda > Semisulcospiridae > Semisulcospira > Semisulcospira habei. Next base: position 169,493,449 of record BTPG01000008.1, on the reverse strand, counting down.
CGCGGCCATTGTTTTATTAATTTATTATTTTTTATTGTGCATAATAAAAATGACACAGTCTTACGGATCAAAGTTAGACCCATACAGAAAACTACGTGAGCCTCTGGGTGTTAAGGGCATTAGGCAATCAATCGTCATCACAAACAATCCAAGTACCATAGACCAGAATCAAACACTTATAATCAAGTTTCCAAACCTAGGTCCCAGTGACGTTATTGTTCCTGGCACTGCACGCCTAGCATTTAATATTGAACTATCATCAGACGCAGATGTAAACAGAACACTGGTTGACAATCTTGGCAGAGCAATTGTTAGGACTATTAAAGTAAAACTTGAAGGACAGGAAGTGTTTAGTCTTGACAACTCAGATGTATTTTACAGTTACAAAGACCTTTGGCTCACAAGAGAAGAATGAGAAGATCGTATTTATCAAGGCATACAGTCTGATAATATTGGTAAACTTCGAATCAATGCTGGAGATAAGGTAACTACTGGGGTCGCCAAGGACGTTATTATAGCAGAAACATATGGAACCAGATTTTACATTCCACTTGAGTTTGAAATCCTAACAGCTCATTTGCCTTATTATCAAGGAGCACTGAATGACCGTCTGAGTTTTGAACTAACTTTCAATGACTACTCCAAAGTTATAAAATCATCTGCCACAGATGCAACATATAAGATCTCTAACATTTCTTTGGAATATGAAATTGTCACACACACTGAACTAGCCAGACTCATTCAAAACCAATACCAGTCAAGACTTCGAATTTATTATGACCGTGTGATTAGACATAGTTTAATACCCAAAGACAAGAGTGATTGATTGTACATTGATTGTACATTGCTTAACGTCCAACAGCAACAAGGCTTTCTCAGGACGTGCCTGCACTGCTTGTGAAAAAAAAACAAATAGAATATTGAATGTATGTCGCCAGCCGGTCCAACACGTTAAATAAACCTACGCCATGGGGCCTAAATAAAGCTAAGACCATTTAGCAACACACATCCAATATCAAGAGCTACAGGCAGTGCAGACAGTTGGGAGAGTTTTAAAAAGACAAATACAGGTGAATGGACCAACGGTAAACAGAAACACATGCCCCAGAATACAGAAGAAAACCCACCCTGTGGGGCTGACCAGGGTGACCCTGGGAACTAAAAAGTAGTTACCCCACCCAAGTCCCCCAGGGCAGACCCGGGCGGGGGTCAAAGACAAGAGTGACCCAATGTGGAATATAAACTTGAACACACCTGCCAGGTCACTGAAAGGTATACTTATGTTGTTTGTTGAACCGGTGAGTCCATACAAAAGGGATTCAGAAAAATTCTACAATCCTAAGATTACACATTTGTCTTGCACAATTGAAGGCCGTCCTAATCAAGTGTATGCTTCAGGTTTGTTACCTTATCAACACTACGATGAGATCACAAAGTTTTTTTGCGGGTGGAAGGATTAGAGATAAACCTGCAAACATTGTGTGTAAAGATCTACATCTGTATGATGTTAGGATCGGACAATACCTTACAAACAAGTATGCTCTTTGGCTAGACCTTCGTAGTACAGATGATGATTACCTTCATGGGTCAGGACGAACTGTTGAGAACGGCAGTGATGGAATAACAATTCAGATACAAAAGAAGGTTGAAACTGCTGCAGCCATAAATATATATTTGTACCTGATATATGACGCACAACTCAATATACAAGACAGTAGACTAAGTGGACACATATATTAAAATTATATTGTGTATTAAAATGAACCGGAGCTTGATGACCCTTGACCCACACTGTGGATTGTTTTGTGGTGCCACAGGGTGTGGGAAAACTGAATTTGTTCTTAACCTATTACAAACAAGATACATACACCACTTTGAAAACATTGTAATATTTTGTCCTACAATCAAACACAACAAAGCTTATCACAACCGTTTATTCATTTGGACTGACAGTAACATATACTTAGTTGACCCTGAGAAAAAACTGAATGACTACCTACAATATTTTTACAAGCAATTTAAAGGACAGCCAACATTGTTTATTGTTGATGACTGCTCTGCAGAGAAAGACATTGTCAAAAAGAGAAACACTCTAGCAGAACTTGCTTTCATTGATTGATTGTACATTGCTTAACGTCCCGACAGCAACAAGGCTTTCTCAGGACGTGCCTGCACTGCTTGTGAAAAAAAAAACTAAACAGAACATTGAATGTATGTCGCCAGCCGGTCAAATACATTAAATAAACCTAACACATGGGGCCTAAATAAAGCTAAGACCATTTAGCAACACACATCCAATATCAAGAGCTACAGGCAGTGCAGACAGTAGGGAGAGTTTTAAAAAGGCAAATACAGGTGAATGGACAAAGGGTAGACAGAAACACATGCCCCAGAATAGAGAGAAAAACCCACCCTGTGGGGCTGACCAGGGTGACCCTGGGAACTAAAAAATACCTAACCCCACCCAAGTCCCCCAGGGCAGACCCGGGTGGGGCAGAACTTGCTTTCAGTGGCAGACACGCAAACGTCAGTGTATGGATTCTCACTCAGAAATATAATGCTGTACTGAAAGATTTTCGAGAACAGTTAAAGTTTATCTGTTTGTTTTACTGCAAGGATCGTGACAGCTTTGAAGACTGTCTCAGAGAAAATGATGTCATACCAAATAAACATGAACGTGATGATGTAAAAAATAAACTGAAATCAACTAAGCATCTATAGCTCATTTTAAAGACAGATCAGCCCACAGGTTATGGGTTAGTAAATTAATTTTTGTTTTTTGTTTTGTTTTTTTAAAATAACAATATAAATGAACCCTGATGAAATCCTTCTATTGAATGATATCAATGCTGCAGAGAACAAAGACTTAGACTCAAAAAAACAGCGTCTTTTGTCTGTAATTGTCTCAGGCAAGTCAAAGACTTATCTCGGAAAACAATACATGACAGAGGATATTGAATCTCTTACCTCTGACGAACTAATCAAGCTTCATTCAAAATATGAAAACCACATCGCTTCACTAATGACACGTGATTTAAGTCGATCTCTAGTATGCCTATACACAAAAGCAGTGAGTCACTTTCTACCTGTGGATAGTGACAGTCTTTCACATGACCTTGAAAGCAATCCTATTGTTTCAAGTTCAATTGGCAAATTAGCATGTGTCATGTTTTACAAGTTTGGAAATTACCTTGCACCTGTCGTAACCTTACTACTTGTTACCGGAAGTCATATTGATTTTTCAAAATTAAATTTTACTGCAGAAGAAAATGGACGAAACCCAGACGACTCCACAAATGAACCCCGACCCTGTTTTGACACAGGTTCAAACTGTGACTAAGGCTAAAAGTCCAGGCCGAATAGAGGCGGGGAAAAAATTAGCCGAATGGAACAGGCAAAAAAAAATTACAGCTTCAAGCGCAAACAGAAAAGGCTCATTTGACTGACCCACCGTCAACACCGTTAGGACCGTCAGAACTGACAGGACTTTCAACACCCCTGTCACACCCACATCAAAGTGAAAGACCTTCAATTGATTGATTGATTGATTGTACATTGCTTAACGTCCCGACAGCAACAAGGCTTTCTCAGGACGTGCCTGCACTGCTTGTGAAAAAAAAAAAAAAAAAAAAAAAAAAAAAAAAAAAAAAAAAAAAAAAACTAAACAGAACATTGAATGTATGTCGCCAGCCGGTCAAATACATTAAATAAACCTAACACATGGGCCTAAATAAAGCTAAGACCATTTAGCAACACACATCCAATATCAAGAGCTACAGGCAGTGCAGACAGTAGGGAGAGTTTTAAAAAGGCAAATACAAGTGAAGGGTTTTGATTGTACATTGCTTAACGTCCCGACAGCAACAAGGCTTTCTCAGGACGTGCCTGCACTGCTTGTGAAAAAAAAAAAAAAAAAAAAAAACCCAGAACATTGAATGTATGTCGCCAGCCGGTCAAATACGTTAAATAAACCTAACACATGGGGCCTAAATAAAGCTAAGACCATTTAGCAACACACATCCAATATCAAGAGCTACAGGCTGTGCAGACAGTAGGGAGAGTTTTAAAAAGGCAAATACAGGTGAATGGACAAAGGGTAGACAGAAACACATGCCCCAGAATAGAGAGAAAAACCCACCCTGTGGGGCTGACCAGGGTGACCCTGGGAACTAAAAAATACCTAACCCCACCCAAGTCCCCCAGGGCAGACCCGGGTGGGGTTACAGGTGAAGGGACAAAGGGTAGACAGAAACACATGCCCCCGAATAGAGAGACAAACCCACTCTGTGGGGCTGACCAGGGTGACCCTGGGAACTAAAAAATACCTAACCCCACCCAAGTCCCCCAGGGCAGACCCGGGTGGGGCAAAAGACCTTCAACCCAGTCTAATTCTGAAACAGCAAAATATGTAGTTGCCGGATTTGTTGTCGGATCTGGTTTTGTAGCTTATCAATTATACAAAAAAAATACAAACCACAGACTCGTACAGTGACCAAAAAATCAGACACTCCAAAAACAAAACCAGAAGTCGCCACATTACCAGTAACACCCAAAGCCGTTGACCCATTTTATATGCAGTAAATAAAAATATTATTTTAATTTTTATTGCCTTAGAAAATGAGCGACACAAAGAATATAATGAACCTTGTCTATCACTCTGCCGTAATCAGCGGACTAGCAGTAGCTTATTCTATGCTAGGAAAAAGTCTACTCAAAATGAAATCAGCAGACCTGAGTAGATTAGATTTTGAAGACAGCGCTAAGCTAATTGTAGTTGTCACAGCGTCGATTGCGACAAAAGACTTTCTTGTCAAGCAAGGATTGATTGATTGATTGTACATTGCTTAACGTCCCGACAGCAACAAGGCTTTCTCAGGACGTGCCTGCACTGCTTGTGAAAAAAAAAACTAAACAGAAAATTGAATGTATGTCGCCAGCCGGTCAAATACGTTAAATAAACCTACAACATGGGGCCTAAATAAAGCTAAGACCATTTAGCAACACACATCCAATATTAAGAGCTACAGGCAGTGCAGACAGTAGGGAGAGTTTTGAAAAGGCAAATACAGGTGAATGGACAAAGGGTAGACAGAAACACATGCCCCAGAATAGAGAGAAAAACCCACCCTGTGGGGCTGACCAGGGTGACCCTGGGAACTAAAAAATACCTAACCCCACCCAAGTCCCCCAGGGCAGACCCGGGTGGGGTATTGTCAAGCAAGGAATTATTCCCGAAAATGTTTCTATGTAAATAAAATAAATATGGCGACGATAGCTATTATGATTGGTGGTGCGATGGTTAACGCCCTCGCATTCAGTGGCTCTAATTATCTCTTTTCAAAAATGGGTAGAGAGGAATCTGCAGAAGAATTGAAGCGTCATAATGAAGCGTCAGAAAAATTAGCACAGGCAGAACAGGCGTATGAAAAACAAAGAATTGAGAAACTTGATTTCATCAATGAAAAACTGAGGCTAGAAGGTCACGCACAACATACGTTTTCAAATACAGACGAAGCAATCAGGGAATATTTTCTTGTCACGGGTGAAGACATGTCTATCCCAAAACCGAAACTAAGTGACTATTACAAACCAAGCACACGACAAAGAAACGGGGAGATAATCTTTGTTCTAGTGGGAATGACATTTGTTTATTTTACTGGACTTTATATTGCTAGAAAAAATGGCAGCCGAAAATAAACTAACAAAAATATATTACTCTCCATCAGGGTATTGGAAAGGAGCAACAGCTATTCAGAAATTACATGCCGCTGTGGGCGGAGATATAACACTCAATCAAGTCAAACAATGGTTACAGAGACAAGCAATTTGGCAGATATATCTCCCTGCTCCAAGAAAGATATCTAGACCTCATTTTGAAAACACATCACCAAATGACACACACCAAATGGACCTCCTGTTCCTACCACATGACACAATAAGAAAGAAACGATACAAGTACGCACTGACTGTTGTAGACATTGCTTCAAGATATAAAGACGCTGAACCCATATCTGACAAAACAGCTACCACAGTTGCTACAGCATTAACAAAAATATATGGTCGAGGCCCTTTAAGATACCCCAGACTAGTGCAGGTTGATGACGGATCTGAATTCAAAGGTGCAGTTAATCAGTTATTTGCTAAGCATGGCGTACTGGTCAGACGAGGCATTCCAGGCGTACACAGATCACAGGCAATTGTTGAAAACTTTAACAAACAGTTATCAGAAAGACTTTTCAGCTATCAGTATTCTAAGGAACTCATGCATGACACACGTAACACTGAGTGGGTACAAAGATTACCACATGTGATAAAAGCAATGAACAATGAAGGCCATCCTAAGCCTGCTGATGCTATTAAATTGAAAACAATTGCAGAGCCAAAAACAGGACCAACCCCAACCCCAACCCCCGCACCCAGGGCCTCAGATCCACGTCGGACATCGGACAATCGTCCGATAAAAAATCCAAATGTCCTATTAAATTTGCCTTCAATCTGTCAAATGTCTTATTGCTTTTTAATGAAGGCGGTCATTGTCCGATCGAAGCTGCGTAAAGGCCGGACATCGTTCGTTCATTTTAATAACTGCGTTACCCGTTACTGGCCGTTAGGCCTACATCGCGACATTCAACTTGAAAAAGGACTAGCCTAGTGCACTCGCCCTTTCCTCTTTGCGAAACCGATCGATAAAGGATAGGCTTAGTTAGTGCGTCTGCACCAGCAGTCGTAACCATGCACTGGTTGGTTGTCATGCGCAGAGTGGTTTCCCTTACACAGCTTTCGTTTTCGATACTCGCGAATCCGACTGGCGATGCCTCCGAAAAAGAAAATAAAATAAAAGCTGATTCAAAGCAGCAACAGCTGAAAAACTTCGGTTTTGGTAAAACCGTTAAAGATGTGAGAGAAGAAACTAATGCATCCGACCAAACAAGCGATTCTCAAGCGACAGAAGAAGAAAGAAGAAAGGTGAGAGATGTGATAGATCTAGATATGACCGGCGACGCTCCCGATCCACAGCCATCTACATCGTGTGATAATGCACAAACAAAACAGGCAGAACCAGCCGAAAAAGAAGAATCCACTACTACTAGAAAGTTTGTGCAAGCGTGGACACTTTCTTTTAAATGGTTACGTTATGAGAACGAAAAGATGTTTTGCACTGCATGTAACAATGGAAACATGAAAAATGCCTTCACAAGCGGGTGCATCAATTTTTGCAAGTCGGCGCTTTCAGACCATGAAGTAACAAAAGAACACAGGGACAGCTTGAAAGTTCCTGCCCTTCAGAAAAACACTGAAGAGATAGCGATCCGCCTTCTATCTGCTCAAGAGAAAGGGGCTGCAGTTGCCATACGAGCTGCATACTGGATTATCAAGGAGAATTTAGCATGCAGTAAATTCAAGTCAATGCTCAACTTGCTGAAGTCCGTGGAAACACCATTTGTCAAACAAATTGAAATCTCAGAGTCAACAAAATATGAAAGCACTGAATCATTCTATGAATTTTTGAAGGCATCGAAACACAAGTGGCAGAACACATTGAAAACTCTCATGTTGTCACTCTCAAAGTCGACGAGTCCAGTCTATGAGCCTTCAACTATGACACTAATTTCTGAACGGCCGATAACAGTGTCCTCATTGAGAGATTTGGAAACTTGTGATGTTCTTCGTTATCCGTTATGTTATTTTTCAAAGGGAATTTGGGAAGAATTGATATTCAAGTTTGTATTTGTTAAATTTAATTTTTTTTTCGTGTGTGTGTGTGTGTGTGTGTGTGTGTGTGTGTGTGAAATAACCAATGCTTTTAAATTATTTATTTTTTCTCATATATTCAATAAACATAAAAAAATTTGTGCACCAAAATGTCTTATTGATTCAATGGTTTGAGGACAAAAATGTCCTATTGGTTTTTCTCAGGCAGGACAAATGACCTATTGAACCAATGTTGTTCAGGACAAATGTCCTATTGAAGCCCTCGTGGATCTGAGGCCCTGCCCGCACCAGACACAAGTTTATTTACTAAACAGGTGAGATATTTATATCAACCAGGGGAGGCTGAGAACGACGTGAAGCACAGAGCGACAGACCCCATCTGGTCAACGTCTGTACACAATATAAAAAAAAATAATTCCTGGTGCTGACGCAACAATATATTATCTGTATGACCCTGCGCCACAGAGGGCATTTGTTGATTGATTGTACATTGCTTAACGTCCCGACAGCAACAAGGCTTTCTCAGGACGTGCCTGCACTGCTTGTGAAAAAAAAAACTAAACAGAAAATTGAATGTATGTCGCCAGCCGGTCAAATACGTTAAATAAACCTACAACATGGGGCCTAAATAAAGCTAAGACCATTTAGCAACACACATCCAATATCAAGAGCTACAGGCAGTGCAGACAGTAGGGAGAGTTTTAAAAAGGCAAATACATGGTTGATTGTACATTGCTTAACGTCCCGACAGCAACAAGGCTTTCTCAGGACGTGCCTGCACTGCTTGTGAAAAAAAAACTAAACAGAACATTGAATGTATGTCGCCAGCCGGTCAAATACATTAAATAAACCTAACACATGGGCCTAAATAAAGCTAAGACCATTTAGCAACACACATCCAATATCAAGAGCTACAGGCAGTGCAGACAGTAGGGAGAGTTTTAAAATGGCAAATACAGGTGAATGGACAAAGGGTAGACAGAAACACATGCCCCAGAATAGAGAGATAAACCCACCCTGTGGGGCTGACCAGGGTGACCCTGGGAACTAAAAAATACCTAACCCCACCCAAGTCCCCCAGGGCAGACCCGGGTGGGGCAAAAAGGCAAATACAGGTGAATGGACAAAGGGTAGACAGAAACACATGCCCCAGAATAGAGAGAAAAACCCACCCTGTGGGGCTGACCAGGGTGACCCTGGGAACTAAAAAATACCTAACCCCACCCAAGTCCCCCAAGGCAGACCCGGGTGGGGTGAGGGCATTTGTCAGAGAAAAATTACAGATTATTCCCCCAGACACCGTTACTCATTTCAGTAACTAACTCATTACTTAATTCATCAACCAGTTCATCGGCTATGTCTTCAGATAACTTGAGCCTGTAATGACCAGGTGCATAAGCTTTTTCCTTAGTATGAAACACTTGTTTCGTGTCCCCAACTGCAAGTGACTTTTTGTGTGTTTGAATCATTTCAAGATTATGTTTATTTGATCTCAGTGACTTGTTTGGATAATCAGGCATTAATGCACCATCTAACACTTGCTTGTAATGTTCATGTCGAATGTCTTTATTTTTTATTGCTGTTTTTTTAATTCCTTTGGCTTTTGACTGACTGCCCTTTTGGTGCAGTATAGAATACATTTTTGACCTCAGTCCATTGATTGATTGATTGTACATTGCTTAACGTCCCGACAGCAACAAGGCTTTCTCAGGACGTGCCTGCACTGCTTGTGAAAAAAAAATAAACAGAAAATTGAATGTATGTCGCCAGCCGGTCAAATACATTAAATAAACCTACAACATGGGGCATAAATAAAGCTAAGACCATTTAGCAACACACATCCAATATCAAGAGCTACAGGCAGTGCAGACAGTAGGGAGAGTTTTAAAAAGGCAAATACAGATGAATGGACCTCGGGTAGACAGAAACACATGCCCCAGAATAGAGAGAAAAACCCACCCTGTGGGGCTGACCAGGGTGACCCTGGGAACTAAAAAATACCTAACCCCACCCAAGTCCCCCAGGGCAGACCCGGGTGGGGGATGACCTCAGTCCAACATACTCAACTACTGGCACACCATTTAGTTCATCCTTAAACTTACCAGGCACTTTCTTATTCTGTGTGCTAAACAGTGGATGGTCTTTAGGGTAGTCAGACGTGTCATACATGTGTAACTCTGTTTTCATGTCTTCATAAAAGTCTTCAGTACACACGTCTATGATCATAGAGTCAGTGTCAGTGTATAACAATCGGCACTCAGGATACTTTGGTTTGAAGTAATCATAATAAAATTCAAGCATCAACAGTTTTGATAACTCAAGAATTGCCATACCAATGAATACTGGCTTGTCCAGTTTAACAATCTTTTTTTTGAGTGACACAGCATACAATGATGAATAAAACTCTTTGTACCCTGTGTACTGTGGCTTACCTGTAAGTTTAATTGCACCTGATTCAGTTGTGACCAGTCTCACATCTTTGCGGTGATGAGGATTTTCCATCGTCTTGCCAAAACAGGCATTGTTCATAAGCTTAAAGAAGTCTTTGTCAAATGCAGTGTTGCCGTCTCTGGCATGCAATGTTGTGTTCTTCATTATGTAATCTTTCATGAAAGCATTCTGATCAAATTGAATTCCTCTGTGAACTTTCTTTAGTACTAACCCATGCCTGATGTAAAACTGAAGCAAGCGGTAGTGACAAACGTAATTGAATTTGTCACTCAGATTTGGTACAAGTTTGGTGTCTTCTTTTTTCCCCGTCATACTCATTTTCTCAACTGCTAAGGGATAATCATTATGGTAATCGTGTAGGTGGTGTGGGTACTCCAGGTCGACTTCAAAGATCCAACCCTTCACGTCGTTTCGGTCAAGATTCATAATATTGTTTGTTAACCCTGACTCTGTTACGTCATACTGTGACAAATCATGCAGACAAAAGTTTTTCAAGGGCAATAATTCACACATCGCCCAGCCATACAAATTGTTAGCGTCTACATAGGTAATGAATGACCTTGACCTTGAGGGGTCAAACCCAAGGTCAACCAGATATTTGTTGTTGGCCTTGGCATAATTGTTCGCTGCAATACTAATCCCTCCCCTCAATCCACGTTCCACCATTTCACCCATCGTACGATCAGACAACAGGTCTATAGATATCTTACTGGATTTCAAAAATGCATCCCATGTCATGCCAGGACTAGTTATGTAACAAGCAGGGTCAAGCTTGTAGTGCAACAAACCCTTTTCACGGTAACTTTCAAATACGTCTGCTAGCAAACAAACGTCAGCTTTCAAGTACTGGTCATGGTAGTCACCAATAGTCTGACACCCTAACTTCCCCCATGCATCAAGTGCGTGTTGATATTCAGAGTCAGAAATACCTTTACCAGTTAGTGTGGAATAAAATTTCTCTTTTGGTGGCAGTCTTGTTTCCTCAAACACAACCCAGTGATCAATGTACTCGTACGGATAAACACCTTTTTTAATCAAGTCTGGTTCAAAATATTTACTCGTTATTGGATACTCAGTCAGTCCTTCTGCCAGACTAGCAAGACCTAAAGATAAATGTTGCATGGAGTCATAAAATGCTAATTTGTTGTCCAATCTAAAAGTCAAGTACTTCTCAGTTGTCTGGGCAATGCAACTAATTTTTTTGTAAGACTCATCCACAGCCTGCATGATAATGTGTGAATCATATCCTTTGAGATTGTGGAAAAAGATTGGTAACTTATATGTTTTAGGATCTGTTTTTAATAACAAGTTACAATTGTTATGTGCAGCACCTCTGTAACGTCCAGTTATGTGATCATGGTCACGAACTTTATCACCCTGGAGAGGTTGTTCACAAACCCAACACGTCTCAGCTGTATCAAATTTCAGTTTGTCTTCTTCTGTCATCACCAAAGGCATCTGACATGTTGTGAGATATTGTACTACCTGACTATACAGATGTCTCATTTCTGTTAAAAACAGACATGCTGCATTTTCACCCCTGTAGATAACAGGTTTTGAATGCTGACCGTCTGACCTAACAATAATGTATCCAAAAGAACACACCACTTGGTCACTTAGTTTTATAGTCTTTGGTAATGACTCTGGAACAGGACCTTCATATGGAACAACTAGTGATTCAAAATCAGCATACACTACAAACGGCAGCTTTTGTTGATTCCCATAGTTCTTAAAATACACTTGACTACCAGGATCTGGATACTTAAGTACAGTTTGTATGTCATCAGCTGATCTACAATGTAGGACGTGTTTGTGCGCTACTGAAATAGAGGAGAATCTTTGTAAACATTTTTTACAAACTTCCTGTTTGCCATTGTGTTTTGTTGTATGTCCATGAATTAGACGTGACATATTTCTGATAATTGTGTAGTGGAAGTTATTGTTATCACCGGCAGGGCCGATTAGCAACATGTCAACATGCTTATCTTCTGACTGACCATAGGTTGGGGCAATTGGGGACACTCTAATTGGTTGTAACTTGTTCTCAGATTCATTATCCCACACAAACACATTTACAGATATACCAGGATTTAATTTTTCAAACAATGATTGTACATTGCTTAACGTCCCAACAGCAACAAGGCTTTCTCAGGACGTGCCTGCACTGCTTGTGAAAAAAAAAAAATAAACAGAAAATTGAATGTATGTCGCCAGCCGGTCAAATACGTTAAATAAACCTACAACATGGGGCCTAAATAAAGCTAAGACCATTTAGCAACACACATCCAATATCAAGAACTACAGGCAGTGCAGACAGTAGGGAGAGTTTTAAAAAGGCAAATACAGGTGAATGGACAAAGGGTAGACAGAAACACATGCCCCAGAATAGAGAGAAAAACCCACCCTGTGGGGCTGACCAGGGTGACCCTGGGAACTAAAAAATACCTAACCCCAATTTTTCAAACAAGTCTATGTCCTCTATTTTAACAGGGAACTCAATGCCACTGAAGTTGAGTTCATTTACAAATTTGGTGTAGTTAGATACACGTTCAGGTTTTGACTTTACAAAGTGTAGTTTAGCAAGCACACACCACATGAAACAATAGTTGTCATTGTTCTGAATATTAACAACAGCCTTTTTGTTTGCAACCTCTGTTGGCAGTGGTATCCATGATTTACCTAATATAGGATGATACCTTGACTGCTTTAATTGTAGTTCATGTACATGTCCTTCGTGCCAACCAGACCCCTTCATTTTTGCACTGTCAATTGCTTGGAGGAAGTCAGGTAATAGTCTGTCTCTAAACACGTTCTCTAATTCTCTTCTTGTGTTAACTGTGTGTTGTCTTGTTGAGATATAAGATACAATCACTTCACCGTCTACTCTAGTAAATTCTATTTTAGCAACAATCTGAATCTTCACACTGCCTGTGAGAAGATTATCTTGTATGACAGAAAAAGAGTTTTCTATTGATTCATAGACATTGTTAGTATTAGATATAGGCAAGTCTGTTGTATGAAACACGTTTCTTAAACTTGATGAGCCAGGGTTTTGAACATTGTCCGTCATTTTTATTTGTCCGACAAAATAATAAATGAAAAAATATTACCGCTGGCTCACCTTGTGTAATACCACTTTATTAACTGTAACACTGTCAATATAAACATTTAGTTTGCGCAGTTGTTTAAATAAGCTATAACAAACTTCTCCTAACCAACCATAGTTGGTATCATCAACTTTAAAAGTAGGTGTCTTTAAATCAACTGTCATGCGCTCCACACCTGGATGTTCATCAACATAATCCAAAGTCACACTATATGTAGCATATATTTCTGATGGTGCTGAAAGGCTTATGTTAGTCTGTTTGGGTGATGTTATTAGGTCAGTAAAGTGCATAACATCTTTGAAGCAGTGTGAGATATCAAGCACTTGTATGATTTGTCCGTCTGTCATTTTTATTAGACAAACAAAAGAATAAATTGTTATCAAGCAAAATCATGTTTTCTAGGAAATTACACTGAACAGTAACTTTTTACGTTTGCACCACTCCAGCAATATTGTCAGTAACGTTTTACGTTTACACTGTGTTACCGCTTCTATGTGAGCTAAATGGATTTAGATTCAAACCCCAGATACACTCACTCAGGGATAAAACACTATGTATTTCCTGCTCATGGTCAATGTCATAAGGGGCATAATCACTTGAAAGATTCAACCACTATACATAGTTGTCTCCCATAGACTATATATGACATACCCCAAGAAGACCTTGGCTGTCCCAGTAGGCATAAAGCTGGTTACAGCTGGAATACAGCATGCACTAAAATCATGCTTTTCCTGCTGCCTTCCTACTGTATTCCAGCTGTATTCATGCTGGGCTATTAAATGATTTGGGTGGGTTTATGAATGGCTTGCTTCACAGATTTCAATTGCAGTGTCATGTACATTGACCCTGTCCCTTAAAGCGAACAGACCTGACACAGTATTGGAGATTATTGGCTTTGCAGTAAATTATAAATCACACACCCTGGCCAAGTGAGAGCCAAATGAAACATCAGACGTAACATACTAGTTACCACACACGGCCTGTGCCGCACCTGTTTTGCTCAAAGACATAACATATGTTGTTTATTATCAAGTGTCGGTTGGCACTCACTTGGCAGTGGGCTTGAAATGCCATATGAATAGATTGCAGTGTCATGCAGTGCCTCACCCCACTGGCAACTGAAAATCAACACGAAACAGTGTATAGAAACCGGGCTCACAAAACTTGCTCGGCCAGTCTGGTCGGGTAGCGTTAAGACTAGTCAGGTTGTTTCCTCATTTAGTTATTCATAGCATTTTGGAAAGACCAAGATCGATTTTAGGATCCGGCATGACCGGATCGGACTAAGTCTTGTCAGTTGGTGTTAATTTTGACCGGATGGTTTTGTTATAATGTATTCATGGGACCATTTACCGGATGAGATGTATGACGTCATCTCTGTAAACCGGTAAGTTGCGTATGCGTGTCTGTGTTGTTTGAGTGTTAGTGAGTGTGTGTGTGTGTGTGTGTAGGAGGTTTGACTACATCTTTTTGGGTCTATAGTGTATGTTTCGTATGCCAGGGTTGTGATTGTGTTAAATCGATCTATGTAAGCAAGTAAATTGATTTTTTCAGTACACTGGGGGGACCTGTTCTTTCATGTACAAATAAAGCCAGTAGCTACGGTCAGTGTAAGCGTACATAGAAACACTGCTGTGGGCTGAGACTTTTCAAAGCCTGCGTCTTGTACTGCATGTATTTAGAACCTGGTTGTCAAGACAAGTGTACACAGTGTAGTTATGCGTCTGTTAGTTCTCCCGCAGAGTTGTAATACGGGGCTCATGTAAATTTGTGAATCTAACCCTCTATGTACAAGGCTAGATACCGTCAATCTAACTTTCAGTGGAAACCAGACTTAAAAGGCCTGTGTTTTAAAAGAGATACTTGTGTCATTTTACATCAGTGACACAGTCAATAAAATAGCTTTTGTTATAACATGCCATTATGCTCCGGCTGTGCCCACGCAGAAATTCTAAAGACCTCTCTTGCTGTATAAGTAGTGTTTACACAGCGTGGCCGGCCTTTGAATGAGCGCGGTGTCTCTACCTTATATGCATAAAAGGGGTTTGGCAGTCTTGAAATGTGTAAACATGTGTGTACAGAGCTTGTGATTTTTCGGAAATCGACTCTGACAGTATAGAGAGACAATGGAGAGTAATTTTTTAATTATTTGGGGTGTGTGTTAACTCACTCCACCCGGATCACCGCGATCCCGGTGATGGCCTGCACAACGCTTGCACTCTGATCACCGCGATCGCGGGTTGTGAAGTTGGCCGCCTTCTACAAGAACTGGGGATTTC
Source organism: Semisulcospira habei (assembly GCA_036245525.1). Classification (NCBI taxonomy): domain Eukaryota; kingdom Metazoa; phylum Mollusca; class Gastropoda; family Semisulcospiridae; genus Semisulcospira; species Semisulcospira habei. Next base: position 169,477,899 of record BTPG01000008.1, on the reverse strand, counting down.
TGAATACGAAACTAACATGCCTAGTGTGCAGCTCTGTTTTCGTACAATGACCCTCATTCCTATTTTTATCACTAGGCCTCACAGTTACTGTAGTAGAGCGTGGTTTTCGAACATACTAGCTTTGCTTACATTTGCGAAACAACATGGCATTTCTGCGTGCTTCACTCACAACAAGAGCGCAAAGTAATCGTCAATTTACTGTCAGAGAAGTGATAGAAATCATCCATATTGAGGGTTCTGATGCAGAAGAGTCTGAGGAAGACAGTGATAGCGTTTTTGAACCAGCAGAGAGTGAGGAGAATGCATCTGATTGAATTGTTCGGTGTGACACAAGTGAACTGATAACCGATTACACTTGGAAGTGCAGTGTGGAAAATAAATGGTATCTTTACTATGCTACAGAATATACATTTTTGGGGTTAGTAACTCAACATTTTGTATATGCATGCACTCATTTACTAATCAACTAACCTGAAAATTGTATTTACATTTGTCAGAAAGTTTTTTTTTAATGATTTTTTTTCTAACCCATCGAAACAGCCAGTATACAGAGCATTGCTAACGAAAAAACAGCCAGTGCTGATTGAGTTAAATGACATTATTATATTTAACTGAGTGCACTAACAGGATTTTGGTTTGATTTGAGAGAAACGACAGTGTGAAAGTTAATGACCATAATTAGTAATTAATTAAGGTGTTTACAGAGACAATAGTTATAGAGAGAGACAATAAGAGAGGACTAATGTATCAAAAATCAAAAAGGCCGCACTAATTATGGTCGCCACGTTTTCAAAAATCAACAGGGTTGATTTAGTGATAATGGGGGGTCATGGCGGATCATCTCAATAAAGGCGAGATTTAATGATGGGTGCGGCCTTATTGAAATTTGATTCTTAGTCCTCTCTTATTGTCTCTCTCTCTCTCCACATCATCGTGGAACAGTCTCTGGAGTGGAGCTCCCCGCTGTACGTCAACTTTGTGGATTACGAGAAAGCATTTGACAGCGTGGACCAAGAGACTTTGTGGAAACTCCTACGACACTATGGTGTACCCGCAAAGCTCGTCCGCCTGATCAAGAGCAGCTACGATGGCAAGACATGTCGCGTGATCCACGAAGGGCAGTTCACCAGGGAGCTCCAGGTCCGAACTGGTGTCAGGCAGGGGTGTTTGCTGTCTCCATTCCTCTTCCTACTGGCCATAGACTGGGTCATGAAGAGGACCACAGATTGTACATTGCTTAACGTCCCGACAGCAACAAGGCTTTCTCAGGACGTGCCTGCACTGCTTGTGAAAAAAAGAATAAACAGAACATTGAATGTGTGTCACCAGCCGGTCAAATACATTAAATAAACCTAACACATGGGGCCTAAATAAAGCTAAGACCATTTAGCAACACACATCCAATATCAAGAGCTACAGGCAGTGCAGACAGTAGGGAGAGTTTTAAAAAGGCAAATACAGGTGAATGGACAAAGGGTAGACAGAAACACATGCCCCAGAATAGAGAGAAAAACCCACCCTGTGGGGCTGACCAGGGTGACCCTGGGAACTAAAAAATACCTAACCCCACCCAAGTCCCCCAGGGCAGACCCGGGTGGGGGAAGAGGACCACAGAGCACAGACGAAGTGGAATACAGTGGACACAGTTGATGACCTCGATTTTGCGGACGACTTGGCTTTACTGTCCCACACTCATCAACAAATGCAGGACAAGACCACGAGGCTTGCTGACATCTCGTCCCAAGTGGGCCTCACCATCCACAAACAGAAAACAAAGACAATGAGGCTGAACGCAACCAGGGAAGAACCAGTCTTGCTTGCTGGCACCCAGTTGGAGGAGGTGGAGTCCTTCACCTATCTCGGGAGCATCATAGACAAAAAAGGCGGCACTGATGCAGATGTCAGAGCACGAATCGGTAAAGCCAGAGCAGCCTTTCTCCAGTTGAAAAAAGTGTGGAGTTCCAGAGAACTGTTACAACACACCAAAGTCCGGATTTTCAACTCCAACGTAAAAGCAGTTCTCCTATATGAAGCAGAGACTTGGAGATTGACAAAAAGCACAGTCAACAGAGTACAGATCTTCATAAACAGTTGCCTTAGAAGAATTTTGAAAATCCACTGGCCAGAGAAGATCAGCAATGTCAGACTCTGGGAGAGAACAGAGCAGATAACAGCAGAGAATGAAATTGGGCGAAGAAGATGGGGATGGATTGGTCACAGTCTGAGAAAGCCAGCTTCCAGTATGACTAGGCAGGCATTGTCATGGAACCCCCAGGGAAAGAGGAAAAGAGGCAGGCCGAGAAACACCTGGCGTTGAGACCTCCAAGCAGACATCAAGAGACTGGTAACCACCTGGAGTAAAATCGAAGGAGAAGCACAGGACAGGAATCGCCGGAGGTCTCCCGTCGACAGCCTACACCCTGGGAGGAGTGACAGGTGTAAGTAATGGGGCCTAAATAAAGCCAAGACCATTTAGCAACACACATCCAATATCAAGAGCTAGAGGCAGCGCAGACAGTAGGGAGAGTTTAAAAAAGGAAAACACAGGTGAATGGACCAAGGGTAGACAGAAACACATGCCCCAGAATAGAGGGGAAAACCCACCCTGTGGGTCTGACCAGGGTAACCCTGGGAACTAAAAAGTAGTTAACCCCACCCAAGTCCCCCAGGGCAGACCCGGGTGGGGATACCAAAGTCAGAGATGAAAACCCTTATGAACTTGTTTTCCATTGCATATGCTGGATAATTGCAGTTAGGGCATAAAACACAAATACATGGACACTCTACATGATCTTGTGTCAATGAGAAACTCTTGCTGACATACCATGGCCTGTTCCTGAAGATAAAGTAATGTTTTTATGTCTTTGTCTTCATCAGAGGACAACATGTTCATCAAGGAAGGCAAGGTCAATCAGCTGAATGTCTGCTGCAAATAGTGAAGCAACTCCTGGACATGCATGCAGTGTACCATGTTGAAGTGTTCCTTCTGACCACAGTCCAGAGAAAAGGGGCCTCTACACAAGTGTTAGTACCTGCTTTATGTGCATGCATGCTGTGGTTGTCACCTTCGTTTACATTGGTGCTCCAAAATCGCACAAGTTTTTAATTTCCAGTGATTTTAGCAACCAGCTATGCAAAGAACATTTTCATAACATCTTCCATCCATCAAAAGTGGTGGAGTTTCACTGCTTACCCTCAGCAAAGTGGCCTATTACACTATTACAGTACATTTCTCCAAGTACACATTTGCCCCAGGATTGAAACACACCATTTCCTGGTGGCTTCTAGTACCTGTGCCCAGGTCTCTCACCAAGAATGTCTTCACTAGATAAACCTACGTCTGAGATACAGCTAAGGAGCCTTCTTAATACCAAACTGCACCCCTCTTAACCAAACCAGATCCAACTCCTACTCCTTAAAAAGAGACACTTGTACAACCCCAGACCTAAGTGAAAGCTTGTGTTTCTATCCAGGAAAGTTGACATACAGTCTTTACTTCTTTTCACTACAACAGAAGTCCACCAGTGAATCAACATCCACAGTGCATTCCAAAAAATGTATGAACACAGTGCCATTTTTTTAAAAGTGTCATGTCTGTGATAGACAAGATATGCACATGGTATCTGCTGGCCCTACAAGCACATGCCCACAGGCACCATTCACCCAGCTTTTCTAATTCATGCAGTCTCGCAACTCCTTCTCCTGCTGGCTTTCGATTTTGAGGGGACCCCAGGCCACAAGTTCCCAAGTAACCATGTAGGGCACGCAATAAAACAGTTAAATGGAAGGACAGAAAGAGTTGTCTGTGACTTATAAATGAAAAACATGGCCTCACGCCTCCAGCATGGGCTTAGACTATTGTAACTCCCTCCTGCAGACAGTCCTCAACAATGCTGCCAGACTTGCTTTTGGCAAATCTAAAATGGACCATGTAACCCCCCTACTTCAGGAATTGCACTGGCTACCCATTCAGTTTAGAGTCGAGTACAAGATTGCGGTCCTGGCTTTTCGCTGCTTTGATGGATCCCTACCGCCATACCTCTCATCCCTCCTCAACATCTATCAGCCCTCCCGTTCCCTTCGTTCCTGCTCTGAGAAGCGTTTCCGTGTCCCCAGCTTTTCCTCTAAGCGGTTTGGTTGCCGGACATTCCAGTATCAAGCCCCTGTTGTCTGGAACTCACTTCCCCTACACCTGCGGAATGCTGAAAACATTGACGTCTTTAAGACCCAACTTAAAACCTACTTCTTTCAGCTTGCGTACCAGTAATCCACAGACTGTGTGTGCGATGATGGTTTGGTCTGCATACATATATGGTTTTGTTATGTGTGTTTTAGTTGTATGTGCGTGCGTAGATTAGAAGTGCATAGATTAGACTGTTTTAAAGGTAGTGAGACTCTGCATATATACATTTTTTGTAACGCGCTTAGAGCCCACTGCTCCTGGGGATTCAGCGTGATATAAATGCTCTTTATTATTATTATTATTATAATACAATGCCCTTGCGAATACTTCATGGTAGTGCTGCAGCTAAATCCATCCAAACTTTTCCAGCAAAACTTTTCCTTTCGATCTGCGAAATCACCACATATCTGCAGCCTTCCCTTTATGACATTTATCTTCCCAACTCTCTGACAAAAATCTGCTCAGAATCCCTAATGACCCAACAATTGGCTGCTCACTCTCACTGTCCTCACCAGTCCACTCACTGACCACCTTTCAATCCTGACATCACTTACCCCAACTCACCCCCTCCCCTCAGGCTTGGCATTAAACCCTAACCCTCTCTTCACTCCATCTCAAGCTTCTCTATAAGTGGAGATGCTGCCCTGATCATAGGTCATGTCAAACCATCAGAATCACCACCAAGAACTTCCAGAGCCAATGTCCTAAGAATGACAAGCTGTGGAACATCACAGCAACTGCAAGTACCAACCTGGATGTTATTCTTGGTATAAAGACATAAAGCTGGACATAACCATTAGCGAAATCTGCCCAGCTATCGACTATGTCTTGCTTATAAACAGACCTGATCCTGATAGACATGGGGGTGTACGATTGCTCTTTTGCAGCTTTTTTGATCCAGTACCGACCTTAGGTCAAAGGCCATCCTGATCCAAGTCCAGATGGCCGTTAGGCACAGCCCCTTGGTCAACAGCGTGTTGTACCTTTGTCATCAACTAGCATTAGCAATGAAGATATTGAGAAACTCTGATGTGGAACACAAAGAGTGTCGACGCACATGACATGATGTATGCCCAATTTCAACCAGACAAAGAGGTACCAAGTTCCATCAAACTCATGAACTTGCCCCTCACCAGCGCAAAAATAACAGACCAACCTGTGGGCAACATAAGCTTCAGGTACCTGATGCAAAAACCGATGCATACTGCCATTTTTTCCCCCATCTACCGGCAGGCTATGCTATGGAATGCCCTACCAAAGGAAGCCTTCAACAGGATTCGTGCTAGGATTTTTCAAAACCAGTCCCATCCTGCTTCTTTTCCAGTTCAGATCAAAACCAGTCCCCTGGAAATGCTTTCCGGTAGACATGGGACATCAGCATTCACCTGCAGAATTCTAACCGGTCCAGCCAAAATAAAACCAGTCCCGGGGACCGGCAGCTTAAAACATTTCCGGTATTCTCTGTTCGCAAATGGTAAACAGGTAATTACCGGTTATCGCGAACTCAAGACATATATCTTGAGGCTGCGTTTTCATTTATAATATCATCATTGCATGTTATTTCGACTTTAAAAAAAAATAATAAAAATTATTCTTAACATTTTTTTTTATTCTGATCGCGGCACACACACAAACATTGTGCCATATTGCCCAGACACTGCAGGATGAAGACAAAGCATCTGTTGAAGCACCTTCAAGCAGGTCACTTGGGTGGATATCTGCAGACTCTCCCAAATGCCTGCCTAGTGTTAAGTTAGCGCGTTCTGTAGACTACACTCCGGATCGTGATACCAGTACAGTCACCTTGTATGCAGAAGCGGTTGCTGCTACAAGTACAATGCGCGCTAGACTTGAGCAGCATGGCCGCGGCACGAGCCAGTTTCCCCGCCAGTTGGTACGTACGTCTAAGCGTTTTATCAGTGCCGCCAAGTGTCTAGGGACATTTGCAGTGACAACAATACACTTGACATGTGGCAATAAAATGCCTATTATATTGTTCGTCGGCTATCTAAATTTGTGCTCGCTCTATTTTCACATACCTTCTTCCGATCGTGGTTGACTGGTGATGGCAACTAAGAAAAGACGACTTGCTGCCTACACAAAAGAATCGGTTTCAGATCAGCGTGCTTCCGATGTGCCTTTCTCGCATAGGCTTGTAGGAGTCAGTAAACCGTTTAGCTGAAAAAGGCTTATCGAGAGAAAACATGGTAGACGTACGTCCGCAATCACTCGGACTCCGTGCGAGTATCCTCAAATGGCGTAACAGCCTACCGTGCCGTTTGAAAAGCCTGTTTTTAGTTGAGTTGTGTTTAGTGAAATACTGGTGGCACTGGGTTTCGGGGGACGCCTTTAATAGGGATAGCCTCTTACACACCTCGCCGTTAAGACTGCTTTTAGGAAGAGGCTAGACGTAAATGGTTGGAAACTGAGATCCGGATCAGAAATTCGACTCAAGATAGTTTATTGTGCGTGTTCTAGAAGTAGAACATAAATGACTGACATTAGATAATTGTCAAAATAATTTATTTTGATGAATGTGTCGACCCTGATAAAATGGGCTGACGTCCACTGGATCCAGTTGTGCCTTATAAGCCTCGCAATTTCAGACCCTAACAAGAGCTTTGTGAATGTTTTCTGTAGCATTGTCATTCTGATATTGTCATTACCTCGGGAAATAGTCCCACGCCATAACCCTCCGAGGCAGCTCCGTTCTGCCGTCCGGTCCAAACTCTGCATCCCAAGTGTTGAAAGATACAAAGAAGCGACTTGGTTTCCGGGCATTTTCACACTGCGGACCTATGATGCGGAATGGACTACCACAATACTCGAGGGACATTGACTGCATTGGCACCTTCAGGAGGCACCTCAAGACCCACCTGTTTCTTGACTTTTAATTCTAGGACTACTGTGCACCAGTGTGTGTGTGTGTTTTTTGGCGCCCTGAGCATGCTGCTAGAATGGAGTGGATGCGCATTACAAGTGGACATCATCATCATGAAAGTGCTTTGAGCAATTGTGTTTTTAGACAGGCTGTCGCTGTTCTAAATGACTGTAGTACAGTGGAGTAGGAACCAGGGGGGGGGGGGGGAGCGGGCACTCCGACTGAAAACGTAGGGGAGGGGCAGGAGATAAGATTAGCCCTGCCCCCCTCTCGATTATATATATATATATATATATATATATATATATATATATATATATATATATATATAATCATTTTTTTATGAAGAAAAACTGGAAAGTTACATGTCAGGCATGCTGGGCCTCCCACAATAAAAAAATATCTTCAATACTTAGTTTTACACCAACGTACTAATTTTCTAGTCAGACTATTTCACCCTTGTATGAAATGATTAAACATTTTTGGAGACAATTCAGTGCTATGTTTTTTCATAAAGAATGTTATAGCCTGATATAGACCGGTGGGCGGTCCGTGGCGCAATGGTTAAGGCGCCTGCCCCCAATGCCAAAGGTGTGAGGTTCGAAAACGGGTTCCGGCGTTGGACTTTTCTCCTCTGGTAAGTGTCACCGTTAATTCGGGCGGACCGTCGGGGGTTCTTTCTCCGGGTACTCCGGTTCTTCCACCCCCCACCCCCACACTTTGGTACCGGTTTCAGGCCACTTTACAAATTTCAATACAAGCGATCAAAAATCTCTGTAACTTCAGTAGCTGAACTGGCCCTTCGTCTGTCTTGTACTGTGTTTGTCTTAAATGGCGTCAATCCGTGTCTGTTACGTGAGTGTGCGTGTTGGGTTTCAGTTCGCGGCGCTTTGAGTCGATTTGCCCAAATATTGAGAAAAAGCGCCTATATAATAACGGTATTATTATTATTATTATTATTATTATAATCTCGTATGGGGTTCTCAAAACCTAACTCCACATGACCAGTCATACCCCCCACAGAATGCTGCGGGGTTTTCCAATGCTGTATCAAACTATGTCAGAGGTTGCGTGCAGGTCATGAGACCATAGCGGGTCATGCAGGAAAAAGAATGCTACACACAGATAATGTTTTGCTGCTTTATCAAAACAAACAACGGAATTATTGAAAATAATAAGCCAGCAGCAAACACATTTATACTAGTTTACTACTCACAGGGCCTTTACAGGTGTGGATTAACAAGTGTAACATGACAAAACTTATAACCCCATCACCTGAAGACCTAATATTGCAACAACCCTTGTCAGAAACATGAGCACATGCTAAAGTCAAAGTGTGACCTAACAAGTCTCCTAACATGGTCTTTGTAATGAAATGACACATTTATGGAGCAAGGATCAAAGTGCGTTGATTCAAACTTTAAAATTAGGGTTTGGCATCATGTAATAGGTTAATTTTTGTCGCTAGTTTAATTAATGGTGGCAGCATGCAAAAGCACAGATGCTTTGTGCAAGTGTCTACAATGAGTTGAAGGTACGTACTTGGTAGAAATTGGTTTGAGGACGGTTTCTTGTAAATTATCAGATTGTTATATGACAGAATTGTCAGATTTCTGGCATCGGAAGCACAGTTGCAAGTTCAGAGGCATCAAACATTAAACATCTCGTGGAGTAAACTTTGAAGGCCACATTTCACCCCCAAAAATAGTACATAGGAGGCGCATGGTATAAATTGCTTAGGCAATGTGCATGTTCTCATGAACTATAGAAAAAATGTTCACCAAATATGTTATTTGGTGGAACTGGAATGCTTGGTGAACCTTGCATTTTAGGCTTTACCAAATAACATACTCTGTGAACAATTATTCTACAATCCACTCAACCCCTATATTGTATTATCACTTCCAGTTCCAATCTGAATAACTCTATTCACGAGTAATACTTTAACAACAACAAAGAGTTTCGCTTTGACTTCGGGTCCCAAAATAAGGTCAGTTCCCCCCATCTACGTCATTTGTCATTTTGTGTTTGATAACAAGGGTGGATCAGATACCTCAAGGGGGTGGGGGGGGGGGGGGGGTCCAACTTTTGTATGGGACCTTCAACCTGATAGAAAAGGCCTCCCTGACGCTAGACCCTGCTTCCAGGGTGTGTGTGTGTGTGTACTTACTTGTAAACGCCTCTCACCCCTACCAGGGTATAGGCCGTCGACGAGAGACCTCCAGCGACTCCTGTCCTGTGCTTCTCCTTTGATTTTACTCCAGGTGGTTCCCAGTCTCTTAATGTCTGCTTGGAGGTCTCGACGCCAGGTGTTTCTCGGCCTGCCTCTTTTCCTCTTTCCCTGGGGGTTCCATGACAATGCCTGCCTAGTGATACTGGAAACTGGCTTTCTCAGACTGTGACCAATCCATCCCCATCTTCTTTGCCCAATTTCATTATCTGCTGTTATCTTCTCTGGCCCCCACCCGGGTCTGCCCTGGGAGACTTGGGTGGGGTAACTACTTTTTAGTTCCCAGGGTCACCCTGGTCAGCCCCACAGGGTGGGTTTTCTTCTGTATTCTGGGGCATGTGTTTCTGTCTACCCACGGTCCATTCACCTGTATTTTCCTTTTTTAAACTCTCCCTACTGTCTGCGCTGCCTGTAGCTCTTGATATTGGATGTGTGCTGCTAAATGGTCTTAGCTTAATTTAGGCCCCATGTCGTAGGTTTATTTAACGTATTGGACCGGCTGGTGACATACATTCAATCTTCTGTTTATTTTAATTTTTTTCACAAGCAGTGCAGGCACGTCCTGAGAAAGCCTTGTTGCTGTCAGGACGTTAAGCAATGTACAATCAATCAATCAATCTGATCTTCTCTGGCCAGCGGATTTTCAAGATTCTTCTAAGGCAACTGTTTATGAAGATCAGATCTGTACTCTGTTGACTGTGGTTTTGTCAACCTCCAAGTCTCTGCTCCATTATAGGAGAACTGCTTTTACGTTTGAGTTGAAAATCTGGACTTTGGTGTGTTGTGACAGCTCTCTGGAACTCCACACTTTTTTTCAACTGAAGAAAGGCTGCTCTTGCTTTACCGATTCGTGCTCTGACATCTGCATCAGTGCTGCCTTTTTTGTCCATGATGCTCCCGAGATAGGTGAAGGGCTCTACCTCCTCCAACGGGGTGCCAGCAAGCAAGACTGGTTCTTCCCTGGTTGCGTTCAGCCTCATTGTCTTTGTTTTCTGTTTGTGGATGGCGAGGCCCACTTGGCACGAGATGTCAGCAAGCCTCGTGGTCTTGTCCTGCATTTGTTGATGAGTGTGGGACAGTAAAGCCAAGTCGTCTGCAAAATCAAGGTCGTCAAGCTGTGTCCACAGTGTCCACTGTATTCCGCTTCTTCTCTGCTTAGTGGTCCTCTTCATAACCCAGTCTATGACCAGTAGGAAGAGGAACGGAGACAGCAGACACCCCTGCCTGACGCCGGTTCTGACCTGGAGCTCCCTGATGAACTGCCCTTCGTGGATCACGCGACATGTCATGCCATCGTAGCTGCTCTTGATCAGGCAGACGAGCTTTGTGGGTACACCGTAGTGTCATCGGAGTTTCCACAAAGTCTCTCAGTCCATGCTGTCAAATGCTTTCTCGTAGTCCACAAAGTTGACGTACAGCGGGGAGCTCCACTCCAGAGACTGATCCACGATGATGCGGAGAGTGGCGATCTGGTCTGTACATGAACGTTTTTTTCTGAATCCTGCTTGCTGGTCTCTCAGCTGGGGGTCGACGGAGCTCTTCATTCTCTCCAGGATGATCCTGTTGAAGACCTTTCCGCCCACTCGGCACAGGCCTCCACATGGCGTGGGTGGGTAGTCTCCTCAGTCCCTGACTGAGTGAGCTAGCAGAGGGGTGTCATCTTTGTCCAGGATTAGGACTTGATGTCAGCAGATATGTTGTTCAGTCTTTTTCACTGATCCAGTTTTTGAGGAGCTGTGCTAACCCAGGTCTTACCACATTGGATTGGTCCTTAAAAATACTCGTGAGCTTTTGGTTCTTTGGATCCCAAGTGTTTGCCATGCTTGGAGACCCATGTCGGGGGAGAAGAGGATCCTGGTGGCTGAAACACTCCACTTTGGCCTTGACTTCTACCTAAATGGGAGGCTAGTCGTACCAGCCTGGTCAATCGGCTCTTGTCACTTTGAGCCCTATCCCACTGTTGACATGCGGGTTGCTATACGGAGCACCATGCTATATAGCCTCTGCTGCTGATTAGGTGCTTTACGACAGTATTCCCCTGCATTCTAAGGGTGTGCTAGAAATCGGTGGCTCAAACGGTTCAATCGGGCTTACCCCCTTGAGTATATCTTTCGGGCAGTCTCCATTGTGCGTCGGCTGGAGACCCGCCGACAGTTGCTCTTTCCCTTGTTGGGCTCGGCAGGCAGGGACCCCCGGGGGATGAATATCTCTACTATTATAATATGGAAAAAAACAAAAAACAAAAAAAACTTGCACAGAAGCGGCACATAGCCACCGACATTGAACATGACAGTGACTCGGACTGTGAGGAGGCGACGCCTCAGTCATCAGCTGTATGGCCTCGCTTCCTCATTGTTCATAGCAAGATGACAGACAAACCTGTTTCCAAACTGAATCCATTTCTGGTGGGGGAGATCCTCAGGAGCCGTGTTGGCAGGCCTAAGGCCCAGCGCCTCCGGTCACACGTGTCTAAACAAGTTTTCTCATCAGTATCATGTCAAAGGTCCTTTTGTTTTCAGGCCCCAGTCATTTGGAATTCGCTTCCGAAGCACATTCGTGATGCCCCGACATTAATTTCATTCAAAATTCAGCTTAAAACACATCTTTTCCAGTCTCACTACTCTGTCTTACCAAATTCCAGTCTCTTTTTCCGTTTCACAACAACATCATGATGATCCTGTGCCAGTCCTTGTTGCGATGGTTGTTTGTGCTTTGGGCGTGTTTATGTGCTGTTCATTTTAGAATTTGTATTGTAATATTTGTATTTTGTGTTTTTGCTGTCTATTGATTTGTGTTTAGGTTTTAACTTTGATTTGCATTGCACAGCGCTTAGAGCCTGCACTGCAGGGAGTTTGCACTTTATAAATATAGTTGTTATTATTATTAGATACACTGACCATCTTCACAATGTGCACACCAGCTGAAAACTTAATAAATGTATTAAAAGACCATAACTTGATGCTGTGGTGCCAAAGTGTGCACTTGTCATGTATATGAGCAATCAACCTGTTCAGTGCCAGCTGACGCAGATGTTTCTGCAATATTTGTTAATTCAACACCAAAAGACCCTAGTGGTCCCAGACACACGAGTTCAAAGTGGTGTCAGCAAGAGGCGAGTCCCCGCAACTGCGGGTTCATGAGGATCTATACCTCTTGCAGTTGGGTGGGTGGTATTCAAAGCTGTTTTTTTTAAAAGATCTGAAAACTGCATCTGCACCTTTTACAAAAGATGGCAGTTTTGAGCTACCAACTACGGTGATGATCCAAAAATATGTATTGCATTGGGCATTGCATACTAGTGTAACAGACTTGCAGCTGTGACATAATACCTATGATATCAAACTCAACACACATGTGCACTGGACCTGGGTCAAGTACACACTGGTTGCTTCCCTTGATTCGTTGCCCTCATGCGTAGCGGATCTAAGGAAGCAGCCAGTGTGGGTCAAGCATGATTGCTCGATGCCTGGTTTGCTTTGGCTCTGCTATGCCTCACTTCACTCCTGCATTCCAAATTACCGGATGGCTGAAAGGCCAAAACAGATCTGTTTATTAAATCTTTGTTTATCAATGACCAGATGCCACAACCATCAGAGGAACATGGTTACAAATTGGTCTCGGAGGCTCAGATCCTCATGCGCCCCCACAAGTGGGGACTCATGACGATCTATGACTCTTGCAGTGGGGTGATATTTGATTTCCCTTAGCAGTGAAGGGGTTAATTTGCATGCACTTCATGAATAGTATAATGGAAAAGTAGGTCAACATAAGAACCCACATGCAAAACACAAAGATCACACTGGTTACCTCCTTGCTACAACTATGCATAGTCGTGTAGTGGCTTCAGGAAGGTAACCAGTGAACAAAGGTATAGATCTGGAGATGAACAATAAGTATAGTGTTAAAAACAAGTTTACTGCAATATGAATAGACTGTGCTGTTTGAAACTTCCATGATGCATGTCTAAAAGCAGTACATCTATCACAGTGTGATATACATTTATAAAAAATGGTGCATACCAGTAACAAAATATCCACTCCAACAAATATTAAGTGTTTGGTGACAAAGCAAGCCTTTAGTATACAAAAGCAAAGCAGATCTATGAAGAAGTAATTCATGAATATGATAATAATAATGGGTAGACCATCAAAGCCGATGATCTCGTCATTGTGCATGACTTCTACATGTGGGTGCGGGTGTGGCTGGCCAAGCCAATCCTAAAGCCACATCTGCGAGGGCAATGGGCGCACTGGAACGTAGCTGTAGGGAGAGTTGACACTGTCTTCCTGCGAGCTCTGGCACTGGTGATCCGTTCGCGCCGATTTTGTTCAAAGAGCGTGCAGGCTTTCCTGGTGGCGGCACGCCAGCCAGAAGTGTCTTGTGCTTGTGCTTCAAGTTCCTTTACCGGGAAGACGCAGTACTTGAGGCTGTCTTTTATGCTGTCTTTGAAGCGTTTCTTTGGCCGTCCTTGCTTCCTGTGGCCTTTTGAGAGTGCACCATACAGGAGTTGGCGTGGGCATACGAGAATCATCCATGCATATGACATGGTTTGTCCAGCGAAGGTGTGTCTTTAAGATCAAGGCTTCAACACTCACTAAGCCAGCATTGTCCAGGACTTCCAGGTTTGTCACCTTGTCTTGCCATTTGATGCCCATGAGTGAGCGCAGGGATCTCCTGTGGAAACGCTCAAGCCCCTTGAGGTACAGCGTCCATGACTCGCAGCTGTAGAGGAGGCTGGGGAGGACTACTGCCTTGTAGACTTTGATCTTGGTGGAGAGCTTGATGTTGTTATTCAACACACGAGTGCGCAGACGACCCAGGGCTTGGCTGGCTTTGCTGATGTGAGCTGTGATTTCCTTGTTGATAGTACTGTTAGAAGAGATGATGCTCCCCAGGTACCTGAACTGGTCAGCTCGGTGCCTTCGATATACACTTTGGGTGGGGGGGCTCTTGTGCCTGGGGCTGGTTGGTGCAGGACCTCAGTCTTGTTGAGACTGATGGTGAGGCCAAACAGTCGAGAGGCTTCCGAGAACCTGATGATGGTCTGGAGGTCAGACTCCATGTGCGCCATCAGCGCACAGTCATCGGCAAACAGCGCCTCAAGGATCAGTCTCTCGATGGTGTTGGTCCTGGCGTTCAGTCGACGGAGGTCGAAGAGAGAGCCGTCTAGTCTGTACTTCAGGTACACTCCCTTCTCAAGGTCGCGTACTGTATGGGTCAGGACACACGTGAAGAACAGGTTGAACATCACGGGGGCAAGAACACAACCTTGTTTCACACCGTTGGAAATGTCGAACGGTGCGGATGTGTCGCTGTTTGACTGGACAACTCCTACCATTCCATCATGGAAGAGGCGGATGATGTTGGTGAACTTCCTCGGGCAGCCGAGCTTTGCGAGGATGACCCAAAGCGCTTCTTTGTTCACGGTGTCGAATGCTTTGGTCAGATCTATGAAGACAGCGTAGAGGTCCATGTGCTGCTCAATGCATTTCTCCTGGACCTGTCTCACAGAGAAGACCATGTCGAATGTGCTGCGGCCGGGTCTGAAACCACACTGAGCCTCTGGGAGTGCTTCCTCAGATACAGAGCTGATCAGGCGGTTGAGAATATGATAATAGATCCTACATAAGAACTGAGTGAGAGAGAGTTATGTAACTATACAATAAAAAAAAATTTTAAATAAAAAAATCAAATGCAAACTCACTGTACAAAACCAAAAAAATCAACATTTTACCCAACCAATACCCAGTAAACACCTACTGCAATGCACACTCACACATTTTTGTTTAACCCATTTAACCCTAAGGCCACATTTCCCAATTTTTAGATGTCGCCTATGTACAGTTGCAGGAGATGGATCGACCATGATAATTCAAGGGTAGTGCCAGATTAGCTTGGTGCTTGATGGCAACAAGTTAATCTGGCACTACATTTGAATTATCATGGTCGATCCATCTCCTGCTGTAGCGTGTTTGGGCTAAATCACCATATCCCATATTCAACTGCCACAAACTCCAACAGACGGCCATTAAAAATATACTGCTTGGTTTCACAGGCAGCACCACAATAAAGCCTACTCATTACTTCAGACCATACTCTAGGAATATGTGCTGATCTGTGATTTGGACCTTACAGCTCCAGGCTGTAGGGTGCAAAATGTCAGACCAACACACACATGTACATGTTTCTCTTGGGTGTGACAATAGGACAGATCACTATTCTGAGATCTTCACAGAAAACTGCATCATTAAAACAAACGGACCCCGTTTTGAAATTTGTTAACCCTTTGGCTGTCTGTAGCACTTATTGTCGCAACTGATGATTCCTGCAGGAATCATCAACAAAATGTGCTTCTGACAGCTAAAGGGTTAAATGAACTGATAAAAATGAAATGTTCAACAGTATGATTTGCGCCATGAACAAGTGCTTCTTTTTATGTGGGATACTGCTCAACTATAGGGCTCTCAAAAACAAACTTAATGACGATGAAGATCAGTTGTCTCCCTTAGCACAGAAAAATGTAAACAGCTTTCTCAGCAGCATTACATTATGTAGACACGTCTTGTGGTATGCACATGACATGAATATTCACAAATATGAAGCATCTACCAGTATGCAACAACATCACAAATAGATTTGTACACTATATGCTCCAGCATTACATAATTGTAAAAATGTTCTGTTTCTAAGCCCTGAGTTCCATGAACACGTATTAAGTAAAAAGGTTAGCCAGCGTTGTTAGTCCAACTTCACAGTTGCATACTTGACAGTAAAATTTAAATAACCATGTCAACCAAAAAGGTATCCTGCAGGTACACCTTAATTCATCTGGTATCCTTTAGTTATCATGGTGAACCATCTCAAGTACTTGTTCAGTTTAGCAAACAATTAACCTGCTTGTGCAAGCAACCACTGGTCTAGTTTACAGTACATGTACTAGTAGATGTTTGCACAAGGGGGTTAAATTGTTTGAACCGTTCAGCTCCGGAAACAAAAACCAAAGATCACAACACTAATAAACAATCTTCCACCGTGAAGGCTGCTCACAATCCTTGTCTTTTTCCTTGTCACCACATAAGCAGTTGAAAGTCGTGTCCGGGTCAAAACCGAGGATCTCGCGCTCATCTTGAATGCGGAATGAGAAAGTTGATTCTCTGGTTCCGATAAAGTACCTGAGGACACAGTGTGACAGTAAATAACACTGAATGTGTATTTGTGTCGCCTGTGATTTACTGTATTCACATAGTTGTATTATCTAGATGTAAAGTGCTCTGGGCCTTTTTGTGGGGATATGGTGCTATATAAGACTAATATAATAATAATAATTATTATTATTATTACTGAATGTTATATCTCATACCAGTGCACAAAAAATAAAGGGTAGATGCCAGCCGCTGTTGACCATATGCAGGCCAACTGTGGCTTGAAGGAATTTTGCGCACTTGTATACATGTATCAGAGGCTGTCAGATTCAGCATTGCTGAAATATATTCAGACAGTTTGAAAAGACGTAATAACATAGACAATATATCTTAAAAAACTCATTCTATGATATCAGATTCCCTGTTGCCCTGATTAGAAAGATCCCTCTTGAATGAGCTGAGATTTAAACCTGAGTCTCCCAGCCATCGGTTTTATATGCTAACCACCACACAAGGAAAACGATTTCTAAAAAAAAATGAGAAAACTCTGCACCAAGATATAGGTATCTGGCAGCTTTGATTCCCATTTGGAACCAGAATTGGAGGATGTAATTCAGGTGCAATGTATTTTGCCTTTTATTTCTTTTGCAAGGAAACAAATAATATATAAATATTTGAAGAAGACGAGAGTAGACATTGCGGATGAAATTCTTTGAACAGAAAAGATTCCCTGATATGCAAAAGGTCATCAGGCTGACGTCAACTTAACCTAGCCCGCACACAGATGTGTATAGGCCAAAAGCTATCAACATCAGCCCACAGACTTCTTGCACGCTGGGTGACTGACCTGGAGTGGGCAGATATCCACTGTTCAATGATGGCTAGCCCTCCGTCTTTGTAAGTCTCGTGAACCTCTGAAGTTGGCTCATATTGGAAAACTTCAAAGCCATCCAGGTAACCCTTCAGTTCTTGGAACTCTGCAACAACCCAGAACCTACACAATATGCACGCCAATCCTGAAAAAGGCATAAAAATGTTCATGGCTTATGCTAACATGAAGATTAACTCCCCTGCACATGCACTGTTGGCTGCAACAGTAAGCAATGAGAATTGTCATTAGCTGTCGTGGATGGTGCTGCACTATGGTAAGGTCCTCGTTTTGATGACATTGTGCAATGGAACTTGTCATGCTTCATAAAAATCACTATGTGAAACCTATTTTTGTCAAACATAAAGCCAAAGATGACAACAAAATGTATACTCCTTGTTATTTTGATGGTGTACTCCATGCTCACACTATGAGATCAATGCACAAGAAAGGCAAAGCCTTTATGGCTCACGTTTATGACTTATTTACATGTGTGACCTTTATGACAATAAGGGCTGGCTTCTGCACCAGCAAAATCCATTTTTCCTGAAAATGTAAGCATTTTTCACACATCTGTCAACCCCTGTGACCCCTGACCTTTGCGATGTGTTGACTAAGTATGCATAGGAAGGTCTTACCATAAGCTACCTTTGTGCCAAATTTGATTGAAAAATTTGCAAAAACATCGATAATACATACCATTTTATCAAAATTGGCATTTTGCACATTTGTCGGCCTCTTGTGACCCTTGACCTTTCCGAGGGTCATCCAAATTAGTATGCATAGATAGGTCTTACCATCAGTTATCTCTGTAGCAAGTTTGGGTTTGAAGTTGTGAATAGTATTTGAATACAAACATCTTTTGTCAAAATATGGCTATTTTTCATCTATTTCCTGAGCTCTTGTGACCCTTCACCTTTCTGAGGGATCAACCAAATTAGTACATATAGAAAGGTCTTATCATCAGGTATCATTGTACCAAGTTTGGGTTTGTAGTATTTGAGAAAAAATAAATTATGTCAAAATGTAGCTATTTTTGATCTATTTCCTGATCCCCTGTGACCTTGACCTTTGTGAGAGATCACTCAAATGGATATGTTTAGAAAGGTCTTACCACAAAGTATCCTTAGACCAAGTTTGAAGAATGTGGCTTAAAAAGTCTTCGAGAAAATGCCAACGTTAAAGTTTATGACGGATGACACACGGACGACCACTGGCCCAAAACATACTCACTTTTGCTTCGCACATGAGCCAAAAAACATCTTTTATCAAAATATGGCTTTTTTTTAACCTATTTCCTTAGCTCTGTGACCCTTGACCTTTCTGAGGGGTCATCCAAATTAGTAAACATAGGTAGGTCTTACCAGCAGGTATCTCTGTAGCAAGTTTGGGTTTGTAGTTGTTAATATTATTTGAGAAAAAACATCTTTTGTCAAAATATGGCTATTTTGGACCTATTTCCTGAGCTCTTGTGACCCTTGACCTTTCCAAGGGATCAACCAAATTAGTAATGCATAGAAAGGTCTTACCATCAGGTATCTTTGTACCAAGCTTGGGTTTGAAGTAGTGTTTGAGAAAAAATAAACTATGTCAAAATATAGCTATTTATGAACCATTTCCTGATCCCCTGTGTCTTGAATAGTCTCCAAGAAAATGCCAACGTTAAAGTTTACCACGGACGGACTACCACTGGCCCAAAACATACTTTTGCTTCGCACATGAGCCCAAAAAAGCAACATAGATACTGGTGTGAAATTATCTGTTTTTCTGTGCACACCTTCTATAGAGGCATCTGTTGCGATGAACAATTTGGTCAGTTTATATTTATCCAGCTTGTCTTTCAGCTGTTTGGCTGTGTATTCAATGGACGGGACGTCCTTCTGTCGGACATGGGCAAAATCCGCTCTGCGCAGGTGTGCAGCAACATAAGGCCCTCCTATGGCCTCACCAGGCTTTCTCTGGAAGGTAAAAAAGACAATGAAAAGGGTCAACACTTTCTGCGCAGCTGTATCAATTTCATTAACCCACTTGTGCACTCACCAAGCAGTACTGTAAATAGTACTGGTGGCTGCACACACAAGGGAGTCAAACTTATTTATCTCATGTCAAATCTGACTGTGATAGATGATAGATGCATGTCAAGTAATGTCCCAAGTTTCTCACATTCTGACCATGTCCATATTTTGACCTATTCAGCTCTGACACAGTACAAGTTTAAGCATGTACCATTAACCATTTAAGGGTGGTGCCAAAATAGCTTAAACCATTGCTGGCATATATAAGACACACACAGTCTGGGTGCGCCATTGAATCCTAGTTTTCAGCATGAGGGCATAGCACTGCCTGCTCTGTGACTGCACCTGAAGGTTTACCATAGAGACCTGACCCACTAAAGCCTAAAGATATTCTGGCACCAGCTTCTAACTATCAAGGTCAATATGGTGTTCTGTCATGTAGCCATAAGGGGATAAAACACAAATTGCTACGACGGTCATATTTCCCAAATTTTGGAGGCATCATCTAATGACTATGCACCACTTGCAGGAGACGGATAGACCATGATAATTCAAGGGCAGTGCCAGATTACATGTAACTTGGCGCCAACATCTCCTGCTGTAGTGCATCAGGGCTGAATGGGTTAATATTAACATAGTGAGCAAACAAAGTATTTTTTAAAAAATGGATTCAATTTTAAAAATAACAATGCAATTCAAATTTACATAGGAAAACTGTCTATGTCACATCACTTGAAATAAGAATATATCATATATATATATGATGATGATGATGATAGAACTTTATTGCCATATGTAACAATACATTAGGAAATTGTTGCGGTGCCACGAAACATAAAAGGAAGAACATTAAACACATCAAAATATAATTAAGCTAATCAAGTGCACACACACACACACACACACACCCACACACACACCGTATGCCTTAGTAACTATTGTGGTCTAAACATAAAGGCAATAAACACCATTTCACAGTAACACAAATTACATAGGACATATCGTAATATAAAACTGAACACATCACTTGCATCATAGACACAGCGGCAGTGCAATTAGCCCTATTTCCAGGCTTACACATTAGTTTGGTCAGCCACCTGTTGCTGTGGTATGCAGTCACTTCCCGCTGTCAGCAGGCTATTTAGATCACTGTCGGCATCAACTATACCTTCTATAATCTATGTTGCGGGACTAATGATGTGAAGCGGGGAAGTGGCGCAGTGGTTAAGGCGTCTGCCTCCAATGCCAAAGGTGTGAGGTTCGATACCGGGTTCCGGCGTTGGATTTTTCTCCTCTGGTAAGTGTCACAGTCTGGGCAGTGGGCAGATGTTCACATCTGCATGGGACATAGACGACCCCGGCCCCCACGAGTCCCCTGCTGCCTTGCAGGCCTGGCCGCTTGGCTGCGGAAATGATTGTACATTGCTTAACGTCCCGACAGCAACAAGGCTTTCTCAGGACGTGCCTGCACTGCTTGTGAAAAAAAAAACTAAACAGAACATTGAATGTATGTCGCCAGCCGGTCAAATACATTAAATAAACCTAACACATGGGGCCTAAATAAAGCTAAGACCATTTAGCAACACACATCCAATATCAAGAGCTACAGGCAGTGCAGACAGTAGGGAGAGTTTTAAAAAGGCAAATACAGGAGAATGGACCTCGGGTAGACAGAAACACATGCCCCAGAATAGAGAGAAAAACTCACCCTGTGGGGCTGACCAGGGTGACCCTGGGAACTAAAAAGTACCTAACCCCACCCAAGTCCCCCAGGGCAGACCCGGGTGGGCTGCGGAAAGGCTAAGGGAGGAAACCCCTGACATCAAAAGCCCCCGTGTCTCCGGGGAAGGCTTTTGAGCCAGAGACTAAGACAAGGACAGTCTGATATAAAACCTACAACCTGAGGACCTCGATGCCACCGTCCCACCTTGCTAGGTCATGGCAAACGAACCAAGGGTTTAAAGGGTGGGGCCAGTACTGTGCACACTTCACTCCACCAAAAAGCTCCACCGCGCAGGCTTTAGGAAACGCCCACGGACTATGACACTGAACTTTCCAAGTCCTGTAGCGATGGGCAAGGGGCAAAACGGCAGGTGAAAGATGTCACTGGAAGCCGCAGTCTCAAACCTGCATGCAGGTGGTTCAGGATATTGGTCGCCTGATGTTGACCTGGGGATGACAACGTCACTCGGCACACCCTGAACGACCAAGCAGTCTTCTCTAGGGACAGCACTGCTTGCTCCACATGGAGAGGGGCCTAGAAAAGGTGGCCTAACCAAAGCTCATCCCCTCGTAACCCCAGTTGGCTAGCCGCGGTCAACGGACATCTTCTCATGCGGTCAGAAAACAAGAAAAAACAACGGATCCACTCTCATGATGACCACGACCGGACTCAATGTAGCATGCTGGAACATCCGAACCATGCTCGACACAGCAGACAGCGGACGCCCTGAGCGTCGCTCCGCCCTCATTGCCCATGAATTGTGGAGGTTAAACATCGACATCGCCGCGCTCAGCGAAGTACGCCTCCCAGAGGAAGGCAGCCTCAAAGAACTTGGCGCTGGTTACACCCTCTACTGGTCAGGCAGGCCTGCATCAGAAAGACGACTCTCAGGCGTGGGCTTCATGGTGAAGACCCCCATTGCGACTAAGTTGGAAAACCTACCAATGGGTCACTCCGACTGCATCATGTCCATGCGCCTCCCACTGAGACACCAGCAATACGTCACCCTTCTCAGTGTGTACTCCCCAACCCTCCTGGCAGAGCCTGCAGAAAAAGACAAGTTCTACTCTGACCTGCGCAGCCTCCTGCAGAGCACCCCTGCAGACGACAAAGTCATCATCCTTGGCGACTTCAATGCCAGAGTGGGCCAAGACTCTGAAGCCTGGAAAGGAGTCCTCGGCAAGCATGGCGTTGGGAACTGCAATGACAATGGTCGCCTACTGTTGGAGCTCTGTGCAGAGCAGCAACTTGTCATCACCAACATTACTTTCCAGCAAAAGGACAGTCGAAAGACCACCTGGATGCATCCTCGCTCCAAGCACTGGCACCTTATCGACTATGTCCTAGTGCGTCAGAGGGACCGCAGTGACGTCCTCCTCACCAGAGTGATGCCCAGCGCAGAGTTCCACACTGACCACCACCTTGTTCGCTGCAAACTCAGGCTCCGCCTCAAGCTGAAACCCAAGAAAGGGCCCCACCCCCCAAGAAAAAGCTTGATGTTGCCAGCCTTCAGCGTGACGACAAGAAAGCTGCCCTTCAGGCCGATTTACAGCGCATGCTCAAAGACACAGTTGATCCAGCAGACTCCTCCCCTGAAACACTCTGGGAACAACTGAAAACTGCTATTGTAAAATCTTCTGTGGAAGTCTTGGGCTTTGCTAGAAAGAGGAACAAAGACTGGTTTGACGAAAACGACGAAGAGATCCAGGAACTTCTAGCAAAAAAAAGAGCCGCCCACCAGGCCCACCTAGCCCAGCCTTCCTGCCCTGTGAAGAAGTCTGCCTTCCGCCTCATCTGCAGGTCTCCAGCTCAAGCTTAGAGAACTCCAGAATGAGTGGTGGTCCAGACTTGCAGAGAGGACCCAGCTCTGCGCTGACAACGGTGACTACAGGGGCTTCTATGAAGCACTGAAAGCAGTGTATGGCCCTAGGCACCTGGTACAAAGTCCCCTGCGAAGCGCTGATGGACAGGCACTCCTCACAGATAATACCTCCATCTTGAACCGTTGGTCATAATACTTTCAGGACCTCTTCGGCGCTGAGCGCACTGTTCAAGAAACAGTCATCCTCCAAATCCAACAGCTCCCACTAAAGGTTGAATTGGACGAACCGCCCACCGCCGAAGAGACCCTCACAGCCATCCACCAGCTCAAGAGTGGCAAAGCAGCAGGCATTGACGGAATCCTGCCAGAGATCTGGAAACATGGAGGCCCAGCACTGCACAACAAGCTCCACGACCTCTTTCTCTGCTGCTGGGAAAAAGGAACACTACCAAAGGATCTCCATGACGCAGTCATCATCACCCTGTACAAGAACAAAGGAAAGAAGTCTGCCTGCTCTAATTATCGTGGAATTACCCTGCTGTCCATTGCCGGGAAAATTCTTGCAAGGCTGCTCCTGAATCGGCTGGTACCTGCCATTGCTGAAGACCACCTCCCAGAGGGCCAGTGTGGCTTCAGAGTCAACAGGAGTACCACCGACATGGTCTTTGTGCTGAGACAGCTTCAGGAGAAGTGCCGCGAGCAGAACAAAGGGCTGTACGTAACGTTTGTCGACCTAACAAAAGCGTTTGACACTGTGAGCAGGCAAGGTATGTGGCAGATTCTGGAGCGAATAGGCTGTCCCCCAAAGTTCCTCAACATGATCGTCCAGCTCCACGAGGACCAGCAAGGCCAGGTCAGACTAAACAGTGACCTCTCAGAACCATTCCCCATTCGCAACGGCGTGAAGCAAGGCTGCGTGCTGGCACCAACCCTCTTCACCATCTTCTTCAGCACGATGTTGAAGCATGCCACAGTGGACCTCGATGATGACGACGCAGTGTACATTAGGTATCGTCTCGATGGCAGCCTGTTCAACCTCAGGTGACTGCAGGCCCACACGAAAACCCTAGACCAACTGATTCGTGAGCTGCTCTTTGCTGATGACGCTGCCTCGTTGCACACACAGAGAGAGCCTTGCAGCGCATTACGTCCTGCTTCGCAGATGCCGCCCAGCTCTTTGGACTTGAGGTCAGTCTGAAAACGACAGAGGTCCTTCATCAGCCAGCACCCAAGAAAGAGCATCGCCCTCCCCACATCACCATCGGCGAGTCCGAACTGAAGTCTGTACACCAGTTTACCTACCTCGGCTGCATCATCACGTCAGACACCAAGCTGGACAAGGAGCTGGACAACAGGCTGGCAAAAGCGAACAGTGCTTTCGGGCGACTATTCAAGCGGGTGTGGCACAATCAACAGCTGAATTAAGGCACCAAGATCAGCGTGTACAGAGCTGTCGTCCTCACCACCCTGCTGTACGGTTCCGAGTCCCGGGCCCTTTACCGCAGCCAACTACGACTCCTCGAACGCTTTCACCAGCGCTGCCTGCGTACCATCCTCAGCATTCACTGGAGTGACTATGTCACCAACGTCGAGGTCCTTGAACAGGCTGAAACTTTGAGCATCGAGGCTTTGCTGCTGCGGACACAGCTTCGCTGGGCGGGGCACGTCTCCAGGATGGAGGATCATCGCCTACCCAAGATCACTCTGTTCGGCGAGCTCGCCACTGGACACTGAGACAGAGGGGCACCAAAGAAGAGATACAAAGACAGTCCCAAGAAGTCACTTAGTGCCTGCCAAATCGACCACCGCAGGTGGTCTTCGCTTGCTGCGGACCGTGACACCAGGCGCTCCACCATTCACAAGGCAGCCGTCTCCTTTGAGGACTCTCGCATAGCTAACCTCAAGGACAAGCAGCTCAGGAGAAAAAACAGAGTTGTCGCAACTCAGAACCCTGACCAGACCTTCCCCTGCAGCCACAGCGGTCGAACCTGCCTGTCCCGGATTGGCCTCCGCAGTCACGAAAATGCCTGCAGACGACGTGGGCAAGCCCTATAGAATCTTCGTTCGGGAAGTCAGGCCATGATGAATGATGTGTGTGTTGTGCCTGTGTGTAATGTTTTCTAACTCTGCTTCCTCAGTTATCTACATACCCTGAGGGATGTTTGACAGCAGATACACTTAGTAGTAGGATGTTAGAACAGCATTCTCTTCTAGTATCATAAACAGTCCTTCCAGTCAGTATGACTAGATGCGCGCTAATGCCGATTAATTGCCACCGATGGCTTATCTTGTACTCGAGTCAGTTTCACCCGTCCGCTCCGTAACTAAAAGTGTGTTCTGCACAGCTGTTTAGATGAAGTATTGTGCTGATAGCTGGGCAATACTATATATATATATATATATATATATATATATATATATAGTATTGCCCAGCTATCAGCACATCAGCGAAGAGCAGCTCATGAATCAGTTGGTCTAGGGTTTTCATGTGGGCCTGCAGTCGTCTGAGGTTGAACAGGCTGCCATCGAGACGATACCTGATGTACACTGCGTCGTCATCGTCGAGGTCCACTGTGGCCTGCTTCAACATCATGCTGAAGAAGATGGTGAAGAGGGTCGGTGCCAGCACGCAGCCTTGCTTCACGCTGTTTCGAATGGGGAATGGTTCTGAGAGGTCACTGTTTAGTCTGACCTGGCCTTGCTGGTCCTCGTGGAGCTGGACGATCATGTTGAGGAACTTTGGGGGACAACCTAGTCGCTCTAGGATCTGCCACATACCTTGCCTGCTCACAGTGTCAAACGCTTTTGTTAGGTCGACAAACGTTACGTACAGCCCTTTGTTCTGCTCGCGGCACTTCTCCTGAAGCTGTCTCAGCACAAAGACCATGTCGGTGGTACTCCTGTTGGCTCTGAAGCCACACTGGCCCTCTGGGAGGTGGTCTTCAGCGATGGCAGGTACCAGCCGATTCAGGAGCAACCTTGCGAGAATTTTCCCGGCAATGGACAGCAGGGTAATTCCACGATAATTAGAGCAGGCAGACTTCTCTCCTTTGTTCTTGTACGTCGAGGTCCTTGAACAGGCGGAAACTGTGAGCATCGAGGCTTTGCTGCTGCGGACACAGCTTCGCTGGGCGGGGCACGTCGCCAGGATGGAGGATCATCGCCTACCTAAGATCACTCTGTTCGGCGAGCTCGCCACTGGACACCGAGACAGAGGGGCACCAAAGAAGAGATACAAAGACGGTCTCAAGAAGTCGCTTAGTGCCTGCCAAATCGACCACCACCAGTGGTCTTCGCTTGCTGCGGACCGTGACACCTGGCGCTCCACCATTCACAAGGCAGCCATCTCCTTTGAGGACTCTCGCAGAGCTAACCTTAAGGACAAGCGGCATAGAAGAAAAAACAGAGTTGTCGTAACTCAAAACCCTGACCAGACCTTCCCCTGCAGCCACTGCGGTCGAACCTGCCTGTCCCGGATTGGCCTCCGCAGCCACGAAAATGCCTGCAGACGACGTGGGCAAGCCCTATAGAATCTTCGTTCGCGAAGTCAAGCCAAGAAGCTTTATTCCCTGTGCTATATCTACCTCTTTCGCAGAAGATACAGATCTCATGATAATTTCAAATACTATTGTTGCTTCTCTTGCGATGGTAAAGTTTGTTGGTACAAACATGACCTTTGCATCTGATCGGCCCTTCCTATGCGTAAGAAGATACCTCCGTTTTTCATACACAAGCACTTGTAGTTTTTCTCTGCTATTGTTTTCTGAAGTATAACTTGGAACAAGACTTACAATCAACGGTCCAGAGTTAACAACTTTCCTAAACACTAAGGCTCCTTCATCATCAGTGTATACATAAGGACTAATAAATTCCAACTTTATGTCCCAGTCAATTGTGGGTGCTGGCGTAGGCGCAGGCGGCACAGGTGAAACTACCCACTTATTACCCACATGTATTAAGTTGTAGGGTGCATTATTTACAGGTGGAGTAGGAACAGTGACATCACGCAGCTGTCCAAGTTTATGAATTGGTCTGTCTGTTCCATCCTTCATGTCATCTATTACTTTTCTCTTGTACATACCAAAAGAATTAAGTTCAAAACCATACACTTCCCCCACCTCCCCTTCCTTTTCAAAATCTTGTACATCAGCCAAATCTTTCAACTCTGTTACAGGACACGCAACTGGAATAATTCTCGACTTTGGACCAGCACTCATTTTTATAAACAAAAATAAAATTATTTAACTTCTAACACCACACTAAAATCATGCATTACAACTGGTTTGTTATCTTGATTAGTTACAGATATACACAGTGACTCAAAGAAACTAGAACCTAATTTCTTAAACTGCAAATTAGGAAATCTAACAACCACACTTTCACAATAGGGAGCAGTTCCAGCTGGCACACATCTCAACAAAGTTGAAGGCTTTCCATTGTGTACATTCTCAGTTGTGTTTAGTTCTTTTAAATAAACATTAAATACTGTGTGTACTGACAAATTGACAGGGCGTTTTCCAGTTATTTTAATTTTTTTTTGTCTTCATTGTTATAATACCAAACATAGCTTCATCTAAATCATCTGATCTCCACCAAACTTCATCAATATAAAATCCAAGTAAATATGCAAATCTATCTGAGATCCTTAACCAATTTTCTGTCAGAAATTCTAATGTAACAAGTAGGTTAGCTGGAATTAAAGTTGCTTTAATTTTAAAATTACTTTGAAACCATTCAGCTATAGTACAAAAGTCATAATACCCAGGCGGTAAAGCTTCAGTTTTATTATCAAGATTTACTTTATTATATATATCATCTTCTATATTAAACCATTTTACTGTGTAGAACATTTCATGGATAGCTACAGCCTTGCTACCATCTTGATTATCAATCCCATTAGTTAACCACACTGGTTTGCTTGTGTCAAGATTTGTTAAGGTAATAAACATTTTTATTATCTCATAAAAAAGGATGGAATTTAAATCACCACCAAGTGTTACTACAAACGCATTTCAATTTAATATAGATGCCAAATACAATGTTGCACCTGCTTATGAACAGAAAATAATTCAACTAAATCAGCTTGATATAGCTGTGTCGGACGCAAGCGTACAAGATCTATTTCAAGTAAAAGTACCAAATCCATTTGACCATTACCTAAACCCTCCAATTACAGACGATGTAACTGCAAGAAAGTGGTCTTCAAGTCCATTACTGATGTTTCAAAAACAGCTTAACTTTGCCATACTGTGTTCAACTACAGGCTGTGGTGTTTCATTTACAGACCATTTGAATCACTCAAACAAACTAATTAGATCAGTCAACTGTTTTCACACGTATTACCAGCTTAGACGTATTTTGTCAGAACTTCATACACCACTGCCCACTGAATCCAGTTTCAACAGGTATAAAAACCCCATGGATATGAAAGCGTTTGAACGGATTTGTAATAAATTTAACATCAGTCCCCGGTATGACTTTACACAAAAACTTGATGATCACAAAGGCATGGGTACATTGTATTATGCTATGAGCCACAGACAATACCCACAAGATTACTACCCTGGTTACACTTCATTCTCATCAAAATCTAAAGTCTGGTTAGGTTCCATTGAACAGAAACAGTCTAATGCCTGGACTACATTTATTTTAGACAGGAGTGACAGGTTTACTCAAGCGGGAGTCGAGCGTGTAAATGAGTCAATCAGAACATATGTCTGGTGTTTACTAGGAGCACAATCATTAACAAAATCAAATATTTTAAACGGGAGTGGAAAGTTTGAAGCACAAAAACAGTTTCTCGCAAATCTAGAAGACTCAATAAATTCAGTGGTTGATCTCCCATCTAGCATACAACGCTACCGAGACGTACTCAGATATGCCAGATCAAAAGTTGACTTTGTAGTTGGCATCGGGTTATACATGTTGCCGTCTGACCTTCAACTCCAAATGGGTACAATAACAAATTATAATAATGAAATCATTGTTGCAGGTGTTGGTCAAAAACTCGGTCTCAATCAATCTGTGAACTTAGGAGCAACAACCACACATGTACAGTCATTAAAATCATTACAGACACCTCCGGTAACACCCCTGACCCCAACACCGGCACCCATACAACCAGTACAGTCAGCCCCGGATCCATCACCAACCCCTGAGACACATGAGTCAGAGAGAACAGCATTGGTAATAGGCCTCACTGGACTAGGTATATTACTTCTTTACCTGTTTCATTAAATACCCTGTGATTAACCCTCCTACTGTCACCAAAAAGACCCACACATGTTCTGCCATAAACCCAACTACCTTCGCTGCTGTACTAATAAGCCAACTGACAACTGTGCCTATTATGCCAGGCAAAGCATCCATTGCTTTCACAGCCAATTTCTTAAGCAAGTCTGATATGTGAGACAGTTGTTTCTTTACCCATGACTGTAAATCTTTTGGGTCAGTGGGAGCCGGTGGGCCTGGTGGTGCTGGAGGTGGAGAACCACCAACCCCGGGTCCAGAGACAGCTAACACAACAGTACTGATAATAAATCCAAGAGCAGTAATTAAACTGGCAATTGTAATACCCTGCTCTCTGAAAAGTGTTTTAAGTCTCTCAGCCAGAGTAGTGTCTTCGTGAAGCATTTTCTGAATAGTTTCTCTAATCCTGTTGACCTGTGTTTTCAGTTTTTGTCTTCCAATACTAATCGTTTCTAACCTTCCTGATCTTTCTATCTGCAAATCATTTAATCTGTGTTGTATTCTTTCTTTCATGTCTGTGTCAAGATTCCCATTATCTGCGGTAGCCAGTTTCTCTTTTTCACGTTCTATGTGTTTATCAAGCTCACCCAGTTTGGCTACATTATTCACCATCTCACCTCTTATCGTCTGCAGTGATTTATCCAAGCCCTCATTGACAAAGGTGGATCATCTATTGTTTTCATAACGTCATTTATTTGCCCTTCAGTAAATGAGGTTTCTTGTATCACTGTGTTTGCTATTTCTGGTAGGCTTGTTACTGGTGCCATTTCAATTTCTTGCCCTGTTCGCAACTTTTTTTGCGTGTCGTGAAGCACAGTAGCAAGTCTTGGCGCAAGTGTTGGTAACTTGTTACTACTACCAACACCAAGGTAACGCTGCAGTGCTGTCTCACCATGTACATCAGTTTTAATTGTACTTAAAGCTCTAAACTTAGAAGGATTATTTATATGTGTTAGATTTATTTTCCCTCTGTCAGTATTTACAAACAAGTGTCCTTTATCATATTCAAACTGATTATAATCTATTACATCTGGGTGTGTACCAACACCGTCATAAAATTTAGGTTACAATGTAAAGTAGATAATAGCACTGTCAGGGGAGAGAAGTGTGCATGATCGACCAGTGATCATAGATCTACTGTGGCCAAAGCACAAAAAAAAAAAAAGAGATAGGAAAGAGAGGGGGCGCTAACAGGGGGGGCTTCCATATGCATTGCTTTCAGTCACTCTTTTAGCGCCCCCTCTCTTTCCTATCTCTTTTTTTTTGTGTGTGCTTTGGCCACAGTAGATCTATGATCACTGGTCGATCGTGCACACTTCTCTCCCCTGACAGTGCTATTATCTACTTTACTTTGTAACCTTCCTAAAATATTAGCACTGGCAGTCTCCCCTTTTCTTGTCATGGGACGGCGCGAGGCGTGTCTCTCCGAACCTGGCTCAGTGAGGTGGGTTCTCTGCCTGTCAGAAAGCTTTGCCCGGGCGCGCTCCCTCCTGGAAGCGGCCGCATCGATCAACCCGGTCGGTGCACCGGGGACAGTGGATGGCATCACGACTGGTCTCGAAGCACTCGCAGGTGCCAGGCGCTCGCGTCTGTAGAAGCTCCAAAGCTGCGACCAGCGCAGTTCAGGCCAGGTGGGGCAGAGGTCACAAGCGTGGTCGGAGGCACATCCGGCGCAGGGAGACAGACCTTGTGGTTATCGGACGGCCACTGGAACCTCCGCATAGCTTGCAGGTCATCAAAAGGCCCCTGCAACAAGTAGCAGTCGGGCCCAGTTTCTTGCCGACGAGCAGCGTTGTCATGGTGGGGCTCCCTCCAGGAAGCGATCGCGGTGACAGCAGACCTGCTCCGAGCGGGAGATTCCTGCGCTAAGTCGTTGGCCGCCTGGGCGGGCTTCCAAGCAGATCTTGAGGAGCGACTCAATGATGCGGGCTCTCTGCCGGCGAGGTGATTCCCCGTAGGGGCCAGCGGGCTTTCGTGGAGATGAGCGGGGATAGGCAGTGGACATGGGACAGCGTGAGGGGCGTCTCTCCGAACCAGGCCTCCGTAAGGCAGGTTCTCTGCCTGTCAGAAGGCTTTGTCCGGGCACGCTTCCTCCTTGAAGCGGCCGCCTCGATCCATACCCGCTCCGCGCACTAGGTTCCTGCGTCCGGTGTGGCTTCCTCCCCAAAGGTCGTCGCGGTCTCGAGCGGTGGGTGCGCTCTCGTGCGGGAAATGGCGCCTTGACTGGATTCGGATCACCCACAGGTGCCGGTCGCTCGCGTCTGCACACTCCATAACTGCTAACAGCGGAGCTCAGGTCAGGTGGAGTAGGTGCCACAAGCATGGTTGGAGGCGCATCCGGTGCAGGGGAGACAGACCTCTGGTAACTGACAGCCACTGGAACCCTCCGTCTTGCGTACAGCACAGCCACAGGTCCCTGCAACACACAACACACTTGAAGGCACGCGGGCGAGGGCCTGTGAGACCCCGCCCTGGTAAGGCTATCCTTCGCAACACAAAAGGCACAAACAGCGAGGAACAAACCTGTCAGCAAGTGCCTGGGCCTGCATTCCATCCCCGTAAGCTAGTGGGCGCGGGCACGCGGGGCCCGGCGAAGCTAAGGTAAGCACCCTACCTTTGCGACCTACCGTCTGCGAAGAAGAGAAGTCGCGGCTAACCTCTCTGTTTGTCCATCTTGCCAAGGGCAACTCCCCAGACATCAATAAATGTGCTGTACCCATCTTCCCAGCGTGTTCCTTCCCGCGCTGGGTACCTCCCTGCATTCACACGCGTGGCAGACACCCTTGGTCTGGAGGGCATAGCGTCCGCCACGCTAAGGTGAGCATACAACACATCATGTACAACAAAACTCAAGCATGTCATGACAAGTATAGGCCTGAAGCACGCGTCAGGTAAAGTAACATCATCAACATAATGGGGACAGGGCGCGGGCCATGAGGCCCCGCCAAGCCAAGGTGAGCATATGACGCATGATGTACAACAACTCAAACATGTGATGACAAGAAAAGGCATGAAACAAGCGTCTGGCACAGTAACATTACCACGTAATGGCGACAGGGCGCGGGCACGTGTGGCCCCGCCAAGCTAAGGCGAGCATACGACGCATAATGCACAACAAAAAACAAGCATTTCATGACAGATTCAGAAACGAAGTAAGCGTCTGACCCCGCCACATCCACCAACGTAATGGCGTCAAGGCATGGGCTGGAGCATAACAAATTCCCCAAATCACACAAGGTACAAGCGAGTAGGTAAGCGCCAAAAATGCCACACCAATCAACCGAAAGGTGTGAGGGCGCGAGGGGCCCCGCCAAGCTAAAAGCTGAGAATTTGGTGCGCAAGCAACAGCGAAGATGAAGACTGCCTTTGTGCCTGCTCAAACCAGTGCCCAGCCCGGGAACCGGCCGAGGGACAACCCAGCTACCTTACATTTCCGCCAGAGCGGGAACGGGGGGAGAAATGTCCAAAACACCCATGGCACGACCAGGCTAAGTCCCGGCGACGCTCACCGCACAGCCCAGGCACTCAAGCGGCCGAGGAGGGCAGCAGCCAATGATGAGGGGAAGACAGAGCCATGCAGTGGCACAGGCAGGGCCGACGAAGTTGAAGAAGCCAAAGTCTGGAAGACCGGCAAACTGGTCAAAATCCCAAAGTCCGTAGGCTAGAGCAACACGTCTGAACAGCGTGAGCCTAAGTAGACTGACTGGTTAGTAACACCGTGACTCGGAACCGGATGGGCAGTAACGGGAGACAACTCTCGGCCAGCCGCGGGGTTCCCAGAGTGCCTCCCAGGTTGTGTGGTAACACAACGGGTTCTTAGGCTAGAATTGAGTAAGTAGTAGACACTTCCATAAAGTCATGTCATCGGTAATGTTTTGAAGAAACAAAGCCTGGACAGCAGTTGGGTAAAAACTGTTTTTAAAACGACTCGTGCGTATTCCGATCACTCTGTAATGGCACCCTGATGGCAACATCTCAAACAACTCATGGGCTGGGTGGGAACATCTCGGAGGATGGATCTAGCCTTTTTTAGCATTCTTTCATGGAAGAGGGACTCTAACGAGGGCAAATCGATACCTATAATTTTCGATGCAGTGTTTACTACTCTGTTTAATTTGGATCGCTCTTTCTGTGTGGTGCTGCCACACCAAACGGTCAGGGAGAAGGTCAAAAGACTTTCAATAACTCCCGGTAGAAGATGGTCAAAATTTGTCTGCTGACCCCAAACGTTTTAAGACGTCTGAAAAAATACAGTCTTTGCTGTGATTTTTTCACTAAAGAATCAACGTTTTTCTCCCATTTAAGATCGTTTGAGATGTGGGTGCCGAGAAACCTGAAACAATCAACAATTTCAACATGACTACCATGAATAGTGAGGGGAACAATGTCACTTTTGATTTTCCTGAAATCCATGACCATCTCTTTCGTTTTGGGCACATTCAGGTCAAGGTTATTGTCAGAACACCAGCCAACAAGTTCATCTACTCTCTCTCTGTATGCTGTTTCATTGTTGTTTAAAATAAAACCTGCAACAGTGGTGTCGTCAGCAAATGTAACTGTAAGGGAGTTATCATCCGTTGATGTACAATCATGGGTATATATATATATATATATATATATATATATATATATATATATATATATATATACATCAATGCTAAAATAATTACACGGACACACACACACCCATGTAGTTCACGCATGTAATTAACAACAAACAAGGTCATAAGTCAGACATTCTCTGCTACTGAAAATTTACCTTCATTTTGGTCCAGTTTTCATCCAGCACAGTGTTGTCTTTCTCATCTGTTGAGTCAAGGTAGGCGGCCCTGAAAGCATCACCCAATTCACGCAGAGGCTGAGAAAATCTCATGCTACGGCGACACTGAAACAAGAAAGGTATCTCATAATATATTTAAAGAATATGTATTTTTCTCTAAAATGTATTTTTTCGAAAAATACTTACCGATGGCATTACTATATGGAATATACCCCTTAACTTACCCAATTTCAGCCCAAGACCCTTTGTGTGTACCTACACAACAAGGGCCATAACTCAGAGTTGTATCCAAGTGACCGGGTAGTCTCCCCTCCCTCCATCTGGTCATGTGAGCCGTGCATTTCCGCCAGTCTTACACTTAGCGTAGAGGCGGCAAGCGGGGCAGGTGGGAGGGTCCTCCGAGTAATGCCATCGGTAAGTATTTTTCCAAAAAATACATTTTAGAGAAAAATACATTTGTTTCCTCAAAATACATTACCAATGGCATTACTATATGGAAGAATAGCGAAAAGGAGGAGGGTGCCGCCCCAAAACCCAGCCATGGCTAAAAGCTTAGCTTTGAGGGGCAACCTCCCGGCGATTTCAGCTAATAGGTACCTGTGGCACCTGAGGCGCTCGGAGGGAGTGTTGCACTGCTGAGAGGTCTCCGACAAGGGCCAGGTTGTCTTGTTGGCCAGAGAGGTCTCGGAGATAGAAGCGGGTGAAGGTGGACTCTGCCTGCCACCCGACCACTGCAACGATGTCTCTGACTGCGCAGTTGCGGTCGAACGCAACGCTGGCGGCGACCGCTCTGACTTCATGAGCCGTATGCGCACTCTCCTGGCCCCCCTGTGGGGAGAGATCTATGTAAGCGGAGCGGATGGTCCATCGCAACCAGGACGTGATCGTCTGGGAGGAAATGCAGCTTGGCATGGGGCCGAGGGCAGGATGAGGCAGGAGCGGCCTCTCCTGAAGGGCTTCACTCTGCGCAGGTAGACTCTTAATGCTCGGGCCGGGTCCTGCAGCCATGATGTCTGGGACCAGCTGAACCCTGCAATGGCAAAGACTCAACACCCAGGGTGCCGCCGCGGGGAGTCTATTCCTGGCCAAGAAGGAAGGACTGGTCAGAAGGTGAACTGATACGTTGGTCCTGAACTGCATGTAGGTTGGGTCCGCCGAAAGGGCATGCAGCTCGCTCTCTCTGGCTGCTATGGCGCGGGCCAAGTGGAAGACAGTCTTCCTAGTCACGTCCGCAAGGCAGGCCAAGGGAAGAGGCTCGACCGACTGGAGTTCAACCAAGCAGCACCCACGGGAGGTCCCAGCGTGGAACGAGAGAACGAGCAACTGGTCACTGCAGTGCGAAGTGGGACATCAGGTCTGAGAGGTCCTTGCACGCTCCCGGGTCTAAGTGCCGATAAGTGAATGCCACCATCGAGAGGTAACCACGGATGGTGATCAGGGCGAAGTTCCACTCAGTAACCGCCACAAGAAGAAAACCAGCTGAGGTGTGGTCAGAGCCTTGGGGGAGAGGCGCTGGGACTTACACCAGGACTGTAGGACCCCCCCCACTTCCCTTCGTACACCAGGAGGGTGGATTGTCTGCGGACTGCCGCGATTGCCTTCACTGCTGCATCCGAGAAACCTCGTGCCGTGAGGGCCTGCCGCACAACCTCCATGCATGAAGCAGGTCTCTTCGGGCAAGGGAGGCAGAGATTCTGCCTGGGCTGCTTCAGCATCGTACGCAGCATGGGGGGCCAGCGAGGAGGGTCAGTGGTGAGGCTCAAGCTCTGTCGTCCACGTCCTGTTCCAACTGAACGGTGTGACGAGCAGTAGGACCGTGTTGCAACCCCTTAGCTTGAGGAGCACCTTGGGCACCAGCACCGAGGGAGGATAAGCGTAGGCCACGAGGCCCTCCCAGAAGACGGACCGAGCGTCCACCGCCCAAGCGATGGGGTCCGGGATGGGCAAGACAAATAGCGGCAGCTGCTTGTTCCATCTGGTCGCAAACAGGTCGATCATGGCATCTTCCAGTGCACACAGATCATCCAGAAGATGTCAAGACCACTCAGTGTGGAGGAGCTGTCCTCGTCGCGAGAACATTTAATTGTCCCGGAATGTGCTGTGTTCGGAGCGCAATCCCCCGATCCCTGCTCCACATGAAGATATGGTAAAGTAGCATGCAGAGGACCAGGGACCGAGTGCCGCCTTGCTTCTGAATGTAGGCTACCACTGTCGCATTGTCGGACAGGATCAGGACTTCCTGGCTGCAGAGCTGCGATTCCCAGTTGATGAGTGCCAACCACACCGCCTTCAACTCCAGCCAGTTGATATGCTTGTCTTGAAGGTCCGATGCCCATTGGCCCGTGACGGAGCTGAATTCCGGCAGTAAGTGGGCACCCCAGCCGACGAGGTTTGCATCTGCGCAAATGGAGAAAGGGGGCGGAGGGGTGAAGAGTGGGACTCCTGTCGCCAACCAAGAGTGGACTGTCCATCTGAGCAGATGCGGTCAGATCAACAGAGGGACTGGGATCGAGGTTGAGAGATCTCCCGACGACGGACGCCAGTGGAGCCGCACATGGAGCTGTAGCAGTCGCGAGTGGAGCCTGCCGAGGGGTAACAGGTCTGCCACCGCACTGATTTTAGACCCAAGAGCTGGAGCCAGGTCCTGCCGGGACCGGGTCCGCTAGAGAGACCTGAAGTGCTAAGGCCTCCACCTTCTGGATCCGAGCCTCCGGTAGACGTACCCTGTAGGGATCGGTCAGGAACTCCATGCCCAGGTGAACAAACCTGCGAGACGGCACCAAGTCCAACTTTTCTTCGTTGACGATGAACCCAAGCCGGCGAAGAAGCGCTAGGAGAGTGGCCCTGTCTGCCTCGAGCGAGGCTGGGTCCCGGTTCTTGAGGAGAAGGTCGTCGAGATAGTTGGAGGTAGGGCTCGAGGAGTCCTGCCTGGCTCTGGCGACTACGGTGTCCATAATCCTCGCAAAGGCTGAGGTTGAGACCGAAGGGTAGGGCATGAACTGATAACTACCCCGCAAAAGGCGAATCGCAAGCAACACTGAGAGGCTGGGTGGATGGGAACGGCTGACAGGTCGAGACTGACCGCAGTCCATAGGCTGTACCGAGGCTCGTAAGGCTCTTACTGTTTCCATGTGAAAGGAGGGGGCGGGGGGGGGGGGGGGGGGGGGGGGGGGGGGGGACAATACACTTGTTCAGGGCCGAGAGGTCGATTGCTGGTTGCCACTTGATGCCGGGCTTTGGAACCATGAAGAGCCGACTGTAGAGTCCCGTCGAGCTACTACTCTGTGGCGGTCTTCTGAAGCAGCGCGGCAATTTTCCCCTGAAGAGCGTCCGCCTTGCACTGGTTGACCGGTATGCGCGTCCAGCGAGTGGAGCATCTCAGTGGGGGTGGGGTCCGAATGAGATCTGAAGTCCTTCCGAGATCGTGTCTAGAATCCAAGGGTCCTCCGTCAGCAGCGACCGCACTCGTCGCTGTGCCTCGCTAGCCTCCCGAAGATTGGAGACCCTGCAGGAATTGGCGGGGGCAAAGTCAGGAGAAAGTCACTGGGCCCTCCCCCCGCCCGGGCCTCCAGGTGTTCCTGGGCCCGGCGGGGGCTGAGGCCTGGAGGGGGTGGGCGCGGCCGGCGGGGGCCTGACGTCTGGGTCTGGGAGGTAGTCTGATAACCAGCCGGAGGTGGGTCTGAAGCTCCGCAGGGCTCAACCCTTGTCCTTGTGGAAATCTGGAACCGGGAGGAATCAGCTCTGGGAGCGCTCGGCCACAGGTCCTTAGCCGAATTCTTAACCTCTTGCCAAGTGGAACCGAAGAGGAGGGACCCGTTCAGAGGAGCACGGCGAAGTTGAGCGACGAAGGTCCAGGGGACGCCGGGACAGCTCTTCAGCGCGGCCTCATCTGATTAGGTCGCAAGTTGCAGCCACCGCCATGGAGTTGGTTGCGATGTTGTGCACGGTGCAAATATCTGTCACCACAAACGAGAGGATGTCCCGCAAACGAGTCTCGTTCGGCCATTCCTAAACTCCTCCACACTCCGCACGACCGCCTGCGTGGCCAAGTTAAAAAAACCTGCACAAGCCAGGGAATTCCAAATCAGACTTGCCGTATGGTCCAGACCAGGAGGGAAGAACCGCCGGGCAGATACCTTGCCTCCAGCTTTTAACTGCGCTGCAGGGTCCACCGCTGGGAGAGGGCAGGCGAAGGCTTCAGAGTGTCCCGTGCACCAAGCTTGCCGACACACGATATCGATGTCAGCAGGCCAATGAGTGTTCGCACAAAAACCCCTATCCCGCAGCTTACTCCGCAGGTGCTCATAAAAGGCGTCCACAAGGGGTCCGAGGTCGGATCTTGAAACGTATCGCCTGAAACGGAGTGTTGACCGAGGCCGCCGCCTTCCTCTTGAGCGGCGGAGAGGGCGGGCATCCTTCCAAGGGAAGAAGGCGGAAATAAAACGCGCCGCCTTGTCTAGGGCCCGCGATGTCTCAGACGAACCAGGTGCCCCTCCTGCCGTGTCGGACGCCGAAGCGCTGTGGGGGCGGGGGTCCTGGGAGCCCAGGGCTGACGCAGAGTCCTCCGGGTGCAGACTGAGGACGTCTGCAGCATAAACGGAAGGCGAGGGCGATACGGAAACCACGTCACGACGGGGAACCAACCTGTCCAGCGGAGACCAGCAGGGTCTGTTGCGTGAGCGCTTGGGGTGCCTGTGCGAGAGGGTCAGGTGAAAAGCCACACAGCGCGCAGCCGCTGCCGAAGTCCCGGCACAACCGTAGCGCTGATCGGCGATCTTGCTCGAACGACGAGTGAGGGAAGTCACCTCCCACGTGAGTCGAGAGCAGCCGGCGGGGAATCGTGATGAGAAGTCCTAGTGGCCCGCCAAGGAGTGTCCATAGAGCCATGTCCACGCAACTTCCCCAAGGTCCATTCCCTGTATACCCTTGGTCCATTCACCTGTATTTTCCTTTTTTAAACTACCCCTATCCAGGTCTGCCCTGGGGGACTTGGGTGGGGTTAAATACTTTTTAGTTCCCAGGGTCACCCTGGTCAGCCCCACAGGGTGGGTTTTCCCTTCTATTCTGGGGCATGTGTTTCTGTCTACCC
Source organism: Semisulcospira habei (assembly GCA_036245525.1). Taxonomy (NCBI): domain Eukaryota; kingdom Metazoa; phylum Mollusca; class Gastropoda; family Semisulcospiridae; genus Semisulcospira; species Semisulcospira habei. The sequence goes on along the minus strand of BTPG01000008.1, from coordinate 169,438,917 downwards.
TTGGTCCATTCACCTGTATTTTCCTTTTTTAAACTCTACCTACTGTCTGCACTGCCTGTAGCTCTTGATATTGGATGTGTGTTGCTAAATGGTCTTAGCTTTATTTAGGCCCCATGTCATAGGTTTATTTAACGTATTGGACCGGCTGGCGACATACATTCAATATTCTGTTTCGTTGTTGTTTTTTCACAAGCAGGGCAGGCACGTCCTGAGAAAGTCTTGTTGCTGTTGGGACATTAAGCAATGTACAATCAATCAATCCTTTTTTAAACTCTCCCTACCGTCTGCACTGCCTGTAGCTCTTGATATTGGATGTGTGTTGCTAAATGGTCTTAGCTTTTTTTAAGCCCCCATGTTGTAGGTTTATTTATCGTATTGGACCGGCTGGTGACATACATTCAATATTCTGTTTAGTTTTTTTTCACAAGCAGTGCAGGCACATCCTGAGAAAGTCTTGTTGCTGTCAGGACGTTAAGCAATGTACAATCAATCAATCAATCATTGGCCCCAAACCGCATGTTCTTACAGACTACAAACCGAAAACAACACCATTTTGTTTGGGTTTTATTGATTTTTCTTCAGTGTAGAATATCATTAATGATCGTAGTAGCGTAATATTAGGAACATTGGCGTAGGAAAATACAGCAAAAGCGTAGTGGTTGGCAGGTCTGCGCAAAGGGACCGGCTCCAGCCTGGAGCCCGATGTGGAGGAGACGGGCTACCTCCATAGCTACGAGTTCCCGTGCTAGGAGGCCTGCGTGTGCTGGGGGTGGCCGACGGACAGCGAATAGCGGAATCATCCCCATGAGTCCGTGTCTTCTGAGTGCTCTGTCTCTTGGCCGCCCCTTGCGAAGGACCATGCGAGACGGGGTTGACTCTCCTGGCCATCGCTATGAGAGGGCTAATGGGCCCGAGTCCAGTGTCCGGCGTGAAGAGGGCCCCACAATCTCAGAAGTCACTCAGTGGTGCGGAGATGTGGGGGGAACGGGGGGTTATACTCACTTTAGAGTCTTGCACTGACCAGTCACTGTCCAACGGCGCGGTAGCATCTGTAGCTACTCGGCGGCCCCGCCGAAAAAAGTCCCACAGCTAAGACCACTTCTGCTCCTTCCACATAGAGCACTTAGCGCATACGGGACGAGGAGCAGCTGGAACAGAGAAGACACAGCGAATGTGAGTCCGTCAGCCACTGAAAAATCCTTTACATCACCTACAGGTGCGTAGCTGCGCACTGCAACACAAAGCAGAAGCTATGAAAGCAACCGCGCGGGGCCCTAACGAAGGCCCCGTGCAAAGGACTCACCCCCCAGTCCGAGGGCTAAGACCAGTCTTAAGCGAAAAAAAATTCGACAACATGGGATATGCCGATGGTTCCATAAACAACCCGTTTACTCGTAGGCATAACCCGAGGCCTTACCTTGCCATCTTCTTAGCCACTAGCGAAACCTGAGACGAAGTATAGCCGAAGAATTAATCCAAACAACAGAGAGGCTGAAGCTGGTGAACCATTCCCGTTGAAGCTAAGGGTATGACTGGCGGGAATGCATGGCTCACGTGACCGGATGGAGGGAGGGGAGATTACCCGGTCACTTGGATATACTCTGAGTTATGACCCTTGTCGTGTAGGTACACACAAAGGGTATTAGGCTGAAATCGTGTCTTAGGCTGAAATCGGGTAAGTTAAGGGGTATATTCTATATAGTAATGCCATCGGTAATGTATTTTGAGGAAACAAATGCACTTCATAGATTTACACACCAGCAATGTTAAACCTAGCATCTAGTTTGTGATAGATTTATTGTCACGAAGGGTGACCCTTCATGATAATAAATCATCATGAACTGCTGGTGATGGGCATCTGCATTGTCTTAATTATACCTTCTTACTTACTGCACAAAGAAGATGTCAAAGTCTATAACATTTTGATGGCCTGACCTCATGCAATACATGCTCAAATGTAAACCCTTTGGTTATTAGTAGAGCTTTTTGTCAAAGTGATTACTGCAGGAATTGCATCTACAAAATGTCAAGTTTTTTGTGATCTGTAAAAATATTTTTTGAGTATGTCATCTTGCGTATGGCCAGATTAAATTACGTCAACCAAAACATTTTCACTGACTTCGGAAGATCTGCTCTGGAGCTGACTCTGAGTGCTCAAATTTGCTGATACAGCGGGTTGTCCATGTTGTCTTGGGTCAACTAAGACTTTTCTATCATTTTTTTCACAATCAGTGTGAGTAGGCACCTAGGGGGTAGGGGGTTATGGCGCCAAACAACTGAGCTTGTGGACAGCAATCAGAAGTGATAAATGCCTAGCTAGTCAGTGCAGGCAAGACACTAAAACAATCAGGTGTGAGCCTGTCTACTCCCTAACGTTTGTGCAAAGTAGGATCAATTAGCAGCCAGTACAAAGAACGTCCAAACACCTGTTATGAAATGAAGTACCTTCCATCTGCAATATATTTAGAGTATCATGTCAATGCTGGGAGTCAGTTATTCAGTGACCAAAGCTCTACCTGAGTAAGATCTGCTCTAGCTGATTCAGCCTCAGAGGGCATCATCGGGATTTAAACACTACCCACTCCTTCCATGTACTAATCTTCCATCTACTCACAAGCCCCTGTAGCTCACAAAATTCTGTGCCTGTCTGGGTGCTGCTCTGACTGTACCACAGGGCCAGAATGAGCATAGGTTGACATCTCAACACTTACTTTTCCACCCACTTGTCGACATCAAAGTCAACACTAGTTGAAAAAAAAAAAAAAATTAATTACAGATTTTAAAAAAATAAAATAAAATAAACAAGGTGGGATGAACCAGCCCACAAAGTCTCTTTGATAGGCCTAAGAGCCTGCATGCATTTACCCAACTTTTGCACAATATGCTCAGAGACATCATAACCAAGACAGATTGTATTCCTAACTAAATCAAACTGTCAGAGAAATGGACAGCATTTTGTCAGTTCATACTGAAGTGCTGGCGCTTTGCGTCAATTTAGGAACACTGTCTAACACTGATGTGTCTTGCGCTTTTACGTCACTGTCACTGATTCTTCTCGACAAGTTGAGAATTCTTACTTCTGACATTTGAATTTTGTGTGTTAAAAAGTTGAAGAAGTACAGAGCTGGCTAAGAAAAAAGACCAATGTCTCTCTCCAAACTAGCTATATAAAAAATTTCAAGTCAATATAATGAAAATTACAGATTCTAATGTGGGTCAACCAACTTTCTATAAAAGGTCATTTAACCTTTCAGTGAGAGATCCAATTTCAATGTGCTTAGAGGCTCACTTAGACACCCCCTGAATGAGGCATTCCTCTATTTTCAAGCTTGTACATATTCAAACTTTGGAGATTTTCATGTTTATACACACACACAACACACACACATTTTATGCTTCGCGCCAAATGTATGTTTTACAGTGAGGTTTGCATAACTAAACATGATGTAATTTTTCTCTTGTTACTACACTGTTAGAGTTTGGGGCCTGCCTGCCTATGACGTCATGTTCGTGCTACTGAAAGCACTCCACTGCGTTAGAAGAGACTTAAGACATAGGCTTGTGTTTTGCATGGCATTTTACTATACTGTACTAAAAAATAAACAAGAAAGGCAAAGCCATTATTGCTCACGTGTATGACCGATTCACATAATTATGTGTGACCTTTGTGACAAGGGCTGGCTTCTGAAGGAGCAAAATCCATGTTTTCTGAAAATGTAAGCATTTTTCACAGATCTCTCAAGCCCCCATTACCCTTGACCTTTGTGATGAGTTGACTAAATTAGTATGCATAAGGTCTTATCATCAGCCATCTTTGTGCCAAATTTGGTTGAAGAATTTGCCAAAATGTTGATAATACTTACAATTTTATCAAAACTTGGCATTTTACACACATTTGCCAGCCTCTTGTGACCCTTGACCTTTTTTTGAGGGGTCATCCAAATTAGTACGTTAGATAGGTCTTACCATCAGGTATCTCTGTACCAAAGTTGGGTATGAAGTTGTGAACAGTATTTGAGAAAAAAACATCTTTTGTCAAAATATGGCTATTTTGGACCTATATCCTGAGCTCTCATGACCCTTGACCTTTCTGAGGGATCAACCAAATTAGATGCATAGAAAGGTCTTTCCATCAGGTATCTCTATAACAAGTTTGGGTTTTAAGTTGTGAATAGTATTTGAATAAAAAAAAACATCTTTTGTCAAAATATGGCTATTTTTCGCCTCCTATTTCCTGAGCTCTTGTGACCCTTGACCTTTCTGAGGGATCAGCCAAATTAGTATGTGTAGAAAGGTCTTACCATCAGATACCTTTGTATCAAGTTTGGGTTTGAAGTTGGGAATAGTATTTGAGAAAAAATAAATTATGTCAAAATATAGCTATTTTTGACATATTTCCTGATCCCCTGTGACCTTGACCTTTGTGAGAGTCATTCAAATTGGTATGCTTAGAAAGGTCTTGCAACAAATTATCCTTGGGGCATGTTTGAAGACTGTGGCTTGAATAGTCTCCGTGAAAATGCCAACATTAAGAGTTTACCATGGACGACGGATGAACGACCACTGGCCCAAAACATACTCACTTTTGCTTCGCATGTGAGCCAAAAAGGCATATGTCATTTTGTCATGGAATGATGGTTGAGGGAACTAAGGCCACCCCCCCCCCCCCAGCTCCCCTCTCCCCCTGGGGGAGGGGGCTGGATACAGGTAGTGCACAATGAAGACAGGTGTTATTTACCTCCCAGTAGTTCTTGTCTCCAAAACGATCATGGAGTACCACTTCTGCTCTGTCAATCATTACTGTCCTAAGAAATACAATCAGAAAAACATGTGAAACACATGCACCTTTTATCAGTGATTTATTTGTTACCACAAAGCACCCGTCTAAGTGATTAAAACCTTCAATGAAAAGTAAAACAAAACACAGGGCACCAGATTTAACCACTTCATTGCTGAGAAAAATGAGCGCCAGCAAATTCCAAGAGGTGTAGATCCTCATGATCCCCAGCAATTGTAGGGGCTCTCAAGGATCTATGCCTTTTGCTGACACCACTTTGCATCCATGTTCCTTGGATGGCAGGGGATCTTTGGCATTGAATTAACAAAGATTTCAATAACAAAAAGATAACAATCTGCATCCACTGGCAGTGAAGTTAAACCCTGGTGCATGCAGCTATGGAGTTGAATGTTTTCAGGGTGCATGCACAATGGGCATAGGTTGTTTGATTTGTAACAAAAACAGATGGAAAGATCAAACAGCATAAAATACCTGGCAGTCGTGTTTTTCAGCAGAAATGGTTTCAGGTTTGATGCATGTCCCATGACAGACATACAGGCAAACTTTTTGGCAGAGACAGTGCCCCCATAACCAAAGAACCAGCCTTCCCAATTGCCAGTCTCTTCATTCTGGAATGCAAAACACCCCCCTGAATGTTATTGAGGATATATACCATAATTATCAAATGTATTAACCCAATTAGCCTTAATGCCCTACAGCAGGAGACGGACTGACCATGACAATTCAAGGGTAGTGTCAGATTGGCTTGGCACCTTGAGGCATCAAGCCAATCTGGCACTACCCTTGAATTATAATGGTCAATCTATCTCCTGCAACTGGTCAGCCCTGAAAGTCTAAAATTTTGCCCACCAGCCTTGGCTAGTGACTTCCAAGTTTTACTAGCCAAACTGAAAATGTTACTAGCCAAACTGAAAATTTTACTACTGAAAATAGCCCAACTCAACAATATAATGTACCACAAGTGTTTGACACCCAATGTTAGACTTAGTGAGTGTTTTCTGCCCAGAGGCATTGAGAACAAATATTTGAACAGACAATCATAACCAAGTTAATGTTTATGTCCTGACTTCAGGCTTTTGATAGTATCAAGTCGAGAAATAACTGACAAAGTACCCATGTGAACTGTGGTGGGATTTTTATATATTTATTTTTTGTAAGTAGAGCTGGGCTTCTGTTTTCACATCAGGTTAAAGGGTCTGTAGACCCCCAGGTATAAATTTTAGAAGGTACACAGACCCCGATCCTAGTATTATAGAGGGTCCGCAGATTTATTTAAGAAAAACTGCATCATCTGTATGTTCCAACTCATTCTACCCCAACACCGAAATCCTTAAATTTTGCTGTTGTCCTCTGCAGACTGCATTGCAGTGCAGGACACAGATCGACCACGATAGTTGAAGGGTGATGCCAGAATAGCTTGGCGTCCATAGGCGCCAAGCTATTCTGGCATCACCCTTCAACTAGGCGCCAAGCTATTCTGGCATCACCCTTCAACTATCATGGTCGATCCTTATCTTCCTGTGGTGCGTCTGGGGTAGAATGAGTTAAAATAAATTAACTCATTTCGCTCTCTCCTCTTTAAATGTGTTGTGACGGTGTGTGTGTGTCCTTTCCATGATACTGATTCTTTAACTGGTGAGCTGTCGCGCAAAAGCCTGTCTCCCTCGCTCTCTCACACGCAGAAAAACATATATCTTTTTATTTATTTGTATGATTGTTTGATAATGTATTGTAACAGAGAATACAGCGTTTTCTGCTGAATGCGGCAGATTGACAACCAAAGTGTGACTTGTCTAAACTCTGTGTGCGTGTGTGTGTGTGTGTGTAAACTGATGTACTTCAAAGTTTGTTTCAACCCGTTTAACCACTCAGAAAGACATGTTTCTCCAATTTTTGCCTAATAACTGTGTACCAGAAGATGGATCGACCATGATTAAAAAAAACTGACAAACTTATTTCTGTTCAAATTTCTGGACTTTCTTTTTGAGTTTGCCTCAGTGCACATTGCGCATGCCATTCGTGTGCCATCGTGCTTTAGCCATGGAAATACACGCAGCACAGCCATGAACTCTGAAAACTGCGTCACAGCGGACTGTGCCACACACGGCCCAGGGGTATCATTTCTGGTACCGTCACTTGTCGATGGAGATGTCGAAGTGCAACTTTCTTCTTAGCCTCAGACGGTGCCGGATTGAAGAATCCAAAGCATTCCAGCTTCCTTTGCTTTTTCTCCACCATGTACAACTTCGTTCAAGATCGAAAGTGAAACGCACGATGCCGTATCCCATAATAGAATATATGGTGACGTCACAGCAAGTAACGCGTTCAACATGTAGCGCACACTTTGAAATAACATGCTGACACCACACATAAACTAACAGTTTGCCCGCCCAGTTACACTCGCACGGACCCCGGAGTCGAGTCGATTCTGAACGCAGCCGCAACTGAGCGAGCGGCTAAACGAACCAATTCATCACTAAAAATAGAACGACTGTCACTGACCTCTGTTATGGTACGCACAGTTCGAGTGACGTGTTCGGCTACTGCCGCAAAGTGATGTTAGAGGTGGCTCGCGGTGCAGTCAGATCACGCGCGTACTTGATGTTCGGCTGGCGGTTCACCGTTAGATTGGAAAACGCACGAGTCCACTCGCATTTGGCGAGTGGGTATTTTTTTTTACTCGCCAAAAATAAAAATCACTCGCCATGGCGTTTAAATTACTCGCCATTTTCAGGGCTGCTGGTATATAGGAGTTAGGTAACACATCCCAAATTTGCGACATGTGGACATGGAGCTAAATGAGTTAACAAATTCTCAAATTTTGGAGGTGTTGCCTAACAATTATGTACCACTACCAGTTTAAGAGATGGATTGATCATGATAATTCAAGGGTAGTGCCAGATGAGCTTGACTACCCTTGAATTATCATGATCAATCCATCTCCTGCTGCAGGGTCCTGAGGCTAAAAGGGTTAACTGACTTGTGCATGCAACAACCATAACCGGTATTGCTTGTAGTACTAGTGGATGTTCTAGGACCCTAGTAGCCATGGGAGTCTGATTTTCTTCCTGGCAGTTGGAACAATTTTGTGTGCGCATGCATTGTAAAACTGAACAGACCCAGCCCACCCGACCCCCCAGACATCCAGCCAGCAGAGACCGACCTACCCATCAGCTGTGACAGACCCAGCCGGGAAGAGATCAGAAGAGCAGTGACATTTTTGAAGAACAGCAAAGCAGCAGGGCCAGATGGCATCCCAGTGGAGTCTCTCAAAGCAGACCTAGAGACAACAGTGGAGATGCTGTACCCACTGTTTGCAAAGATCTGGGAAGAGGAGGTGATGCCGGCTGACTGGAAGGAGGGGTACCTAATCAAGCTTCCGAAGAAAGGCGACCTCAGCAAGTGTTCCAACTACAGAGGAATCACCTTGCTGTCAGTACCAGGAAAGGTCTTCAACAGGATCATCCTGGAGAGAAGGAAGAGCTCCGTTGACCCCCAGCTGAGAGACCAGCAAGCAGGATTCAGGAAAAACTGATCATGTACAGACCAGATCACCACTCTCCGCATCATCGTGGAACAGTCTCTGGAGTGGAGCTCCCCGCTGTACGTCAACTTTGTGGATTACGAGAAAGCATTTGACAGCGTGGACCGAGAGACTCTGTGGAAACTCATACGACACTATGGTGTACCCACAAAGCTCGTCCGCCTGATCAAGAGCAGCTACGATGGCATGACATGTCGCGTGATCCACGAAGGGCAGTTCACCAGGGAGCTCCAGGTCAGAACCGGTGTCAGGCAGGGGTGTCTGCTGTCTCCGTTCCTCTTCCTACTGGCCATAGACTGGGTCATGAAGATGACCACAGAGCACAGACGAAGTGGAATACAGTGGACACTGTGGACACAGCTTGACGACCTCGATTTTGCAGACGACTTGGCATTACTGTCCCACATTTATCAACAAATGCAGGTCAAGACCACGAGGCTTGCTGACATCTCGTCCCAAGTGGGCCTCACCATGCACAAACAGAAAAAAAGACAATGAGGCTGAATGCAACCAGGGAAGAACCAGTCTTGTTTGCTGGCACCCCGTTGGAGGAGGTGGAGTCCTTCACCTATCTCGGGAGCATCATAGACAAAAAAGGCGGCACTGATGCAGATGTCAGAGCACGAATCGGTAAAGCCAGAGCAACCTTTCCCCAGTTGAAAAAAGTGTGGAGTTCCAGAGAGCTGGCACAACACACCAAAATCCGGATTTTCAACTCCAACGTAAAAGCAGTTCTCCTATATGAAGCAGATTTGGAGATTGACAAAAACCACAGCCAACAGAGTACAGATCTTCATAAACAGTTGCCTTAGAAGAATTTTAAAACTCCACTGGCCAGAGAAGATCAGCAACGTCAGACTCTGGGAGAGAACAGAGCAGATAACAGCAGAGAATGAAATTGGGCGAAGAAGATGGGGATGGATGGGTCACAGTCTGAGAAAGCCAGCTTCCAGTATCAGTAGGCAGGCATTGTCATGGAACCCCCAGGGAAAGAGGTAGGCTGAGAAACTCCTGGCGTCGAGACCTCCAAGCAGACATCAAGAGACTGGGAACCACCTTGAGTAAAATCGAAGGAGAAGCACAGGACAGGAGTCGCTGGAGGTCTCTCGTCGACGGCCTATCCCCGGGTAGGGGTGACAGGCGTAAGTAAAGTAAACGTATGCATTGTAAAATTTGCATCCATCATTTGGGCTTCTAGAAACATGACTTGGCCTTGCCCGACAAGAAATCTACTTGTGTACTTGCATCTGGCAATGGGCGAGTGGATTGGGTCCTCCCTGGTTTAACTGCATTACACTACAGTTACTGTATCTGCTGTTCCTCTTTATTTTCTTCTTTGACATACATGTATGCCTGCATATGTTTTGTTTGCACTATTGTTATATATTTTGGTTGCACTATTGTTATATATTGTACCTGTCTGTATGGGTTGTTGATGCATTCTTGTATCTCCATTTTCTCCACCCATTCTTTCCAGTTCTGGTAGCTCTGCAGATGGTACAGCTCATCAATTTCTGGTTGGGGCAACACTGAAAATCATCAGAACAAATGAACTATATTCATCACAAAAAGTCAAGGAACACCTGGTAAAATTAATTTTTCTCTAAAATGTATTTTTTCGAAAAATACTTACCGATGACATGACTGTCTGGAAAGAGTCTACTAGCTATCCAATTTTAGCCTAAGACCTGTAGGGTCCCCCAGGAGGCTCTCGGGGATCCCTAACAGGGATGAGAGTAGCCTCCCATGCCCATCCGACCACGTGCCATGTGGTGCCACAACCAGTTGTCTACTGAGCTCACCAGCGGCAAGCGGGGCAGGTGGGAGGGACCTTGGCGTCATGTCATCGGTAAGTATTTTTCGAAAAAAATACATTTTAGAGAAAAATAAATTTGTTTCCTCAAAAACATTACCGATGACATGACTGTCTGGAAGAATGACGAAGAGGATGAGGGTGCCGCAACAAATCCCTTTAGAACCCCCCAAGGGACGAAGACGGCCCGTCGCTCCTGATCGCACACTCCCGACAGTTTTAGCGAAGTGCATACCTACGGCGCCACCGGCGCCAGAAGGGAGTGTTGCGCCGCGGCGATGTCGCCCACCAGTGCGTGGTTGTCTCGCTGGTTCGTCAGATCTCGGAGGTAGAAGCGGGCGAAGGTGGACTCGGCCCGCCACCCCACTGCAGCCACGATGTCCTTGACAGCACAGTTGCGGTCGAAGGCGACACTTGCGGCCATGGCGCGAACTTCGTGCGCGCGGATCCTGAGTGTCTCTGCTCCCTGTGGGGAGAGGTCGCAATAGGCGGACCGTATGACCCAGCGGAGCCATGACGAGATCATTTGGGCTGAGATGTCGGTTCTACCGGTAGACAGTGGCAAAAAGAGACGAGTCCGTCTCCTCCGGAAGGACTTGGAGCGACGAAGGTAGATTCGCAGGGCGCGTACCGGGTCTTGCTGCCGGGTCTCCCGGGGAAAGTCGGTGCCTTTAAGCGGCCGAATGGTGATCACCTGGGCCGCAGTCAAGGGAGACCTAGTCTTGGCGAGAAAGGAAGAATCGGGGAGCAGCTGGACGGAGCCATCCGACCGGAACTGCAAGCAGGAAGGTCGCGCCGTGAGTGCATGGAGCTCGCTGACTCGGGCCACCGTGGCTAGGGCCACCAGGAAGCAGGTCTTCCGAGTCACATCCGCAAGGCGGGCCAGGTGGAGCGGTTCAAAGCGGTCTGAATTCAGCCAGGTGAGGACCCAGGGGAGGTCCCAGCGTGGAACTAGGGAGCGTGGGACCGGACGCTGCAAGCCAAAATGCGCCATGAGGTCAGCCAGATCCTTGCAGGCTCCAGGATCGGGTCTGCCGAGATGTCGGTAGGTGTCGGCAATCATAGAGAGGTAGCCCCGGATCGTGATGGGAGCCAAACCTTGGTCCTGAAAGAGCCAGAGAAAGAAGTCCGCGAGCTAAGGAGTAGTCAGATCGACGGGGGAGAGGCGATGTCAGAGCACCAGGAACGTAGCACCCGCCACTTTCTTTCATAGACACGTCTGGTGGAAGGTCTGCGGGCTGTAGCGATCGCGTCCACTCGAGAAGCCTTTAGCGCACAATCGCCAGGCGTGTAGGAGAAGTCGCTCGGGGCAAGGGTGGAAGAGCGGTTGGCGGGGCTGCTTGAGCATCGTGCGCGGGGTGGGAAGCGGTAGGGGAGGGTCCGTGGCGAGACTGAGCAGGTCGGTAGTCCATGGTCTGTTCCAGGAGAACGGGGCCACCAGGAACAGGACAGTGTTGCACCCCCGGAGCTTGAGCAGGGCTTTGGGGACCAGGACCGTCGGAGGGTAAGCGTAAGCGACGAGCCCGTCCCACGGAATGGAAAGCGCATCGACTGCCCAGGCCAGAGGGTCTGGAATCGGGGAGACGAAGAGGGGAAGTTGATGGTTCCACCTCGTGGCAAAGAGATCGATGAGGGGAGTCTCCCAACGGGTGCAAATCAGGCGAAAGATGTCCCGGCGCAGGGTCCATTCGGTATGGAGAAGTTTTCCCCGCCGCGAAAGGGAATCGGCCAGGACGTTCAGGTGACCCGGTATGTGTCGCGCTCGGAGGGAGATGCCGCGGTCCTCGCACCAACGAAGGAGTTGGTAGAGGAGGATGCACAGGTCGGGAGAACGGGTTCCTCCCTGCTTCTGTATGTAGGCAACGACTGTGGAGGTGTCGGTGAGGACGAGGAGGTCCTGCACGTGAAGATCGGATTCCCACGAGCGGAGCGCCTGCCAGACTGCATTCAGTTCCAGCCAGTTGATATGTCGAGAAGCCAGGTTCGCGGGCCAGCGGCCGGCTGTCAAGCGAAAACTCGGAAGAAGGTGAGCGCCCCAACCGACGAGGCTGGCATCCACGCAGAGGGAGAGCTGGGGCGGGGGAGAGGCCAGCGGAATCCCGGAGCCGAGCCAAGAAACGTCCGTCCAGCTTAGCAGATGGGGCCGTAGCATCGGAGAGACTGGCACCGGGGTGGAGAGATCGCCGGAGGACGGTCTCCAGTGGAGTAGGAGATGCAGTTGGAGAGGACGGGAGTGAAGACGACCGAGGGGAAGGAGATCCGCTGCTGCACTCATCAGGCCGAGGAGCTGGAGCCACACTCTGGCGGGGACAGTCACCTCCTGAGCTACCAAATGGGCTAAGTCGGCTAGTTTCCGGATTCGAGGCTCGGGAAGCCGCACCAGGTTGAGGTCGGTCGCAAACTCCCATGCCCAGGTGAACAAAGCGGCGGGAAGGCGTGAGGTCCGACTTGCCCGCGTTGACCAGGAAGCCAAGGCGAGAAAACAGGAGGAGAAGAGCATCCCTGTCCTTGAGCAGAGCGGCCACCGACTGATTCCGCAGAAGCAGGTCGTCTAAATAGTTGGAGGTCGGACTGGAGGAAGACCGTCAGGCTCTGGCAACCACGGCGTCCATGATCTGGGTAAAGACCCACGGGCTGAGGTTGAGGCCAAAGGGGAGAGCCCGAAACTGGTAAACTGTCCCGTCGAAGGCAAAGCGCAGGTATCGCCGGGAGGTGGGGTGCATGGGGACGTGCAGATACGCATCGGCCAGGTCCAGACTGATGGCGAAGTCCATGGGCTGAACGGAGGCCCAGAGGGCCCTGGCTGTCTCCATGCGGAAGGACGGGGCGGCAATGAACCGGTTCAAGGCGGAGAGATCAATGATCGGCCTCCACTTGCCTCCGGGCTTGGGTACTGCAAAGAGGCGGCTGTAGAAGGCGGGGGAGTCATGCCGAGAGACGACCTCCGTGGCAGCTTTCCGTAGAAGAGCGGTGACCTCTCCGCGAAGGGCATCGGCTTTGGTCCGGTCAGTCGGGATCTCGGTCCACATGGGGGAGCGGCGAAGCAGAGGCGGGGACCGAAAGGAGATAAGGAGCCCCTCCGTGACAGTGGAGAGGATCCAGGGGTCGTCTGGAAGAAGGGAACGCCAAACGGAGCCGTGCACAGACCTGCCTTCCCCATTTCTTTGACATCAGTAGCAGAAGGCCCAAGTTTCAGTAGCATAGCAAAGTTTTCAGTAGCAATGTGAAAGAAAAAGAAATCACACATAAAAGAGAAAAACACTGGATATTTTCGCTGGTGTTTAGAGGGCACCGCTCCAACAAAGTCTGTCAACACTATTATAACACATAAATGTCATTATAGCAACAGCCATGAGTCATTATGATGAAATAAAACCACCACTCCGCCCCCCCCCCCCCTCTCCCCCCACACACAGTCATGTTCACTGGCACGCCGCTTGTTGGGAAACATCTCAGTGTCAGCAGCGAAGAGGTCGGCCGGCCAAGCAGTTCTGTGCAACATAAACACGGCCGGCGCGGTGAAACGCAGTAAGAATGTAAAAAAGCTCGCTGGTGAATGCTTCTCTGTATGCTTCCAAGCTTTTCTGTGGAGCCAGCCAGAATAAGGAAACATCTGGCAATGAATTGGTCTGTAAATTATGTAGGATGAAGCCGGGAATAGCACATATTTAGTAGTTTGACAGTTCAACTGCACACTCTTCTTTGAAAAACATAGGCTGGCACGAAAATAAGTCAAAATTTTAACTATTCTGCTGCAGACTGCAGTACAAGATGAAGACGATATTCTACTCAATGCACCACAACCATCAAATAAAGTTGTCAAAAAAGTGCATCACTGTGACTCAGAACTTGATGGCACAAAACTGCCTGGTAAATAACAATAGGCGTCACTTCACTAGCACAATTGACAAATTTTGCCGGAATGGCCGGCCTGGAGATGGTGCATGGCCGCCATTTTTCCTCCCTAATTACTTCTGGAGAGACACGGTGTAGCAGCGCTTGAGAGCCACCAGATCCTCCTTTTTGAGCTGCATGCCGAGGCAGCCACCTGGCTGGCTCTTGACCACCATGAGGGCTTCTGTAGTGTCACTCCCAAGGCTTGCTCTCTGGTCTGTCTTGTTTTTCCTTATGCAGGAGAAGACGCGCTCGCAGTGAGCAGACGAGTGTGGTATGGTCCGCAGACTCACCATAAAGTTTGGCAGGAACGCAAACATAATGCTGCCTTCTGGATCTTTCATTGTGCTGACTCTCTTCCAGAATTTGTCTGCAGGTTCATTTTCTATCACATTAATGGTGGTGCACTGAAACTGGGCAAACTCTTCCATGAGCTTCTCAGATGTGGATTTCTTAGGGAGCAGAGCTGGGAATTTCTTCAGAAAGAACTTCAAGGAAGATATGCTGCTAGTCATCTGCTCGGCCGGATCTACTATCTGTACATGGCCCAAGAACTCATCTTCCAGAGGGAGTTTCTCCTTCATTAACGTGAGAGCTGTGCAAAGAACTTCTTCGTGTTGCAGTAGAACTCCTGAATCTTCTCTGTACGCAGGCTGTTCCCTTGTTCGATGAACTCCATTGCTTTCTCACCAATCAGCAGACTCTTGTCTGGTTTCTGTTAAACAAACATATATTGGAGGTGAGAAATGTTTACTGGTTTGGAAACATGCGTCCAACATTATGATCTGATACACACTCAACTGCAGTCATCACTCAAACAGATCAGCAAATAGCCAAATAAATGTGCAAAACAAGTAATCAGCCACAAAAAACAACAGTGATGCTAATGTATTAACATCTACTTACATGATTGTACAACAGACTGAACTGGATGTCCTTGATGTCGACTCCATTCAGTGCTGTAGGTTTCAGGAATCTACAGCCCAGGTCCCTGAAGAGTTTTCTCAGCACCTTTCTCAGGACATGGATTTTGGGTTCCTCACACTGCAATGATGCAGGTTGAGTTCAGCGCCTCTCTAACTGCCTTCCACTGCTGCTCTGTGCGCTGAACTCAACCTGCATCATTGCAGTGTGAGGAACCCAAAAGGTCGGTCTCTGCCGGCTGGATGTCGGGGGGGTCGGGTGGGCTAGGTCTGTTCAGTAACTCTTCAAAATACTCGGCCCATCTGTTGAGTTGGTCTGCTCTGTCTGCAATAGGCTTGCCTTCTTT
This sequence comes from Semisulcospira habei, assembly GCA_036245525.1. Taxonomy (NCBI): domain Eukaryota; kingdom Metazoa; phylum Mollusca; class Gastropoda; family Semisulcospiridae; genus Semisulcospira; species Semisulcospira habei. The sequence continues at coordinate 169,423,598 of BTPG01000008.1, read as the reverse complement.
GTCTTTTACTGGTCTTTCTGTATGGCCATACTTACCCGACAATCTTCTGGTAATGTCATAGAGCTGTTTCATGTTGCCGCTGCCTGCTGCCTTTTCTGCCTCTGCTGCCAGGCTGTCTGTGAAGGCCCTCTTGTCTGCCCTGATACTCCTCTTCACCTCGCGGTTGGCTTCCGAGTATTCCCCCTGTGCCCTTACTTTGGCTGCTCTCGTGCGACTGTTGTTGACCGCTGCTTTCTTCTGCTTCCTCGCTTCTATCTTCTTCAAGGTCTGTGCCGACAGCCAGTCCTTGTGGTGGTGTTTCCTGAACCCTACAGTGTCTTTGCAGGTTGAGTTCAGCGCCTCTCTAGTCTTGCTTGCTGGCACCCCGTTGGAGGAGGTGGAGTCCTTCACCTATCTCGGGAGCATCATAGACAAAAAAGGCGGCACTGATGCAGATGTCAGAGCACGAATCGGTAAAGCCAGAGCAGCCTTTCTCCAGTTGAAAAAAGTGTGGAGTTCCAGAGAGCTGTCACAACACACCAAAGTCCGGATTTTCAACTCCAATGTAAAAGCAGTTCTATATGGAGCAGAGACATGGAGATTGACAAAAACCACAGTCAACAGAGTACAGACCTTCATGAACAGTTGCCTTAGAAGAATTTTGAAAATCCACTGGCCAGAGAAGATCAGCAACGTCAGACTCTGGGAGAGAACAGAGCAGATAACAGCAGAGAATGAAATTGGGCGAAGAAGATGGGGATGGATCGGTCACAGTCTGAGAAAGCCAGCTTCCAGTATCACTAGGCAGGCATTGTCATGGAACCCCCAGGGAAAGAGGAAAAGAGGTAGGCCGAGAAACTCCTGGCGTCGAGACCTCCAAGCAGACATCAAGAGACTGGGAACCACCTGGAGTAGAATCGAAGGAAAAGCACAGGACAGGAGTTGCTGGAGGTCTCTCGTCGACGGCCTATACCCGGGTAGGGGTGACAGGCGTAAGTAAGTAAGTAAGTACACTGCAATGATGTGTTGACCCTGTCAAAGACCAGCAGTACGTCCGAGAGGAAGAGGCAGTACAGTCGGTTGGTGGGTGATGAAAGGATGCCATGCAGCCTCTCCAGTCTGTCTGCACTGGTGCTGCTCACCTGTATAATTTTGGGGGAAAGAGTGAGCAATGATAGGGAAAATGATATTGGTGGATGTGGTATGTGATATCTTCTTAATTATCACAAAAAGAAAAATAACAGCAAAATGCCTGCTGGAGATATACATCTTGCACTGTTTCACACAATGTGAAGTATCAACATAGATATGCCAAGATTCTCTTGCATTATTTACTCAAATTGCGTATTTTTATACAAAGAAATCTCACCAATTTTCTGGATTTCCTCTCTTCCTTGATGAATTCTCGGAGCGCCAAACAATTCTCTAGGAGGCGGGGCAAACATTTGCCAACACTCAACCACCTGGTCGAGACATGCTTCAACAGCTTCTGGTGTTCAATGTCATGCTTCACCTGAATTAGACATTGTAAGAATAAAGGTGCATCTGTTTGAGCATGTTTTCCTAGTGTACAAATAATGTTGCGAATGTTTTTAATTCAATCATTCTTTATTATTATTTTTTATTATCTAATATCATATCAAGTGAAAACAATTAATTTGAAGAACTCACCTGAATTGCTTTTAGTGCCTGCTGCCTCACACTACTCTTGTCCAAATAGTAGTATACATCGACTAGCAACTCGTCGACCCTGATGCTTCCCAGGCAGCAGCTGAAATAGACACAAATGCAATACTGTTAGAATAAAAAGTAATGGCCAGTAATTAAAACCCCACAATGACCATAACACAATTCCAACAATATACTATAGGCCAACTGGTTGAGAAGTAGTGACTTTCAATACTTACCTTTTTCTGCACAAATGTGAATGAGGTGGCACACACACCCTGCCATGTACAGTTCCTCATGTTTCTGCTTCAGAAAAGCAAAAACGCCTTTCTTCTTGCCAGTCATCACGTTGGCATTGTCTGCACCAAGGGCAAGACAATTTGGCCAAGGAATGTTGGCCTCCTCTAACTCCTTCACTATCAAGCTGGCAATGTTTTCGCCTGCAATCAGTGACAAATGCATTAGATGTTTGTAAAATATTGCTAAGGCCAAAATATAAAATGCTGATTACAGTAGTTATCACAATGAGTACATGTGCATTGTATGAGTATAAACCAAAACAGACAAAACAACAACAGATAAAAATATTTTCTTAGACCTACCAGTTGCAGACTCTGTCAGCGTGGGCACCGCCAGCACCTCCGAGCGCACCTCAAGTGTGTCAGCATCAAATGTTCGTACGACCAATGGAAACTGCTTGGCACCTGTGGAATGAATTTCAATTAAGCTGTCATATTACTAAAACCTTACAACAAATCTGAAAATTAACTGATTTTAACAGACAAGACTACTATTACTCTTCCATGCTGCTCTAAAATTGACTAATTAACTTCAAAACACATGCACAGAGAGGCAATGAACAATCGACCAAAAACTCACTCTGGTCGTTGGACCCATCAGTCGAGATGGTGAAAGGTGTAGTTCTCATCCGATCTCGAAGAACGTCCTTCCGCTGATGACTCAATTCTTTAATTATTGCTGTTGTTTTGCTTCTTCCGGACTGGAAGTCAGCAGCAATCTTGCTATCAGGACAGATTTGCTTTAACAGGCTTGTGATTTTATCTGCCGCTGTCAATGGAAGATTCAAGTCAGCAATAAGTGCTGCCATTTTCGCCTCTGCCAGTCACCTTGAGGCAGTGTTCTTCATCAGCTGTAACAATGAAGTTTAGACACCTTTACTAAGTACGTTACAAAAAATTCATATTTTTATCTTGTAAAAAAAATAAATTATCATTAAAATGAGCAGCAAAATACAAGGTCACAGATAAGAATCAAGACAATTGGCCCAGGAATAAAAAAGTTATGAATTTTTGGGTTAATAAATTTGTTCACCTTTTTCTATATGAGAATGTTAAGGAAAATTGTTTCCCTTTATTTGGATTTCTATTTTTTTTTTTTTAAGTCATAACTTAAACAAATCTTAGTAACCAAATTTTATTAAATTTGATTGGTATCAAATGAAAGATTAAAGCCTAGGCAAATAAACAAAATAAGTTTGAAATCAATAATGCTTTAGAGTTTGTTAAAAATTTATTAAGAGTAACCCAGGTATAAGTGTAGGAAAAAATAAAAATTATTATTTGGACCAGTATCAGAAGTAACAGTGTCCTATGAAGTACACACTGTAGCGAGAAAAAACATAAGTCAAGCAGAGTAAAGTTTGTCTCACACTGAAGCAAACAACTTACCTGCACGTTTCGTGAAAAATGATGCGATGCCTTTGTGGCTATCCTGATTTGCAACAAGCCTCTTGTGCCTTGTGGATTCCGTGTGCCGCCGACAATCATCCCGGCCTCCATGCTTCAGCGAAAAGTCGCATTCGCACAACGTGCACCGTACGAAGTGCTTGCCATGTTTGCTATTTGTGAAACATGGCCATTGGTCCACGTAGTGGGCTCGATACTCTTGGGCAGCTGATCTTTTGTACTTTTTCTTCTCCGATGACAAAGACTGTGGCGCTTTTCGCTTGTTAAGGTTTTCGGATCTTCGTTTTTCTTCCCCAGATAGTGAGCTGTCTGAGGCCGCCATTCTTGTAAAGTAAATAGTGCGCATGCGCAATTGATGGTATTGCTGGCGGAAGTGTCCTTACCAGTGGGAAAGCATCAAGAAACGGCTCCATACGAACCCACGAAGCAACAATCTATGAAATTTTTTTAAAACAATTTTGATTTGTATTTTTCGTAGCAGTTTTCTTTTTCTTCCGTAGCAGCATATTATCGCTATTTTTCCATAGATGCTACGGAGGATTCGTAGCACTAGGCAGCTCTGCGTGCAGGGCGAGCCTCCCGCCGACAGGAGACCCCGAAGCGGTCGGCGGAGGTGGGGGAGGGAGGGAGTCAGGGGGTCCTCCCGCGCCCAGGGCGGCGGGCAGGCTTGGGCCAGGACGGGGCGGCGGGACAGACAGGGTGGGCGCGGCCGAAAGCGGGCGCACGAGTGGAAGCGCGGGGCCGGGAGGCAGAGGCGGGGACTGCCGAGGAGGGTCTGACGAACCGCAGGGCGTGACCCATTTGCCTTGCAGGCTGCCAGAAAGCAAGGAGGGGGAGCGCTGGGCCAACGGTCCTTGTTCGCTTCCTTCAGAGACTGCCAGGTGGGGCCGAACAGGAGCGGGTCGCCAAAAGGAGCGCGGCGGAGCTGTGACTTCACATCGGGGGGTAGGCCAGGGCAGGCATGGAGAACAATGTCACGCCGCATCAAGTCGCAGTTGGCAGAAGCCGCCATGGAGTTGACGGACGAGTGGTAAGCAGCCCTATTGGCCGCAACGGCCAAGGAGTGGAGGTCCGACAGCAGAGGAGCGAGGGAAGGGAGCCAGGCCGCCACGATACGGTTAATGAAGGCTTGGGTGAGGAGCTCCAAAAAACCCGAACAGGCAAGGGCGTTCCGAACGAGGGAAGCGGTGCGTTCAAAGCCGCGAGGCAAGGTCCGCTTGAGCAGAGGAAAGCCTCCCGTGAGCACAAGCGCTGGAGGGTCCACGGGTGGAAGAGGGCACGAGAAGGACTGAGAGTGCCATGCGTACCAGGACTGCCAGAAGGCGATGTCGACGCCGGCAGGCCAGCGGCGGTCGGTGAAGAAGTCCGCATCAGAAGCCGAGTCCCGCTGGAGGTGGGCGGAAAGGGCGTCAGCCAGGTCATGGAAGGCAGGCGGCTGGGGAAGAGACTTAAACTTCTTGACTTGACGAGCAGCATCGACAAAGGCGGCAGCTTTCCTCTTGAGCGGGGGGGAGGGAGGGCAAGCTTCCACGGGAAGACAGGCAGCGATGAGGCGGGCCGCGTCGTCCAAGGCGCGGAGAGTCTCTCCACGGGGGGTGGACAGAGCAGCAGGAGACGAGGGGTCGTCCACCGGTGAGGGCGAACGACTGTCCGAGCCAAGGAGGGCCGAAACGGAATCATCCGGCAGTAAGCTCAAGATCTCAACGTCGGCAGCAGGCTGGGGCAGACGAGGAGAAAGCCGTGGAGGGGGGGGGGGGGGGTGGGGGTGGAGGCAAGATGGCCTGCGACGGCGGGGGGAGGGGGGGGGGACGACCGGGGGGCTACGGCGACGAAGCCGAGGGGGCGCCGGGGGTGAGGAGCGTCGAGAGCGAGGGAGGCGCCTGTCCCGGGGGGAGCGACTGCGACGGCCGCGCGGCGAAGGGGTTCGCTCGACCGGGCGGCTCCTGCGCGAGGAGCGCCAAGGGGAGGGGCGCCGGGAGGAGACCCGCCGCGGCGAACGACTATGCCGATGGGAAGCATAAGAGGAAGTCGAGCGAGAGGAAGACAAAGAAGGCCGGGCGCTGCGTCTATCCACGCGACGAGGGCTATGATGACAATCCACAGAGCGGCGCTTGGAGGACCGGGAAGCGGGAGTGCGGTCCGAACGGCCATCGTGTTTACGATGAGGCAACAAAGGTCGCGGTGCCCGGGGCTCAAAGAGGGGGGCACGAAGCCGGCTGGGCGACTCGCCGTAGGAGTCAGCGGGCTTAGAAGCTGGGGCCTTAGGGCCATGGTGTTTACAATTAGGCGACAAAAGTCGCGGTGCCCGGGGCTCAAGGAGGGGGGCACCTAGCCGGCTTGGCGACTCGCCGTAGGAGTCAGCGGGCTTGGAGGTTGGGGGACCTCAGTACTGCCGGAGGGGGAGGGAAGGGGCGACATAGGTCGCCGAAGGCCAAGCTCAGGGAGGTTGGCGCTGTGCCGGCTTGGCGACTCGCCGGAGGAGTCAGCGGGCAAGGGCGGTGCGGACACCGTGGCAGTAACAGTCTTACCCAAGTCACGAGACGTGCGTTTTCCCCAAGGCAGAGGAGTGTAGCTTGATCAAGCCCCGGCGCGCCGCAGGAGGTCCCATGGAAGGCGGACAGTCACAGACTGGTGCAGGCCTCTCGCACCGGTAGAAGTTCAAAAGTTGTGACCAAAGTTCCTCTGGCCAAGTGGAGCAGACACCGCAGACGAGGTCGGAGGAGCAGCCGGAACACGGTAGACACACGGGGTGCTGGTCACTAGGCCACTGGAAGTCGCCGCATTGGGGGCAGGTGCTCTTGATAGCTGCAACACATACCCACACATGAAAGGCGACCGGAAGCGGGGTACAAGAATCCCCGCCATTCGAAGGAGCAAAATTTGAAACGAGCAAAATTCAAACGCGAAGAGAAGAAGAAAGCAGAAAATTCACGGCCAAAACCGACGTCCGGCCCAGCCGGGCGAGACACAGGCAGAGACCGAGACCTTACCTGTCCATGGCAGAAGCGGCAGAGTGTCGAAGACAGCACAAACCACCGCGTGAAACGGAGTCCAGAGAAGGCTCCAGGCCTAGCAAGCTGCACCAGGCACAGACGAGGCTAGGCAGAGAAGAGGGGCGCCAAGCAAGGAAGAGGAACAAGGAAGGCAAGGAGAACGAAGGCCGACGAGGAACGGTAGCGCCATACACAGTCCAAGGGTCCGTGAGGCTAAACGCGTGCGAACGCTAACAGCAAAGTAGACAACAGGTTGTGGCACCACATGGCATGTGGCCGGATGGGCATGGGAAGCTACTCTCATCCCTGTTAGGGATCCCTGAGAGCCTCCTGGGGGACCCTACGGGTCTTAGGCTAAAATTGGATAGCTAGTAGACTCTTTCCAGACAGTCATGTCATCGGTAATGTTTTTGAGGAAACAAATGAACATTACTCTGACAGAGACCAAGCTCTTGCAATGATGTTCTGTGATTTAAGGCACGATTGTTTATAGTGGATTAAAATGGGCACTCCCTATGGATAAGGTATCTTCTTAATTTTACCCATACATCCTGCCATTTTGTTTAAAATGTTTCAATGAATGTTCTCTAGCACCAAATGCTGACACGCTATTACAAAATTTCTGTTTTGAGGAGACGACTGTAAAACTTGGTTGTTGCATTTAAAAATTACACTGATTAGATAATTGCATATAAAATGGTGGTGTTCCTTTTTTTTATCTACCATAATTTATCCATGGACAGAATAATGGATGCATGTTTGCTGAGAAAGCTGCACGTCCATCTGACAGAATCCTTGATTATTTAAAACAGAGTATTCATCAAGGAAAAACTGAAGTACTGGCCACGCGAACTCCATCTGTCTGAAAAAGGCATTGGTTCACATGAACATCATCCATCTGCATGAATGATAAATTCTCAAGAAACCATGTATGTGCAACATCAACCATCTCAACATACATTGTAACAGTTCCTCAAATTCTATGACTGGAGCAAATCTGCGGAGACTTGGCAGGTCAAAGAATGTGCTCCATGGAATGCCAACTTGGTGCAGCTGATGAGATTTCCAGTGATACAGTCGACCCCAGGGTGGCAGCACCAGTATCCATGGTGCATTATTGTTCAGGTTCCGAACCAAGTTTGCAATCCGCATGTAAACATCTCTCCGTAGGTTGAAGCCCTCACCAGGATTCACATCATACAGAAGATATCTAGGAGAAAAAGTATACTTGATACGGTGATGATGGTTGGGTATTTGTGTGTGTGTGTGTGTGTGTGTGTGTGTGTGTGTGTGTGTGTCTGTCTGAAGAGGGGTGGGGGGATGGGAGGGGAGGGGGGTTGGGGGAGGGGAGGGGGGTTGGGGGGGAGTTGGTGGGGGGTGGGGGGGTGGGGAATGGGTTTAAAGACATTCACACTGAGTAGTAATAGTTTAGGGAATGGAAAAAAAAGCTATATATATATAAATGTAAAGGTGCGTGTGTGCAGTTAATTTGTGTGAGTGACCGATAGGTATGTATATTTAGTTTTATGTCAAGTAGTTTTGTTACCATGGTTCAGTGCCTCCAGTTTAGCCATCAACTCATAAATAACAGGTCTCAGTGAATCACGCATATCTCGTGAATTTTGTGGTGAACTCACTCTCCAGAGGTTTCTTGCACATGAGTGCTGGCTTGGTCTGTCAGTTGCCAATTTGCATTTGCGTCTGACAGACCGTCAGTGTGTTGCAGGTATGCGCCTAAAGTTTTACTAGGGAAGTACGGCATAGACTGCGTTGATTTGCCTTTGCGTCTGTCAGACTGTCAGTGTGTTGCAGGTATGTGCCTAAAGTTTTACTAGGAAAATACGGCATAGGCTGTGTATTTTCGATAGTTGAAGTGAAATTTATGTTGATGTTATTAGGTTATTTGCTCTTTTCTAATTCAGTTTTGCTTTCTTCCTCATATAGAGTACAGTATAAGGGAGTTCGTCCTAATTATTCACCCACAGTAGAATAGACTTAGGAGTACGACGCAAATGCAAGGTGACGTAAATTTATGACACAATTATTTTTGAGAGATTGCGTCAGAGTCGGAAACCGCTACCTGGCTGAGGCAACGCGCAATTCAGCGCTGGTCAGCGGTATTTTTAACGGCGGTGTGAGATTTGGGGTGAAATAGTGAGTGGAATCGGACAGTCAACACAGTTCATCCTTCGAAGTGAACCGGCGTGAGTGAAAGTTTCTCTGACTGATCAACAATTTTGAAATGGGCCACGTTGGCGGACGGTGTTTTTTTCCATTGGTATTTGGCACTAGTATGTCTTGGCAGTGGGCAGATGTTCATAACTGCATGGGACATAGACGACCCCGCCCTCCACGAGTCCCCTGCTGCCTTGCAGGTTAGGTTTTGGATAACCAAAGGCTAGGGTGCTGACACGGTACCTGATTGGGTGTATGAACTTCCTTGATGAAGTCACCACTCAGGGCGAAAGAGTCCCATGAGGGTCTCATCGGCCACATGTCCAGGACCAAGGCGGGCCACAAGTTATGTGGAGTTTCGGTTGTGGTTAACAGCCTGGAGAGGGATGGGCTCCGCCAGGTTCTTTTGCCCAAGACACACCACATGCAATGACAACCTTACCTCAATTCATACCGGATCGGTCGTCGCCCGGAACAAGGACCGCGCCTTCTGTCTTGTGCCAGGGCAGAGGTGTTAAGTGTGTTACTGGTGCACCATCACCATCAAAACTCTGTGCCATAAACAAAATCAGCATTGGCACTTGGAACGTCAGAACATTAAGAACGCCTGGAAAGGTAGAGGAACTGACACATGAAATGAACAGATACCATTGGACCATCCTAGGACTTTGCGAAGTACGATGGAAGAACCTTGGGGAAACATCAACCCAGGAAAACCACAAACTGTACTACAGTGGCAGAGAAGACAAACACGAACAGGGTGTCGGATTTCTCGTCCACAAAGACATCGTGAACACCGTCATGAGTTGTCGGCCAGTCTCCAGTAGGCTTATCACCATACGCTTGAGGGCAACCCCATTCAATATCACCATTGTACAAGTTTATGCCCCAACAACAGACTATGGCGATGAGGAAATAGAAGACTTCTATGACCAACTGCAAGAAGTTCTGGACCAGACCCCCAAGAAAGACATCCTTGTAGTGCAGGGAGACTGGAATGCCAAAATAGGAGAGGATGCTGCTAGGAACTGGAAAGGCACATGTGGAAGCTACTGCAATGCAGAGACCAATGACAGAGGCTTAAGGCTCCTGGAATTTGCCAGTTCAAATGATCTAAAGCTGATGAACATGTTTGGCCCGCACAAAGCATCCAGAAGGTGGACATGGCACAGCCCGATCGGAGAGCACCATAACCAAATTGACTACATCATGGTGAAGAGACGCTTCCAAACCAGTGTGAACATTGCCAAGACAAGAAGTTTTCCAGGAGCAGACATTGGAAGCGACCATGACTTAGTGATGATGACCTTCCGACTCCGCCTAAAGAAGGTCAACAAGGTTTGACCTCGAGAAGCTGAAAGACCCAGAGGTAGCGGAAGCCTTTCAGGCAAAGATAGGAGGAAAATTCGCACCACTGCTACTTCTAGGTGCAGAAGACACGGACGTGGACACACTGATTGACACATTTAACACTGTTGTAACCCAAACAGCCAGTGAGATCCTTGGCAAACACCGACAAGCAAAGAAACCTTGGGTTACAGCTGACATCTTTGTTCTATGTGACAAGCGTCGAGAATTAAAGAAAAAGAAATCAGAGGTAGAAGGAGCTAAACAATACAGGGAAATTAACCAGGATATGAAGAAAAGCATGAAAAAGGCAAAGAATAAGTGGATTGAAGATCAGTGTAAACACGTAGAAGAAAATCTGAACAAAAATAATAGCAAAAAAGCATACCAGCTGGTGAAAGACCTGACCAGTGTAAAACAAGGACGCTCCTTGATCATCCAAGATAGTGAAGGGAACTGTCTTACGGAAGACCAAGACATACTGAAGAGATGGACAGAGTACTGCTCCGATTTGTACAACCACCGAGCTGCAGGGGACCCAGGCATACTTGTCAACCCACCCGTGACCAACAATGGCAACTATCCCATCCTCCGAGAAGAAGTAGAGGCTGCAGTGAAGTCGCTGAAAAAAGGGAAGGCAGCAGGAGCAGACAACATCCCTGCAGAGAAGGGGGAGAAGACACGATAAGCGCCTTACTAACAATCTGCAATAAGATCTGGCAGTCAGGGGATTGGCCCACACCATGGACCCAATCACTTATAATAACTCTCCCCCAAAAAGGCAACTTACATCAATGCCAGAACTATCGCACGATCAGTCTTATATGCCACCCAAGCAAAGTCATGTTAAAGATCCTACTGAACAGCCTGAAGCCACAGGCAGAGGAAATCATAGTTGAGGAACAGGCAGGCTTCAGACCAGGGTGCAGCACAACTGAGCAGATCTTCAACCTGAGAGTTCTATGTGAGAGATACCTCCTGCAGGACCTCTATCATGTCTTTGTGGATTTTAAGAAAGCATTTGGCAGGGTGTGGCATGCAGCCCTTTGGTCCACCATGAAGCTATACAACATCAATGCCAACCTGATCAAAGTCATAGCAAACCTTTACAACAAGGCCACTAGCGCAGTCTGCTTCAACGGCAAAATAGGAAACTGGTTTAGGACTACAGTTGGAGTCAGACAAGGCTGCTTGCTCTCACCTACTCTTTTCAACATCTTCCTGGAAAGAATCATGACGGACGCTCTGAAAGATCATGAAGGAACTGTCAGTATTGGAGGCAGAACAATCACGAACTTGCGCTTAGCGGACAACATTGATGGCCTTGCAGGAACAGAGAAGGAGCTAGCTCAGCTGGTGGAAAAGCTGGATAGTACAGCCATTGCATATGGGATGGAAATCAGTGCAGAGAAGACCAAACTGATGACCAATAACGCCAGTGGCATTGGCACTGAAATCATGGTTGGAGGCCAAAAACTGGAAACAGTTAAGAAATTCAAATACTTAGGAGCCATTGTGACAGATGAGGGATCAAAACCAAAAATACTGTCCAGGATTGCGCAGACAACAACAGCACTGACAAGATTGAAGACCATATGGAAGGACAGAAACATCACACTCTGCTCCAAGATCAGACTGATGTGCTCCTTAGTCATCTCAGTGTTCTTGTATGCCTGCGAGTTATGGACCCTCACAGCAGACCTTGAAAGGAGGATACAAGCCACTGAAATGAGATGTTTTCGATGGCTGCTTGGCATCTCATACAGAGATCACATCACAAACGAGGAAGTTGGAAGCAGAATGAGGCAAGCCATCGGGCCCTATGAAGACTTATTAGCCATTGTGAGAAAACGCAAACTGAAGTGGTATGGGCATGTCACGTGTTCAGCAGGGCTTGCCAAAACAATCCTGCAAGGCACTGTGCAAGGAGGACGAAGGAGAGGAAGACAGAGGAAAAGATGGGAAGACAATATCTCAGAGTGGATAGGACTGAAGCTGGGCGATACGCTGAGAATGGCAGAGAACAGAGAGGAATGGAGGGAGCTGGTTGCCAAGTCATCAGTGGTGCCCCAACGGTCGGCAAGACTACGGGATATAGATAGATAGATAGATGTCTATGACATGTGTCTAGCGATACACTGTCTTGGGTGCCGGCTGATGGAGGACCTCTGTCTTTTTCAGACTGACCTCGAGTCCAAAGAGCTGGGCAGCATCTGCGAAGCAAGACGTGATGCGCTGCAGGGCTCTCTCTGTGTGTGCAACGAGAACAGCATCATCAGCAAAAAGCAGCTCACGAATCAGTTGGTCTAGGGTTTTCGTGTGGGCCTGCAGTCGTCTGAGGTTGAACAGGCTGCCATCGAGACGATACCTGATGTACACTGCATCGTCATCATCGAGTTCCACTGTGGCCTGCTTCAACATCATGCTAAAAAAGATGGTGAAGAGGGTCGGTGCCAGCACGCAGCCCTGCTTTACGCCGTTGAGAATAGGGAATGGTTCTGAGAGGTCATTGTTGAGTCTGACCTGGCCTTGCTGGTCCTCGTGTAGCTGGACAATCATGTTGAGGAACTTTGAGGGACAGCCAAGTCGCTCCAGGATCTGCCACATGCCTTGCCTGCTTACAGTGTCGAACGCTTTTGTTAGGTCGACAAATGTTACGTACAGCCCTTTGTTCTGCTCGCGGCACTTCTCCTGTAGCTGTCTCAGCACAAAGACCATATCGGTGGTGCTCCTGTTTGCTCTGAAGCCACACTGGCCCTCGGGGAGTTGGTCTTCAGCGATGGCAGGTACCAGCCGATTCAGGAGCAGCCTTGCAAGGATTTTCCCAGCAATGGACAGCAGGGTAATTCCCCGATAGTTGGAACAGTCAGACTTCTCGCCTTTGTTCTTGTACAGGGTGATAATGACTGCATCACGGAGATCTTTTGGTAGTGTTCCTTCCTCCCAGCAGCAGAGAAAGAGGTCATGGAGCTTGTTGTGCAGTGCTGTGCCTCCATGTTTCCAGATCTCTGGCGGTATTCCATCAATGCCTGCTGCTTTGCCACTCTTGAGCTGGTGGATGGCTGTGAGGGTCTCTTCAGCGGTGGGCGGTTCGTCCAATTCAACCTTTACTGGGAGGTGTGGGATTTGTAGGACGACTGCTTCTTGAACAGTGCGCTCAGCGCTGAAGAGGCTCTGAAAGTATTCCGACCAGCGGTTCAAGATGGAGGTATTATCTGTGAGGAGTGCCTGGCCATTCGCGCTTCGCAGGGGACTTTGTACCAGGTGCCTGGGACCATACACTGCTTTCAGTGCTTCGTAGAAGCCCCTGTAGTCACTATTGTCAGCACAAAGCTGGGTCCTCTGTGCAAGTCTGGTCCACCACTCATTCTGGAGATCTCTGAGCTTGCGCTGGAGACTACTGCAGACGAGGCGGAAGGCAGACTTCTTCACAGGGCAGGAAGGCTGGGCTAGGTGGGCCTGATGGGCGGCTCTTTTTTTTGCTAGGTGTTCCTGGATCTCTACATCGTTTTCGTCAAACCAGTCTTTGTTCTTCTTTCTGGCGAAACCCAAGACTTCTGCAGAGGATTTTGCAATAGCAGTTTTCAGTTGTTCCCAAAGTGTTTCAGGGGAGGAGTCTACTGGGTCCGCTGTGTCTTTGAGCCTGCGCTGTAAATCTGTCTGAAAGGCAGCTTTCACATCGTCACGCTGAAGGCTGGCAACATCAAGCTTTTTCTTGGGGGGCCCCCATTTCTTGGGTTTTGGCTTGAAGTGGAGCCTGAGTTTGCAGCGGACAAGGCGGTGGTCAGTGTGGCACTCTGCGCTGGGCATCACTCTGGTGAGGAGGACGTCACTGCGGTCCCTCTGACGCACTAGGACATAGTCGATAAGGTGCCAGTGTTTGGAGCGAGGATGCATCCAGGTGGTCTTTCGACTGTCCTTTTGCTGAAAAGTAGTGTTGGTGATGACCAGTTGCTGCTCCGCACAGAACTCCAACAGTAGGCGACCATTGTCATTGCAGTTCCCCACGCCATGCTTGCCGAGGACTCCTTTCCAGGCTTCAGAGTCCTGGCCCACTCTGGCGTTGAAGTCGCCAAGGATGATGACTTTGTCGTCTGCAGGGGTACTCTGTAGGAGGCTGCGCAGGTCAGTGTAAAACTTGTCCTTTTCAGCAGGCTCTGCCAGGAGGGTTGGGGAGTACACACTGAGAAGGGTGACGTGCTGCTGGTGTCTCAGTGGGAGGCGCATGGACATGATGCGGTCTGAGTGGCCCGTTGGTAGGTTTTCCAGCTTAGTCGCAATGGATGTCTTGACCATGAAACCCACGCCTGAAAGCCGTCTTTCTGATGCAGGCCTGCCTGACCAGTAGAGGGTGTACCCAGCACCAAGTTCTTGGAGGCTGCCTTCGTCCGGAAGGCGCACTTCGCTGAGCGCGGCGATGTCGATGTTTAACCTCCGCAATTCATGGGCAATGAGGGCGGAGCGACGTTCAGGGCGCCCGCTGTCTGCTTTGTCGAGCATGGTTCGGACGTTCCAGCATGCTACGTTGAGTCCGGTCGTGGTCGTCATGAGAGTGGATCCGTTATTCTTTCTTGTTTTTTGACCGCAGGAGAAGATGCCCGTTGACCGCGGCTAGCCAACTGGGGTTGCGAGGGGACGAGCTTTGGTTAGGCCACTAAAGTCAGTGCACCAGTTTACTTACCTTGGCTGCATTATCACGTCGGACGCCAAGCTGGACAAGGAGCTTGACAGCAGGCTGGCAAAAGCGAACAGCGCTTTCGGGCGACTTTTCAAGCGGGTGTGGCACAATCAACAGCTGAAAACAGGCACCAAGATCAGCGTGTACAGAGCTGTGGTCCTCACCACCCTGCTGTATGGTTCCGAGTCCTGGGCCCTCTACCGCAGCCAACTACGACTCCTCGAACGCTTCCACCAGCGCTGCCTGCGTACCATCCTGGGCATTCACTGGAGTGACTATGTCACCAACGTCGAGGTCCTTGAACAGGCTGAAACTGTGAGCATCGAGGCTTTGCTGCTGCGGACACAGCTCCGCTGGGCGGGGCATGTCTCCAGGATGGAGGATCATCGCCTACCAAAGATCACCCTGTTCGGCGAGCTTGCTACTGGACACCGTGACAGAGGGGCACCAAAGAAGAGATACAAAGACTGTCTCAAGAAGTCACTTAGTGCCTGCCAAATCGACCACCACCAGTGGTCTTCGCTTGCTGCGGACCGTGACACCTGGCGCTCCACCATTTACAAGGCAGCTGTCTCCTTTGAGGACTCTCATAGAGCTAGCCTTAAGGACAAGCGGCTCAGGAGAAAAAACAGAGATGCCGCAGCTCAGAACCCTGGCCATACCTTCCCCTGCAGCCACTGCGGTCGAACCTGCCTGTCTCGGATTGGCCTCCGCAGCCACGAACAAGCCTGCAGACGTCGTGGGCAACTCCTATAAAATCTTCGTTCACGAAGTCAAGCCAAGAGATGTCTAGCAGGGTACAAATAAAAGTCGTCATGTAAATTGGACTGCCTCAGCCTCTTCCTTCATTCTCACACACTAGAGCCCTGCGCCGAACCTGAACCCCAATTGGCTTACATATATATATATATATATATATATATATATATATACACACATGATTAATTATAAATGTGCAACATCTCATAATTTTCATTGCCCCCTGAACCTTGGAGAAATTGTTTTGTGTCAGGCACTCTTGTTGTCATAATGGGCATCAAAGTCACCAGAAAATAGTGCATACCTGAGTGGGCTAGCATGTCTGTCATCAACTAAGAACTGAAATACATCCTCAGGGAAAGTCGAGCCAGATAGTCTGTGTGGGTGGCCAACTAAATGGAGAATTGACAAAAGGGAGAAAAAAAAAATGGAGAAGGTTAGTTATTTGGGTTTACCGCCGAGCAGGCAACTAAGGCCATCTCACGGCGGCAAAACGGAGACAGCAAACAAAGGAAAACTACAAAATCCACACACACTGCACAATCAGCTTTTAAGGTTTCCTGTAAGAAATCACACAAAACTTACAGTGTTTCTGATCCCAGATGATCATTCATAGATCATTCATAGTTCTGACTTTGAGATCAGTGTTAATTGGTTTGATTGGTCATTTTGTGCATCAATCATAAACATCTAACGAACAATAGAAATGAAAATACCTCACAGTCACTGTGCAACCTGTACAGCAATTATATGTTACAGTACTGTTACAGATGAGGGGTCCAGACCTCTGAGGAGCCGTCCTGATGGGTGGTGGTTGATTTTGACTCAGATGCCAATCTAACTTCGATCTTGTAATGGACCATAGGCATAAATTCACCTAACGTAAATAGAGTTCAATGTGTTTGTCTATCTGCTTCATTTTATTTCTTCTTTTGATTGTTCTCCTTTTTCCCACTTGTCTTTTTCTCTTTTGTCTCTCTCTCTCTCTCTCCCCCCCCCCCCCCCCCCCCGACCTTTTGTCGCCGTCTTTCAATCGTTCTACCTTTCGGACATACTCTGTTTTGTCTTTCTCCCTTTAGTCCGAGAATCCTGTTTTTAACACTTACCCTTTCAAAATAATCTCCAATAGTTGATTTAAACAAGACCAGCACATGAGCGCACAATGGGATAATACCAAGGTCCTGCACTTGAATACGAAGAAAGATGGAAAGAAAGAAAAGATTTTTTTCGCAAATTGGCAGTAACACAATTGAACATAATCAACAAACTTACCTAGGCGCTTGTGCCTCTCCAACTGTTACATGGTTTGCTTCAGGGTTGAAAGCATCATCGTGTGAAGTAGTTGACACTAAAACATTCAACAGTACCCCCCACAAAATGAGGAATAATATTTGCATTAAACGGTTAATTGTAAGAAACATTGCAGAAAGAGAAATAGAAAGGACGTTGCCAAATGGCAATATACTTATCGAGACTTATTCCCATAAGATCTATTTCAAGGGAGCGCATCGTTGGACTCCTTTTAGTTATCTTGCTTGCCGCTTGTGGTCACGGACTGACTACAGTGCCGTTTCCGTACTGTCAGTCTCTTAGCCTTAGTCAGTCCCAGTCATCCCCTAATTTTTCAATTCCCTAAAAAAACACTACCGCCGTGACGTGTTTCTCCAATTTTTGCCTAATAACTGTGTACCAGAAGATGGATCGACCACGATTAAAAATAACTGACAAAACTTATTTCTGGACTTGACGCTTTTTGAGTTTGCCTCAGGGTGCACATTGCGCATGCCATTCGAGTGCCGTCGTGCTTTAGCCATGGAAATACACGCAGAACAGCCATGAACTGTGAAAACTGCGTCGTAGTGGCGGTGCCACACACGGCCCAGGGGTAGCATTTCTGGTACTGTCGCTTGTCGATGGAGATAGCGGTGTCGAAGTGCAACATTTTTCTTAGCGATTATCAAGATCAGACGGTGCCGGATTGAAGAATCCGAAGCATTCCCGCTTCCTTTGCTTTTTCTCCGCCATCTTGGATGAATAAGGGTACTTTAAGAATGATTAAAAAGAAATACAAGTTATACAAAAGATATCTTCAAACTCAAGAAGGTAGAGATTACCAAAGATATATTACCCTAAGAAATGACTGTAACAAATTAATAAAGCGTAACAAAAAATTGCATGAAAGAAATATTGCAGATAAATGTAAATGACGAACTGAACCCCAAAGTGTTTTGGAAGTATGTACAGGAACAAACTAAATATAATTCTGGAATAAATGCACTTAAAAAAGAAGATGGCACACTTGCTGTAGGGGATCATGACTGAAAAGGCAGCAACATTGAATAAATTCTTCTCAAGTGTATTTGTGGAAGAAAACTTGAGTAATGGTCCGTTGCTTGGTAGAGGCTCAAAATCGAATGGGTGCACCATAACAGATATCGTACTAAAGTGATTGTCAAGAAAAAACTAAAGGAGCTGAATCCTTCCAAAGCTCAAGGTCCAGACTGCATCCCTCCCAGAGTTTTACAAGAGTTGTGTAATGAGTTGGCAGAGCCACTTTGCACATTGTTTACTTTTTCCCTTGAATCAGGTATTGTACCGCAAGACTGGCGAACCGCGAGGTAAGTGCGATTTTTAAAAAGGGATCTAGGTCAGATGCAGGAAACTACAGGCCAGTAAGCTTAACGTGTATAGTATGTAAAGTTTTAGAGTCTATGAGTCCGAGATGAGATCGTTAACAATTTCACGGTGAATAATATGTACACTGAATGCCAACATGGTTTTAGAAGGAAACGATCATGTGTTACTCAGCTACTACAGGTTATGGATGATATAACCTCCTTACTGGACAACAACAAAAAAAAAAAAAAACGGTTGACATCATATACTTAGACTTTAGAAAAGCATTCGACACTGTTCCTCATGAACGGCTTCTTCAGAAACTAGAGGCCTATGGTGTATGTGGAAACATTTCCAACTGGATAAGAAGTTTTTTACATGCAAGAGAACAAATGGTAAAGGTTGGAGAAGCAAAATCGGACAAAACAAAGGTACTGAGCGGCATACCTCAAGGTAGCATCTTAGGACCTATATTATTTACGATATTTATAAATGACTTGCCAGATTGTGTTAATAGCATGTGCAAAATTTTCGCAGATGATACTAAACTCTATAATGAATCGAGCAATAAAGACGTGTTGCAGCACGATTTGGATCACTTGCAAGAGTGGTCCGACACATGGGACTTACATTTTAACGTAGAAAAATGCAAGGTCTTACATGCTGGAAGGAACAATCCTGAACACGAGTACTTGATGAAAGTGAACAGCAACATTAAAAAGGTGGTATCTTGTGAGGAGGAAAGAGATTTAGGTGTGGTCTTCGACAAAGTTCTATCTTTTGACCCCCATATTCAGAACTGCATCAATAAGGCCAACAAAATGGTTGGAGTAATTAAGAGAGCTTTTAATTATTTGGACAAGGACATTTTTAGTAAACTGTATAAATCACTAGTCAGACCACATTTAGAATATGCAAACACTGTATGGTACCCAGGTTTAAAGAGACAATCAGCTGCACTCGAAAGGGTACAGAGACGAGCAACAAAGCTGGTCAAAGAATGTAGAAATATGACTTATTCAGACAGACTCAGATACTTTGGATTACACTCTCTACGCGGACGTAGAATACGTGGAGACTTAATCCAAGTTTTTAAAATTTATAATGGCATCGACGACCTAAAGTGGATGACGACTTTTTTGCAACACCATTCTGTGACAGAACCCGAAATTCTGAAGGGAAAATCTTTGTACAGCACTGTAACACTAACCTGCGGAAGTTTTGTTTTACTAACAGAGTTGCCATTGTTT
Organism: Semisulcospira habei; assembly: GCA_036245525.1. Lineage (NCBI taxonomy): Eukaryota > Metazoa > Mollusca > Gastropoda > Semisulcospiridae > Semisulcospira > Semisulcospira habei. The sequence goes on along the minus strand of BTPG01000008.1, from coordinate 169,404,427 downwards.
GGAATGACTTACCAGTTTCATTAAAAAAAGCATCTAATATAAATTCTTTTAAAAACCAGCTGGACGAATTACCAAAATTTAAAGAGATTTTTTATTCCTATGATGAATGATTTTATAGGAAAATTGCATGCATAGCAGACCCATAAAGGAACTAAAGAAAGAAAGGACATTTATAAAGGCCTCACGGCCTATTTTGTCCTCACAATACTACTACTACTACTACTACATGTACAACTTTGTTAAAGATCGAAAGTTAAACGCACGATGCCGTATCCCATAATAGTATGTATGGTGACGTCAGTAATAACATGCTGACACCACACATAAACTAACAGTTTGCCCGCCCTGTTACACTCGCATGGACCCCGGAGTCGGGTGGATTCTGAACGCAGCCGCGACTGAGCGAGCGGCTAAACGAACCAATTCATCACTAAAAATAGAACGACTGTCACCGACCACTGTTATGGTACGCACAGTTCGAGTGAGGTGTTCTGTACCCCCCCCCCCCCCCCCCACCCGGAGGTAAGTGATCCGGCCGGCCCTGGGCTACTGCCGCAAAGTGATGTTAGAGGCGGCTCGCGGTGCGGTCAGGTCACGCGCCGGCGTACCTGATGTTCGGCTGGCGGTTCGCCGTTGGATTGGAAAACGCACGAGCGCACTCGTATTTGGCGAGTGGTTTTTTTTTTTTTTTTTTTTTACTCGCCCAAAAAAAAATCACTCGCCATGGCGAGTAAATTACTCACCATTTTCAGGGCTGTTCTGGCAGTATTGGACTGAACATAACATGACATAACATTTACGGTGGTTGGGTTGTAAAGTTATGTTACACTGTGCTTCATGCTATTTTTGTATGGTTTAGTGTTCTATGATAAGTACAGATAGTCTGTGCACTTTTAAAAAACTTTTCTGCACCCAAGAAATGACAATTTTTAAGAAATGCCTTGAACAAAACTTGACAACAATTATGTTGTCAAGTTATGTACAGTTAAAACAGTGCTCAGCTAACATTTTCCTTCATTGTAACAGTCTCTTTTAAAGTGGAAGACTGGTTTGATTATTTTGTCTATTGTAACTAATATACAAACTATTATTCTAGCGAGATGACTGTGTGAACATAACTTGACAAACTAGACTGACATGTAAAATGTAAAGTTATGTTCATTACTGTAGCACAATTCCTAGTATAATGTCTTTGGGATGCCCACTTTGCTAGTTGTTATTTATCAAAATACAGCTTGGGTACTAAAATATAAATTGTTAAACCCAGAATATACATTTTTTCTGTTTTAAATAGCTTGTACATAACATGACAACATCATGTGTTGTCAAGTTATGTTCAACCACAGTTGTGTTTGGTTCACACATTGTCTTCCAAGTTACAGTCTGATCATGCCTTTTACTCTTTGTTGTGCTGGCCAAGCTTGATAGCTGCCATGATAATTTAATAATAACCAGCCATTTTAGCACAAAGCTGTTGAAAAATAACCAGACATATTAGGCTGATGCTAGCTAAAAACAAATCGCAAACATGGACACAAATTGAAATTATCTGACCCTCTCTGTTACAGTTCTTCGGGATTTGTTCCTAAATCGAAAGTTTCCGAGGCTGAAGGGTCTTTCCCAGCCGTGAAAGCACCCAGAAAATGGATGCTAAACACGTGTGGTAGTGCAGTACCCTGACAGGTTGTACCCTGGTGAGCAAGATTATGTCAGCATACCTGTGCTTACGAATGATAGCAGCCAGAAATCTTTTTAAAGTATTTGAAACCAGAAAAATGTGGATTTTGAACATGTTTTAGCTCCATTTAAGTTTGAGATGGAGACATTGAAAAATTACAAAAGGTTGAAAGGTACGGCAGAAACAAGTGGGACTGGTTGTCACTGGCCAATAAAGAAAAGGAGTTTGAAGTTTCCTTAGAAAACTTGATCAGCAGGAATCTTGTTATGGCTTGCTTCAAGAAAGCGCTGTGATCATTATGCAACATAAATAAAGCAGTCTCTTTTTTCTGTTTCAGGAGTGATTGTCGGAGTAGATCCTCTGAGGGTCAAATTCCTCAAGCCTCAGCAGACAAAACAAGGAGTATTTGTTTACCCTGAAATAGATGACATCCAAGAAGTAGGGGATATGATTGTAGCGTCAGCTGTAGATTTCCTGCCACACTCCAACAGTGCACGCGAGTGGAGAGTGGTTGGGTTTGATAAATTCTAAATTGATTCTGCCATGTTTAGCTCAAGTATGAAGCTAAAGTGAATACTTTCTGTGCCAGTGGTCTGCTGAAAACCATCGGTTGTGGTAAACTGAGGTCAAGTGGTGTTAAATTATACTTGTTTGAAAGTGGTACAGAAAAGTGTTTCTTTGTGGAGGTATTTGGGCAATAGGTAGGCCCCGATGTCACACGGCCCATAGCAAGCATGAGCAATGGCTAACTAACGTCAGTTTTCAAGAGTGTTAAATGTATTGTTGGTGTTCTAAAATGTATTGAAAGTTTAAATTTTTTTCACTTAGTGCTTTCTCACATTGTGGAACCACATTGTGCAGAGATTTGAACCCCATGTTGTAAAGTTATGTACAAACATGTACAGATTTGTTTGCTACTTGCTTTAAACATTGTAGACACAATTCACTGAATCCTACCAGTGACCTTCCACCCTGGGAAAGTAAGCCAGAAAACATCACCATCTCTTCCACGGTACCCTACATCACCACCAAAGATGAGCACAGCACTGTGAGCAAGAAAGCCCTGACACTGGCCATGCTCGAAGAAAAGTATCCCCAGGAGGCATGGATACGGGCATACACCGATGGATCAGCCACAGATGCAGTTCAGAATCTCTGAATGGAGGGGCTGGGGTGTACATTCAGAACCCAAACGGAAAATGGCAGGCAGAGGCAATACCAACAGGCCTACACTGCACAAATTACAGAGCTGAGGTGGAAGCCCTGGTCCATGCTGCAAACACCCTTAGTGGCACTGCAGACCCTGATGCCCAGATTGTCTTCCTGACTGATGCCATGTCTGTCCTTGAGGCAGCAACAGCAAGCAAACTGCCACATCTACAAGAGGCACTGCAAATCATCAGGTGCACCAGACGGGTGCTGCAGTGGATCCCTTCACACTGTGGCATCTACGACAATGAAGAAGCTGACAGAATGGCAAAAGTGGGCGCAGAGAAAGAACAAGACGAAAATGGAGTCAGCTTCACAGAGATGAAGACCATCATTAAGTCTGTGTACAGACCACCACAACGGCCCCTAGACAGTTACCATCAGCTGTCCAGACAAGAGCAGGTGACCATCTTTCGTCTGAGGACCGGGCACAACCGACTCAATTTCCACCTGCACAGACGCTTCCACCTCGTGCCATCTCCCCTGTGCCCTTGTGGAGAAGCAGAGCAGACCACAGAGCACATCCTCCAGGACTGTGTGAACCACCAGTTGCTGAGGGAGGAGATACGGCCGAAGCCCGCCACCCTACAAGATAAACTGTACGGGCCTGTGGAGGCGCTACAGAAGACCACAGATTTCATTTTGAGAGCCAAACTCCAAGTGTGACGGCGTTCGAGAAGAAGAAGAAGAAGTAGAAACAATTATTAGAACAGGTAAATGCTGGGGTTTACTGACCACAGAATTTGATGTTATTTCCCATTTTTATCTTTTATTTTGACTTCAGTGTTGATAATACCAACATGTTCGGTTGTAAAGTTATGTTCAAACTTGCCATTTTCACACATTATTCTCTTTATGATCAATTTCAAACCTCATAATTACATCACTGATGTTCTGTAGTGTAGTAGAAAGCTACAGGTGATTGTGATTTTTATTTTCTGGTTCTTGTCCATTTGTGGAGGCACTTTTTTGCTGAAATTTGAAGCTCGGTGTGTAAAGTTATGTACAAACAATTACAATATGTATTTGCTGCTTTTATTACTCGTTTAGACACAATTTTGGGAGAAATAAAAGTGTATATGTTAAAAACACATCACTTGAGTAGTGTTTTGTTATTTTTGGATTCATGCGTGTTAGTTAAAGAGCCTCAAGTTTGTTCGTCACGCCGCCGTGAGATGGCCTTAGTCGCCTGCTCGGCGTTAAACCCAAATAACTAATTGTTCGTTACGGTGTAAAATTATGTCCAATCATTGTGTGTTTCTTGTTTTTAGCCTTCATTTCATTCTATGTTGTGAATGGTGTTTTTTTTCCCTAAATTATTTTGTAATCTACAAGAGTTTAGTACACAATAAAGGGAAAACACACCATCTTAATTGACTTTCTTTGCTATGTTGTCAAGGATTTCAAAATTTTTGTTCATAAGCAAGTCGTCCAATTTTTAAAAAGTTTATAGCTACTGTGTTCACACTTATCTCAATTAGGATAGTTTGGAATCAATCACTGTGCAATTGAAATTGTGTGTTTAATACCACACACAATTTATTTAATATAATTTATGCATCTTTTGCATAAATGTATATCTGAGTGTAAAGTTATGTTCAAACAATTTCAGTGGTGCACTATTGTGTATCTATTCACCCCATCAAACTTTCTTTGAAGTTTAAGCATAGTCTAGTAAGGAAAGAACAACATGATAATTTATACAGCATGAATCTGCTTTGTGAAAGCTAGAAAATGTGTTTTATAAATGTTTGACGGTGTAAATGTTATGTACAAACCATAACGGTTTTTTGGCCAATTACACCCAAAAGACTGCTCATGGGGAAATTCTTTTTGGTTTGGGGGGGGGCATGTTACTTATGACTAAATACATCACAATGATGCAAAATGATGCTCATATGTTTAAGTTCAAAATCAGAGACCCATGTCACACTCTTTGGACACCCAGTCGTACTCTTGACCATCCCATATATATATAAAAATAAAACCAGTCCGAGAAAGCTCCAAAGAATAAAAGTGTAACTACTCCTAAACTACGTGGTGTATGTAGATCCTTTCTTCACTATATATATATCTATATATAGGGACGTAGCGGGCCGCTCCGGCGACCGCCGGAGTACATGTTGGACAACAACAACAAAACAAAAAAAAAAAAAAAAAAAAAAAAAAGAGAGAGAGAGAGAGAGCAAACCTGTCGTGGTGTCAAAACTTCGCAAGTGTATTCATGTTTACCAAAAATGGCATGTTTGCGTCAATAGCTCAGTGCACCACTTAGCAGTGGCTGGTAAACAGAAAAGTGTCAAAATCGCCGGCCCAAGAACGAAAGCTACTGGCCGAAATGCATCAACACAACAGACTTCTGCATCACTAGCTCCACCAATTTAGCAGTGGTAAAAAAACAGAAATAAGAAGGACATGAGGCAAAAAGCCGCACGCCGACTCCAAACGGTAACAGCCTCAAGTCATGACACATTAAACGAAGCAGAACGACCTCCCAATAAGAACTTGAACCAACTGGCATTGCCGGAAAATATCTTATTCCTACGCGCCACACCGCAACCAATACAAGGTCCCCCCCCCCCCCCCCCCCCAAACAACGGGGAAAAGAAAACAGAATAAACCAGAAACAGAAAAACCGCCAGACTTTTGAACTATGAAATCATCATAGGACCAGCACACAAATGGGCGCCGGGGGAAAAAAATACATGAGGACGAAAAACCTCCCACACTTTCAAACAATCCTACTAGCCGCATTCATCTTCTCCAATGGACTGAACCCTACGATATTCTTTGAATGGGTCGACTTCATGGGCCTATGCAGAGACAAGGGAGCAAGGAAACAACTAGAATACCTCTTCGTATACTTTAATGAGGGCAGATACAGCAAAGCTTTGTACGCCTACGACATCATTGATCAACGGGCGCTCGAATACTTAGACGGAACCCCGAAATACCACAGACAACCACGGAATTGTCCCACCAACAATTAAAACTAAGGACACGACATGAAAAGAACACACCACCACTCTCCACTAGCCTTTCCAAGTTATAGAGTGAGCGAGAGTACATCCTCTTGAACAATACAAAATAAACCACAATACAAACTACCATCGAAAACCTAACAACAAAGGTTTACTCAGTCAACAAAAACAAAAGGGTCAGCACGCTGATGAAGGCAGCCCTTAGACAATAAAGGCTTAAACATGCCCGAAATACACCTGACAGCTAACTCAAAACGTGACTGATTTGTAAATTGTCATATGGTATACGGCTGGTCACATCAAGCCATCACACAGTGGTGTGCAATGTACCAAAAAAAAAAAAAAAAAAAAAAAAAAAAAAAAAAAAAAGATCACGTATGCACGAGGCTCGATTGAACCACGTCCACAAGTCTAAAACTGACTCCCTCAACTTGATTCGTGTTGCCAACAACTTTAATTGTGGCTTCTGCAGCACGCAGGCAAACAGTTTTTAGGACATTTTCTGAGCTGGATGTGTCAAGAAACCAATCATAAAATCATAAATCAGTCCCTCGAGTGAGGCGTCTTTCTGTCAGAATTCAAATCAGCCATTGTCAAACCTCTCCTGAATAAGTCGAATCTTGACCCCAGCCAGCTAAAGAACTATCGCCCCGTTTCAAACCTACCCTTTTTGTCCAAAGTTCTTGAGAGAGTCGTTCTGACATAGCTCACTAAATATCTACAGTCAAACAATCTCGTCCATCCGCTTCAGTCTGCTTAACGTGCTGGGCACAGTACTGAAACTGCTCTCCTCTGTTATCGGTAATGGCCTTAGTCCTAAGTGCCTATGATGAAAACCTGAGTTCAGTTCTTGCCCTGTTAGACCTATCAGCTGCGTTTGACACCATTGACCACTCCATCTTGCTCCAGTGTCTAGAAAACTACTTTGGTATTTCTGGTAAGTTCTACTCTTATCTGTCTTCCCGTCAGATTAACGTCTCTGTCAAGAACGCTCTTTCTGAAGCTGCTGCGCTAGAGTTTGGGGTCCCCCAGGGCTCTGTCCAAGGCCCCATTCTATTTACGCTCTACACTCAGCCTCTGTCTCAGGTTATTGCATCGCATTCAACCGATCATCACATGTATGCGGATGATACACAACTTCCGAAATCTGCACCTCCAAACAGCTCCAGTCAGGCTATTTCAGATGTTCAGAACTGTATCTCAGATATTAAGTCCTGGATGTGTGAAAATAAACTCCAGTTAAACGAGGGCAAGACAGAAGCTCTTCTTATCGGTGCTCTAGACTGCTGCCAAATTCTCCTGACTCTATGCGCATTTTTGACGCACCTATTCCAGTTTCTGATTCAGTTCGCAATCTTGGCGTTTTTCGTGCGTTATGATAAAGATCTTCAAATGAAGGACCATGTAAATCATGTCTGCAAAATTGCTTTTCTGGAATTAAGACGTATCAGTTCTATCCGTCATTACCTCACCACTGAATCTGCCACCAAACTGGTCGTCTTTTTAGTCTTGTCCCGCATTGATTACTGCAATTGATTACTTAGCTGGCCTCCCTCGGTCTCTCATTCAGAAATTGCAGTGAGTTCAGAATTGTGCCGCACGTCTCGTCCACGCGGCCTGACAGTATCAGCCCATCACTCCTATCATGAAACAACTTCATTGGCTGCCAGTCAAACAACGAGTCTCGTACAAAATCGCCTGTCTGTGCTACAAAACTATTAACTACTGTACCCCTGCCTATCTCGCTGATCTTCTTCAACTATACACTCCCTCCCACTAGCACTCCCTCCGTTCAAGTAGCGACACGGCGGCGCGCTTTCTCAGAGTCCCGCTCTTCAAACAGAGGTGACCGTTGTTTTGCGCACGTTGGACCTCAGTGTTGTCTGGAACTCTCTACCCATAGATATTAGACATTCTCCCTCATTTGCTGCCTTTAAATTTGCCCTTAAGACCCACCTATTTGATACCCCAATGTAGCTCGCGCGCCGGCAGTTCTTCGTCAGTCAGTGGCCGTTATGTACCTGTGTGTTTTTTTCCTCTGTGTGTGCGTGTGTATTGCAGAATCCTTTGTTCCTCTGGCTTTATGACCCCCTCCACTCCCACTCTTTGTTTGTAAAGCACTAAGAGCTTATTTTAGTATAAGCGCTATAAAGTAGCCATTATTATTATTATCAAGAACCAATGTGCTTCAAAAATCCCGTGCAACACAAACGCCTGTCAAAGTTGATTCAGGACATGCAAAGCTTTTGTGATGAACATTTCTTCATGGATTATATCTCTTTTTTAATTTTGTTTCGCAAGTCTCATCTACAACAAACGATCTTCAACTCTGACATGTTGTAATCTTCTAACTACAAAAAGGCGAGTTTGTTTACTAATTGATTGGTTTTCCATGACCACATGAAGGATTTAAACAATTGTGACATTTCCCAATTCTTCAGATTCCAAGCCAGCATATCATAGGTAAGTCTGTCTTTGGATGTGAATGTTGTTTCTTTAAAACAGAGTTAACATTTTAGTATCAGTAAATAAGCGTCTGGTCGCCATCGTCCCTCAAATCAGTAGTTTCCGACTTTCCAAAACCGCCGGACTACTTTTCTCATGCCCGCTATGTCCCTGATATATATATATATATATATATATATATATATATATATATATATATATATATATATATATATATATATATATATATATATATATATATATATATATATATATATATACATAATTAATTAAAATGTGCATATATATATCGGTAAGCCAATGACTTACATGTTTTCGATTTCGAAGAGATTCACATTATTTGTGTTGTTGTTGTCGTACATAACCATTGGTGACGCTTTAGAATGCTTTCTCAAGTTCACTAACATTCGCAAGACTTTGGCCAAAGCTTTTCATTACTTCTGGAACTATGGAAAGCAGTCTGAAACTTGACGGTGATTGGCACCTTAGCAGACGAACTAAGGGAGCTAATTTTACCGGAAATAATGACAAGGGCAAATTTTCGAGCGGAGATCGAATTTCAACTGATATCGGCAAGAGAAATTAACGACAAGACAAATTGTGGTTATGATCGGAATTCTGTAGCTAATCAGATTATTTCAGATTATTTCCTGAGATTTTATTTCAGTGCAGTTTGTAAGTTATAATATAACAAACCAAGGGGAATTACTCAGCGCTGGACAGAACAGTTAGATCCCCTGCCCCCGCCTATCAGGCACCCATTCGCCAGCCCACAGAGAAATACGCAGGTATAGAACAAGACGATCATCTACATCCCTAAAAAAGGATGCATCAGGTCTCTTATGTAACCCATGTCTTTCTCCGGAACTTAGGAAGTAGGCAGGAGAAACATACATACACAAACACGAAGGTGCATTACTATATAGGCGGGGGCAGGGGATCTAACTGTTCTGTCCAGCGCTGAGTAATTCCCCTTGGTTTGTTATACAATTCTGCCAGCGCTAGCCTCACCTATCTGGTTTGTGAGTATCTCAGTATAACTCGAGGCAAAATTTGTATCGTTACATTGTTGTGTAATGTTCTGTGCATCTACTGTGGGAATTCAGGGTATTTACCCGACCACATATAGTAATGCACCTTCGTGTTTGTGTATGTATGTTTCTCCTGCCTACTTCCTAAGTTCCGGAGAAAGACATGGGTTATATAAGAGACCTGATGCATCCTTTTTTAGGGATGTAGATGATCGTCTTGTTCTATACCTGCGTATTTCTCTGTGGGCTGGCGAATGGGTGCCTGATAGGCGGGGGCAGGGGATCTAACTGTTCTGTCCAGCGCTGAGTAATTCCCCTTGGTTTGTTATACAATTATGCCAGCGCTAGCCTCACCTATCTGGTTTGTGAGTATGTAAGTTATAAGCTTTTATTCTCTCGTGTGTAAGCCTTTCACTTTCGGAGACAGCCATTTTGATCTGATAGAAACGAAACTCTCCGTTCGAATACAGATTCCTGCGTGAAATTTGAAAATGTTTTATAAACCGAACGATTATAAATTGCAGTGATGTTATATGATGACATTATCTGACACGGAATACGCTTTATTATGCCTAATTATCGACATTGTAAAGAAGTAGGTTTTTTATTTATTTATTTTTGTTTTTTTGTTTTAGTTGCGCACCACTGCCGGACCAGCAACCCAGCCGCAATAATGGCCAATTGGTTGACCGTGGCGGGGAAACAAGAAGAAGAAGAATGCTTGCGAGCGGGTTCACTACTGATCCGGCGCTTGTTATGAGTCGGCTTGACCGCTACGCTAGATCTAAACCAGAATACTAGTAGATCTAATTTTTCCTGAGCCTAGTATCACGGCGGTGAATGATACTTGGACGTTTTGTTTGACTATAAATTGAGAAACTACTAAGGGACTATTTTGTTGTGGAGTCAGTCAGTATCATAGGCGGTCCCGCGGCCGGCAGTACCGCTGAGGAATGACTGTGACCAACCGACAGCCTTACGCGGCGTGCCTCATACTAGAAGCCCGGCAGTCAGTATGAACCTGCCGGCCTAAATGTAAATGTCCAGACATAGAGACAAAAAGGAAATAAAAGTATAAAAACCCGGGAAAAGGCGGAAAGCGGGGTACCCGCTCCCCCACAGGTTCCCTACCAAGGCCGCTGCTCGATACTATTTTTTTCTCCAGTCATGACTTCGGCCGATGCCTCAGGCGGGTAGTGCAACATTTTTTTTTCTACGTCCACTGGCCAGCAACAGAGGGTCTTCTACTTTGACAGAAGAGGTAGTGGTCCCATCACAACTACACAACGACTTTTCTTCGGTCTTCATCTCCACGAGAAACAACACTGAGCCGCGGAGGGTCTTCTACTTGGACAGGAGAGGCCCGTAGTGGTCCCATCACGGCCGGTCAGTCACAACTGACTACACTACGATTTTCCTTCGGCGGTAACTACCTATCTCGAGGGTCTTCTACTTCGACAGAAGAGGTAGTGGTCCCATCACAACTACACAACGATTTTTCTTCGGTCTTCATCTCCACCAGAACTATGCCACAGAGGGTCTTCTACTTCGACAGAAGAGGTAGTGGTCTCGTCAGCAGATTCACTGACGCGGCTGGCTACAAACCTTCCTCGCATGTAAGATCGCCACAAATTTTGTCGATACGATTTTGGTAACGCAGTCGTCGTCACGGTGGGATTCTGCTTTCCCGCTAGTATTTTGCCAAACAGGACCGCTTTAAGATTAAACCCCCTAACAGATTATCTCCCTAGGTTGCTGACAATTAGCCAACCAGAGTGCGTAACGGTCAGCCAATCGATCCGTTAGGATACTGACCGAGACTAGAGAAAACTGACAGAGGTATTCCCAGCAAAGAAAGTAACAAAAACTTATTTATTTACCTATTATTAATTAGAAACGTTAGAAAGTTACCGAGAACTTGCACTGAAGCATTTCAAAAGTTTCTAGAGTAACCGGAAAACGAAGAAGAAAGAGAAGATTATATGACTTGGTGATTTGAGAAAAAGAGAAGTCTCTTCCTAAAGAGACGAGAATTATGATATAATCGTTATCAAGAAAACAACCTTGTTTTTCTGAATTTATTATATCTGTTGTTTATCAGATTACAGTTGGTGCGTGAGTTTGTGTCTGCATGAGCAGGAATTGAAATTGCATACACACGCGAAATGAGTTTGTATAGTCCTGACAAAATAGTAATGGTTAGCCATCCTGACATGTTGATGTGATTCCTCTGCCACGTTAAAGCCGAGCGCGTCGCAGAGGTGTCGCATCCAGATAAGACATGTTCACGCGGCACGCACAAAAATACCCGAACCACCTCCGCAGCTAAAAGAAAGGTGAAGAGAGATAAAATAGAGAGAGCTGCAGAGAGTGAGAGTGAGTGAGTTAGTTAGTTTTTGGTTTAACGCCGAACAGGCAACTAAGGCCATCTCACTTTTAGCAAAGGCGTCGCCCAAAGGGACGTAATTTTTCATTCAATTCTGAGAATGCCGGTGCTAATGCCATGGAATTCCAGGCTGGTAAGCTTGCATTGTGTCATCAGGACATCAGCTGTCCTTTTTGTGACTGCATCGCTCACTAGTTCTAAAAAGGAGAGGGTAGTAGGAGAGAAGGAATGACAGACCTATCATTTTGAGGCTTCCACTGAACACCTACTACATAAAGCAGCAGGGACTACCCCCAGGCGCACTCGCGGACAGCTCACAGCCGAGGACGGACCACCACACCGCTCCGCTGTGCAGTCACCCGAGACGCCACTCACGCTACCAAGCCTCAGCATACAGCGCACATGGCCTCAAGGAAAAGTCAAGCCGCCCTTATCAGGGCGAACAGGAAGAAGAACAACAAAGAGCAAGTGGAAGAGTACCTAACCCACCTTCCTCAACCGCAACAACCTCCTTACAAGGAACGAGCGACAAGGAGCTACAGACAGCCCATGTTTCCCCCGCTGCAAAGACAGATTCCACCGGCAGGAGACCCAGCCTCCGCTTCACAAGGAATGAATCCAACCCAAGACCCAATGATGGAAGAATTACTTCGAAGGTTCCCGCCACCACCAGAACTCCATCATCTATTTCAGAATTTCGGCAAAAAGCCCCCCACGCAAGAGCGCTACCAGCAGCCAGCCGCACAAGAGACGGCCTGCACCCAACCAGAGATCGTACCGCCACCAGACGCCGAAGACGCGGTGAACTCCACAGAATCTGTCTCCCCCCCCCCCCCCCTCCCCAGCATCAGTCCACATCCCAGATCACCTACTAAAGGAACGGGCGTGGACCAAAGAAAGAAAAGAAGATCCGTCTCAAGAAAATGGACGTCATCGACCTGGTACTGTTGCTACAGTCAGCAATACCAGTCATCCATGCAGTGAATGGGGACGAGTACCATCGAGCACTCGTCGCCACACGATGGCTAATTGAAACTGGAGAACTCGCCGACCTCAGCCCACCCAAGACTACGAACAGCCGAAGCCAAGCGGTCAAAACACAACAAGACAGCGACTGCCAAGCGTCAGTAACCACAGCAAACAAAGATACCGACCGCAGCCACCACAGCGACCAACGACAGAGAATGCCTCACGACACCACCAGCAACCCATGAGATGGGATGCAACACTGACCAACCAATGCATCAGAAGGCCAGAGCAGACGCCTCACCGCCTGACATCAACAACACCGCC
>BTPG01000008.1:169383883-169386383 GCA_036245525.1 Semisulcospira habei | reverse complement strand
TTAACGGTGACACTTACCAGAGGAGAAAAGTCCGACGCAGGAACCCGGTATCGAACCTCGCACCTTTGGCATTGTGGCAGGCGCCTTAACCACTGACTGCGCCACGGACCGCCCCGAATAGCATCATCTCACTACGACTTTCACAGGATGAGTTAACTCATTCAGTCCGGACACACCACAGCAAGATATGGCTCGACCATGATAGTTCAAGGATGGTCAAGCTATTCTGGCACCGCCCTTAAATTATCATGATCGATCTGTCTCCTAAATTGTAATGCAGCAGTCCTCAGGCTTGGAGGATAACTCCAAAATGTGGGTATGTCGTACCTGGGACACAATGAGTTAATTTGAAGTGATATGCGTACACACTTCCTACAACTGTACAGATATGATGCAGCCTTCAGAATATTGTGTTTGCATAGGCGCCTGAGGAGCTCGGTTCGTTTTAATAGGCGAGTCAGCCCCTCACGCGCGCACAATGCCTTATACTCACTCCGGATTATAGAGTGAGTATTGAGCACAGCGCACGCGATAGAGGCTGACTCGCACATAAACACGCTCAACAGCCACCTATATGTGTTTGTACCTCCTGCCTGTTACTGATGATGATCTGGTGGAGGGGGGTTCCGGATCCCCCCCCCCCAAAAAAAAAAAAAAAATAATAATAAATAAAATAAAATAAAAAAAAATAAAAAAATAAAAAAATCTTTAGAATGCTAAAATGCTATAGCAAAATCCATTTTTGGGGAGTTTGGACCCGACCCCCGGTTGATATTTCGGCGAGAGGTGAGAGTCATATCTACCTCTCCCCCCCCCCCCCCCTCCCCTGGAAGCATGGTCTAGCGTGGAGAGGCCTTTTGTGTTAGGTTGAAGGTCCCAAACAGAAAGTTGGATCTACCGGGATAGTTCAAGGGTAGTGTCAGGTTACCTCGGCGCTTTCAGAGTCCGTCACACAGGAAATCTAGCGCCACCCATAAGCTATCATGGCTGAGCCATCGCCTGCAATGTGCGGGATACTGAAAGTAGTCCTCATACGTCACCCCACGAAATCTGAAACTTGATTTGTAGGGGTGATTGAGTTGATTAACGGCAGCCATTTCGTACCCGCATGCCCGGAGCGGATGCACAATTTTTATTTCATAATTACGTTTACTTTTAATTATCCCATTTAACACCAAGGCCACATTTCCCACATTTTGGATGTCACCTATTTATCAGTTGCAGGAGATGGATCGACCATGATAATTCAAGGGTGCTTGGCGCCTGATGGCCTGATGGCGCCAAGCTAATCTGTTGAACTACCCTTAAATTATCATTGTCGATCCATCTCCTGTTGTCGGGCATTGGAGTTAAAAGCTAAATGACTCTCGCGCGACAATATTTGCTGTGCCTTTCGTGCAAGCCGTCAAGAATATAATTTGATAGCTCTAGTGTGGTCCCTGGAAAGTTCCACACGATATAACAAATTAAAAAGGTAATAGGCAGGAAATTACAGCGCGCGGGTACATGAACCACCACACATTATGTTTCAGTGATCGACGCAAAGCGAATAAATACTGTTCGGGAATTAGAAATACGGCAACATCAAAACTGTGGGTTGAAAACCCGGACAAACATACGATATCGCATTTTTATCGCGGCTTTTAACCTCTTCGCTGCCGAGAAAAAGTGAACGTGATCTAACTGCAAGAGGTATAGATTCTCATGAGCCCCCGCGACTGCCGGGGCTTATGAGAATCTATACCTCTTGCTGAGCGAGACCAGTTTGTATCCATGTTTCTTGGAAGATCGTGGCTTTTGGTCCATGAATGAACAAACATTTTAGAAACAAAAATGTACCTACAGTGTTAGGGAAGGGATTAATCCACTGTTTTCGTCAAAACGCGTGCAGTTTTGACATAGTCAGTTCTGGTTCCCGAACAACGTCTATTGTTCTTACACCGAGAAAAACCAAAACTGGCGGTACTGAGTATCATTATGACACGTTTAACTCATTCTACCCCAAGACCGAAATCCCCAAATTTTGAAGTCGTCCTCTGAAGACTGCGTTGCAGTGCAGGACACAGATCGACCATGATAGTTCAAGGGTGATGCCAGAATAGCTTGGCGCCCATAGGCGCCAAGCTATTCTGGCATCACCCTTGAACTATCATGGTCGATCTATATCTTGCTGTGGTGTGTCTGGGGTAGAATGAGTTAAAGTAATGCAAAGTGCAGTCCGAGACCAGATACAGCTTGCTGTGCTCGTGAGCCATGTCCAAAACAAAAAAAAAAGGCGACTACTAATGGTCTGCGTTCCATTTTTACATATTTGATGGCCGTGATCGATTGCGCGCACGTAACATCAGGCGCTGCCGTCACGATTTCACTCGGATATATTTGGTCAATCACGAGTCACGAAAAATAAGATTCGGACCATGACAAATATATGGCATATTTTTGGATCACGGATCACGATGAGGGTATGTTACGAATCACGCCTCACGACAACAACATTACA
>BTPG01000008.1:169373883-169378883 GCA_036245525.1 Semisulcospira habei | reverse complement strand
ATTGGCCTCCGCAGCCACGAACAAGCCTGCAGACGTCGTGGGCAACTCCTATAAAATCTTCGTTCGCGAAGTCAAGCCAAGAGATCCAAAAATAACATACGAAGGTAAGATGGGGTTTTATGGTGAAGAATTTTATGCATAAGTATGCATCGATTAAATGTGAACTGTTTGTTTAGGTTTAGCAGTTGGATGGTTCTTAACTTTTCGTCGGTGGGAGAGGGACCAGGCACAGTTAACTTTACCCCTCGACGATACAATGAGTTAAGTTTTTTTAAATGTACCTCACTGCATCCATCCCAGATAGTGGAGCAGTAATCACAGTGTGTCTTAATGTGGGCATGGAGAAAGAGTCTTCTAGTGTCAGTGTTAACTATTTGACTTAGTTTTGATAGCAGGAATAGATTTTTAGATATTGTTTTGCATGTGTTTTCGATATGTGGTTCCCAGCTGAGCTAGTTATCTACTGTGACTCCAAGCAAACGATGTTTTTTTTAAAACTTGATCAAGGGGCTCAGAGTTCAGGTATAATGTTAAGGGCAGGAGACCACGTTGATGTTTTTGGCGTGAAGTAATCAACATACTCTTTGTTTTTTGGACACTAATTATCATATGATTATGTTGGCACCAGCTTGAAACCTCATCAAGACTTTGCTGGAGAACTTTGTTTATTTTTGGCAATTCGCTGTTTGATGTATGTATGGTAGTGTCATCAGCAAATAAGTCACATGTTGCATCGGGATGTGAGATAGAGAATGGTAAATCATTGATAAATATAAAATGAAAAGAAAAGGGGAGACTGCCAGTGCCAATATCCTAGGAAGGCCACAAAGTAAAGTAGATTATAGCACTGTCAGGGGAGAGAAATGTGCATGATCGACCAGTGATCATAGATCTACTGTGGCCAAAGCACAAAAAAAAAAGATAGGAAAGAGAGGGGGCGCTAAAAAAAGTGACTGAAAGCAATGCATATGGAAGCCCCCCCGAAGGGGGGCGTATCACATATCCCACTGTTCCAGCCACTCAGTGCATGGAAATTTAAATCTAGGTCCCCCCGAGGGGGGTCCAGATATTTAGCCGGTGTGGACAGCTGTTTCGGTCTTGGCGACCTCCTCAGCACACCATCGGCGATACTGGAGGAGGCAGGAATTTCTGCCTACCTGCAAAGACAACCACATTTTACTGTGGTGTCTGCAAGGGCATACATTCCATGCCACCACCTAGAGCCAAATTTCCATGCACCCTAAAAGAGAACCTACCAAAAGGGGGGAAGGGGTTGCAGTCGATATTGTAGTAGTAAATGAAAAGAAAAGGGGAGACTGCCAGTGCCAATATCCTAGGAAGGCCACAAAGTAAAGTAGATTATAGCACTGTCAGGGGAGAGAAATGTGCATGATCGACCAGTGATCATAGATCTACTGTGGCCAAAGCACAAAAAAAAAAAAAAGATAGGAAAGAGAGGGGGCGCTAAAAAAAGTGACTGAAAGCAATGCATATGGAAGCCCCCCCGAAGGGGGGCGTATCACATATCCCACTGTTCCAGCCACTCAGTGCATGGGTGTGGACAGCTGTTTCGGTCTTGGCGACCTCCTCAGCACACCATCGGCGATACTGGAGGAGGCAGGAATTTCTGCCTACCTGCAAAGACAACCACATTTTACTGTGGTGTCTGCAAGGGCATACATTCCATGCCACCACCTAGAGCCAAATTTCCATGCACCCTAAAAGAGAACCTACCAAAAGGGGGGAAGGGGTTGCAGTCGATATTGTAGTAGTAAATGAAAAGAAAAGGGGAGACTGCCAGTGCCAATATACTAGGAAGGCCACAAAGTAAAGTAGATTATAGCACTGTCAGGGGAGAGAAATGTGCATGATCGACCAGTGATCATAGATCTACTGTGGCCAAAGCACAAAAAAAAAAAAAAGATAGGAAAGAGAGGGGGCGCTAAAAAAAGTGACTGAAAGCAATGCATATGGAAGCCCCCCCGAAGGGGGGCGTATCACATATCCCACTGTTCCAGCCACTCAGTGCATGGAAATTTAAATCTAGGTCCCCCCGAGGGGGGTCCAGATATTTAGCCGGTGTGGACAGCTGTTTCGGTCTTGGCGACCTCCTCAGCACACCATCGGCGATACTGGAGGAGGCAGGAATTTCTGCCTACCTGCAAAGACAACCACATTTTACTGTGGTGTCTGCAAGGGCATACATTCCATGCCACCACCTAGAGCCAAATTTCCATGCACCCTAAAAGAGAACCTACCAAAAGGGGGGAAGGGGTTGCAGTCGATATTGTAGTAGTAAATGAAAAGAAAAGGGGAGACTGCCAGTGCCAATATCCTAGGAAGGCCACAAAGTAAAGTAGATTATAGCACTGTCAGGGGAGAGAAATGTGCATGATCGACCAGTGATCATAGATCTACTGTGGCCAAAGCACAAAAAAAAAAAAAAATAGGAAAGAGAGGGGGCGCTAAAAAAAGTGACTGAAAGCAATGCATATGGAAGCCCCCCCGAAGGGGGGCGTATCACATATCCCACTGTTCCAGCCACTCAGTGCATGGAAATTTAAATCTAGGTCCCCCCGAGGGGGGTCCAGATATTTAGCCGGTGTGGACAGCTGTTTTGGTCTTGGCGACCTCCTCAGCACACCATCGGCGATACTGGAGGAGGCAGGAATTTCTGCCTACCTGCAAAGACAACCACATTTTACTGTGGTGTCTGCAAGGGCATACATTCCATGCCACCACCTAGAGCCAAATTTCCATGCACCCTAAAAGAGAACCTACCAAAAGGGGGGAAGGGGTTGCAGTCGATATTGTAGTAGTAAATGAAAAGAAAAGGGGAGACTGCCAGTGCCAATATCCTAGGAAGGCCACAAAGTAAAGTAGATTATAGCACTGTCAGGGGAGAGAAATGTGCATGATCGACCAGTGATCATAGATCTACTGTGGCCAAAGCACAAAAAAAAAAAGATAGGAAAGAGAGGGGGCGCTAAAAAAAGTGACTGAAAGCAATGCATATGGAAGCCCCCCCGAAGGGGGGCGTATCACATATCCCACTGTTCCAGCCACTCAGTGCATGGGTGTGGACAGCTGTTTCGGTCTTGGGGACCTCCTCAGCACACCATCGGCGATACTGGAGGAGGCAGGAATTTCTGCCTACCTGCAAAGACAACCACATTTTACTGTGGTGTCTGCAAGGGCATACATTCCATGCCACCACCTAGAGCCAAATTTCCATGCACCCTAAAAGAGAACCTACCAAAAGGGGGGAAGGGGTTGCAGTCGATATTGTAGTAGTAAATGAAAAGAAAAGGGGAGACTGCCAGTGCCAATATCCTAGGAAGGCCACAAAGTAAAGTAGATTATAGCACTGTCAGGGGAGAGAAATGTGCATGATCGACCAGTGATCATAGATCTACTGTGGCCAAAGCACAAAAAAAAAAAAAAAAATAGGAAAGAGAGGGGGCGCTAAAAAAAGTGACTGAAAGCAATGCATATGGAAGCCCCCCCGAAGGGGGGCGTATCACATATCCCACTGTTCCAGCCACTCAGTGCATGGAAATTTAAATCTAGGTCCCCCCGAGGGGGGGTCCAGATATTTAGCCGGTGTGGACAGCTGTTTCGGTCTTGGCGACCTCCTCAGCACACCATCGGCGATACTGGAGGAGGCAGGAATTTCTGCCTACCTGCAAAGACAACCACATTTTACTGTGGTGTCTGCAAGGGCATACATTCCATGCCACCACCTAGAGCCAAATTTCCATGCACCCTAAAAGAGAACCTACCAAAAGGGGGGAAGGGGTTGCAGTCGATATTGTAGTAGTAAATGAAAAGAAAAGGGGAGACTGCCAGTGCCAATATCTCTAGGTGGTGACATGGAATGTATGCCCTTGCAGACACCACAGTAAAATGTGGTTGTCTTTGCAGGTAGGCAGAAATTCCTGCCTCCTCCAGTATCGCCGATGGTGTGCTGAGGAGGTCGCCAAGACCGAAACAGCTGTCCACACCGGCTAAATATCTGGACCCCCCTCGGGGGGACCTAGATTTAAATTTCCATGCACTGAGTGGCTGGAACAGTGGGATATGTGATACGCCCCCCTTCGGGGGGGCTTCCATATGCATTGCTTTCAGTCACTTTTTTTAGCGCCCCCTCTCTTTCCTATCTTTTTTTTTTGTGCTTTGGCCACAGTAGATCTATGATCACTGGTCGATCATGCACATTTCTCTCCCCTGACAGTGCTATAATCTACTTTACTTTGTGGCCTTCCATTGATAAATATGTTTGAACAACAATGGGCCCAAAATTGACCCTTGAGGAACACCACACGTTACTAAACCTTCACTCGAGTAATTACCATTAAGCAAAACTTTCTGTCTTCTGTCACTTAGATAGGATGATATCAGATGTACGGTATTGGAATCGATGTGATACATCGGTAGTTTTTTTTTTAATAAGATAGAGTGATTGACTAAATCGAAGGCTTTTTTAAGGTCAAGAAAAACTGCACCTGATAACTGAGAATTATTAATGGCTGTAAGCCATTTATCAATGATATGTATAAGGGCAGTTTGGCAAGAGTGTTGCGGGCGAAACCCAGACTGCATTTTACTGAGCAGACAGTTCTGTTCTAAAAAAAATTGCAGATGTGTATGTATATGTTTTTCAATAGGTTTTGAGATGACTGGTAGAATGGAGATAGGTCTATAATCATTCAATGAGTTTAAGTTTTTGCTTTTGACCTTAGCTGTTTTTAACTCATCAGGGAAAATATTTCTTTGAATAGAAAGATTGTAAATGAACGTTTTTTCGCAACTGATGCCATCTGAACCACATGACCTCTTTTTCATATTAGATATATATTTACCCACGTCAAAAACAGTCATTGGGGGGAGTGAAAAAACACAACCAACAGTACTGTTACTGTGAAATCGTAGTTGCTCAGAACATTGGTATTTCGCGGGATCATTTGTATTAGTGTGTGCTAAAGTCTCAGCTATGCTAA
>BTPG01000008.1:169338883-169368883 GCA_036245525.1 Semisulcospira habei | reverse complement strand
CGAGGGTGTGATCGCGGCCTATAGAGATGCAAGGGGTGCTGCTGACATCCTGGCCCATGATGTTTGTCTTCGTCAGGCTGATGGTCAGCTCAAACTCATCGGTGGCGCGAGCGAAGCTGCTGACGAGACGCTGTAGTGCTTCCTCAGTGTGGGCAGTCAGGGCGGCATCATCAGCAAACAGCATCTCTCTGATCAGGACCCTGCGCACCTTGGTCTTTGCGCGCAGATGTGCAAGGTTGAAGAGGCTGCCTTCACTCCTAGTGTGGATGAAGACGCCATCTTCTGACTGACTGAAGGCTTGGCGCATCCTCAGGGAGAAGAAGATGCCGAAAAGTGTAGGGGCGAGTACGCAGCCTTGCTTTACGCCGCTTCGGATCGGGAAGGGTTCTGAGAATGAGCCATCATACTGTACGGTACCTTTCATTTCGTCATGAAAGGATGTGACCACCTTCAGAAGCTTGGGGGGGGGGGGGGGGACATCCGATCCTGTGTAATAGGGTGAAGAGACTTCTTCTGCTGACCAAGTCGAAGGCCTTGGTCAGTTCAATGAAGGCGATGTAAAGTGGCTGTCTCTGCTCCCGGCACTTCTCCTGCAGCTGTCTCAATGAGAAATTCATGTCGACTGTTGATCTCTGAGGTCTGAAGCCGCACTGCGCCTCTGGGTAAACGCGTTCGGCCAACACTTGGAGTCTGTTCAGCACTAAGAGGGCAAAGACCTTCCCCACAGTGCTCAGCAAGGAGATGCCTCTATAGTTATTACAGACACTGCGGTCTCCTTTGTTCTTGTAGAGCGTAATGATTTTGGCATCCCGCATGTCCTGAGGGACTGTTCCCTCCTCCCAGCACTAAAGTAAAAGCTCATGGAGGTGGTCAAGGAGGACACTCTTTTTGCCAGCATTGAGAACCTCTGGGGGAATACTGTCATTGCCTGGAGCTTTACCACATGCTAAGGAGTCAATGGCCTTGCTGAGTTCGTCTACAGTGGGCAGAGTATCAAGTTCTTCCGTCACGGACAGGGAGGTGGTGCTCTCCACTGTCAGTGACGTCGTTCTCCCTCGAATACAGCTGCTGGTAGTGCTCGGCCCATCTCTCCATCTGTTTGCCGCGGTCTGTAATGATGTCTCCAGTAGTGGACCTCAGGGGGTGATTTTTTCTTGGGCCAAATGCTTTCTTCATGGCGCGGATATTCCCATAGTCGGCGGAGAGCTGGATGCTCTGGCAGAGATTCAGCCAATAGTCGTTTGCTCATTTCCTGGCGATCCGCTGAGCGTTACTTCTGGCCTTTCGGAGTGCAGCTAGCGCCTTCTCTGCAGGTTCGCACTTGTAGTCTATTAGTGCTAGTCGTTTGGCTGTGATAGCTGGTTCAAATTTGGTTATCCCTGCTTCGAACCAGTCTGGGTTTCTCTTTTCCCTCTTGCCAAAGGTTGCCATGGCTGAATTGTAGATGGCGTCACGAATGTGGCTCCACCTCTCTTCAGCGTTGTTTCCTGGGCAGTCCTTGAGCGCCTCTTCCATGGCACTAGCAAAGCGTGTGCAAACTTCTGGTACAGATGTCAGGGTTGTGTTGATATGTGGCCGTCCTTTCTGCTTGGAGTTGTGGATCCGCTTGGGGTGGAGACGTACCTTGCTCCCAACCAGTGAGTGGTCAGTGTCACAGTCGGCGCTGTGATAGCTGCGGCCGGGTAGTAAGAACGCAGTTCAGCAGTGGTCTTCTGGTAATGATGAGATTCAACTGGTGCTCGTGACGTGATCTGGGGTGTCGCCAGGACACTCGGTGGCAGAGTTTGGTTGAGAAGAACGTGTTTGAGATACACAGGTCGTGGTACGAACAAAATTCTAGCAGTCTCTGTCCATTTTCGTTGAGCTTGCCGATGCCAAAATAACCAATACAACGGGGCCAGGAGTTGTGGTCGGCTCCAATCCGGGTGTTAAAATCGCCGAGTAGGAATAAGTGTTCTATGGTAGGGATCTCTCTGATTGTGGTCTCAAGCTCTTCGTAGAATTCATCCTTTATCTCAGTTGAGGAGCAGAGTGTAGGCGCGTAGATGCTCAGGATGTTAATTGGACCTGAAGAGGTAGAGAGGCGGAGCGAGAGGATTCTGGGTGTGCCTCCAGGGGGCGGCTCAATTGAGGACAGCATGGAGTTGGACACTGCAAATCCATCACCGTGTATTCGAGGCTCCCCAGGTTCGGTTCCCTGCCAGAAGAACGTGTAATCCTGTTCTCTGAGGCTGCCACTGGAAAAGAGTCTAGTCTCCTGAAGGGCGGCAATGTCACTGTTCAGTCTACTCACAAACCACATAGGTGAGGCTAGCGCTGGCAGAATTGTACAACAAACCAAGGGGAATTACTCAGCGCTGGACAACAGTTAGATCCCCTGCCCCCGCCTATCAGGCACCCAATCGCCAGCCCACAGAGAAATACGCAGGTATAGAATAAGACGATCATTTGCATCTTCTATACCTGCGTATTTCTCTGTGGGCTGGCGATTGGGTGCCTGATAGGCGGGGGCAGGGGATCTAACTGTTGTCCAGCGCTGAGTAATTCCCCTTGGTTTGTTGAGCACTGTTCAGTCGTTTCAGCTCACGGTTGATGATAGCTGTCTTCCTGACGTCGTCGATGTAAATCGTCAGAGTAGCCAGGGCACATGGTTCTGACATTCCAGCTTGCCAGCCGCAAGGCTGACTGTTTTTTCTTTCTTCTCCATGTTTTGTCTGGTGCAGGGTATAAGTCTACTCTTCGGTCGTGTCCCTAAGCTCCAAGCACCCATTGGAGCAGGCAGACTGTGGCGGGTCAGCACCTTACTGAGTGGGGGCTGCCCAGTTTGAGGCGGGCGATAGCTGACCAGTGGGACGCGATGATCCCTCCCACCGTCGGAGACAACCCGTAGCACCCGAGCTTACGCCAATCCGCTCTGGGCTTATAACTCGTAACTTCTGTCTCCCGTGTTGTGTTGTCGCTGGAGCAGCGGCACTAGGGTGACCTCTCCAGGATACAAGCCTGGGCGAAGTGTATGGAGATCCTGGGATGCCCAGTCGTCAAGATCCCCCTCTCGGCCTCGCTGATGTAGTCCAAAGGAATGCAAAGCAGTACGTTTGGCAACAGTTTGGCCACAACAACTTGAGGTATATATCTTCTTCTTGGCTTGACTTCGCGAACGAAGATTCTATAGGGGTTGCCCACGACGTCTGCAGGCATGTTCGTGGCTGCGGAGGCCAATCCGGGACAGGCAGGTTCGACCGCAGTGGCTGCAGAGGAAGGTCTGGCCAGGGTTCTGAGTTTCGACATCTCTGTTTTTTCTCCTGAGCCGCTTGTCCTTAAGGTTAGCTCTGCGAGAGTCATCAAAGGAGACGGCTGCCTTGCAAATGGTGGAGGGCCAGGTGTCGCGGTCCGCAGCAAGTGAAAACCACTGGCGGTGGTCGATTTGGCAGGCACTAAGTGACTTCTTGAGACCCTCTTTGTCTCTTCTTTGGTGCCCCTCTGTCTCGGTGTCCAGTGGCGAACTCGCGATGCTCACAGTTTCCGCCTGTTCAAGGACCTCGACGTTGGTGACATAGTCACTCCAGTGAATGTCGAGGATGGTACGCAGGCAGCGCTGGTGGAAGCGTTCGAGGAGTCGTAGTTGGCTGCGGTAGAGGACCCAGGACTCGGAATCATACAGCTATATAACTGACCGTTAAATGAGTAAAATGAAGTACGTCAAGGTCTGAAGAATAATTTGTAGAGAGCATTTCTAAATGCCTTATGAGATTTAAAAGATTTTACTTTTGTTGGTAAGGAGTTCCATAGGGATGCACCCGAAAAAGAAAAGCTAGTCTTAAACAGATCAATTCCAGGGCGAGTCTCGACAAGATTGTTCCTCTGGTTTAAGTAGCGCGTTTGCGAATGTCGAAACATTGTAAGTAAATACTGTGGAGCTTTGCCATCGTCGATTTTGTGCATCAGCATCGCTTTATTGACAAAGAGCTGCTTTTGCAATGGCAACATGTTTAGTTGGACAAGCTTTTCGTCCGTGGTCAAATCTGAACATGGTAGTATTAGCTTTGCTGCGCGGCGGTGGAGCGAGTTCAGTCTTTTGAAGTTATTTTTACAGCAGCCATCCCATATAAGGGAGGAATAGTCAAAATGAGGCTTAATATAGGCATTGTAAAACAGTTTTCTAGTTGGAAGATCTATAATGCGTTTTAAGTGTGACAGAAGAAATAGTTTTTTAGACACGGCGTTGCAAATTTTGTCACTGAAAGTGATCGTCGATAACAACACCAAGTAGAGTATGTTCCGACACTTGCTTAATTGGATCAATGGCAAGGTTTACAGGGGAAGGGTAAAGCTGGTGTTTCTGGCGTATTGCGAGGAGCATTTTTTCAGTTTTGGAAGGATTCAGTACCATATGGTTTGAATCACACCAACCTGTTACCTCATCTAAACTGCCCTGTAAAGTATTTGATATTTGTTGGACGTCTTTCGCTGATGTATGCAAAGTGGTGTCATCCGCAAACATCTCACAAGCGGTGTTTGTGTCAGACAGCTGCAGGGGTAAGTCATTTATAAATATGTTAAATAGGAGAGGTCCGAGATTGGAGCCTTGAAACCCCATATTTGACAAATCCTTCCGATGAGAATTTACCATTAAGATAAACAAGTTGAGTGCGGTCCATCAGGTACGATTGAAAGAAAGCAACTGATCTATGGTATCTCAGATACAATTGAAGCTTACGAAGAAGCAGCTGATGGTCAATGAGGTCAAACGCTTTCTTAAAGTCGAGGAAGACAGCACGTGACATGTGGGATTGGTTAATTTCTTTTAGCCATTTATCGGTTACATGTATTAGGGCAGTCTGACATGAATGCTGAGGCCGAAAGCCAGACTGCAATTTGTGTAATAGTGAACGTTTATCTTGGTATTGTTGAAGATTTTGCTGAATATGCCTTTCTAATGGTTTAGATAATGCAGAGAGAAGAGATATTGGACGATAATTATTCATATCAGATAAGTCTTTAACATTCGGGAGAGGAATAGTTTTAGCTTTTTTTAAAAGCAGCGGGGAAGACATTATTCTCTATGCAGAGATTGTAAATATAGGTTAAGTGTCGCAACAATATATGGACAGAGAGAGAATCAATGAATCAATTAAACTTTATTTTACAACGGTTAAGGCATTGACATCGTCATCGACACAGCCATTTTACACAAACCTGCCGTTGAGAGAGAGAGAGAGAGAGAGAGAGAGAGAGAGAGAGAGAGAGAGAGAGAGAGAGAGAGAGAGAGAGAGAGAGAGAGAGAGAGAGAGAGAGAGAGAGAGAGAGAGAGAGAGAGAGAGAGAGAGAGAGAGAGAGAATGAATGAATCAATGAATCAACGAAACTTTATTTTATAACGGTTAAGGCATTGACATCGTCATCGACACAGCCATTTTACAAACCTGCCGTTAAGAGAGAGAGGGAGAGAGAGAGAGAGAGAGAGAGAGAGAGAGAGAGAGAGAGAGAGAGGAGAGAGAGAGAGAGAGAGAGAGAGAGAGAGAGAGAGAGAGAGAGAGAGAGAGAGAGAGAGAGAGAGAGAGAGAGAGAGAGAGAGAGAGAGAGAGAGAGAGAAGATGACAGCCATGTTCATTAAAAGGTAATTATTATGAACCGGGAAACGTCGGTTACGAGACATTCTACAAATGAAATTGTTTTCATCCCTACGTCACACGACCAGTGCTTTAGCGCAAACCGTACCATGTGACCGTGATGCAAAAACCCTTGTAGCGACAAATGGCGGACTTCTTTGTGACGCATCTTGGATGCGAGTTTTGTTCTATAAGGATCACCAAAACGTTCTAAAGTAAAAATTACTTAGTGTTGTTCGAAACAACAAACACACTCAGTACTGGAGACGGCAACGTCATGAAATATTTTTAAATTACGTCATATGTCTATTATGTATAAATGTATATTCTTTTCAGTGACGTCAGTCATGTCTGGCGTGATCCAGGTAGGAAGATGTCTTCTTGATTTCTTTACGAAAATAGTGGAGGAATAAAAACAAATACGTTATTGATAGCAGGGGCTTGCTGCACGACCCTTGTAGGCCTTCGAGAGGTCAAAGGAACCATTGTACCCCTCAGGCCTTCGGGGTACAATGGTTCCTTTGGCCTCCCTTAGGCCTACAAGGGTCCGTGTAGCAAACCCCTGCGACCAATAACTTATATTATCGTGACGGCAAGAAACATGCAGGACGCATTTATAGAATTAGTGAGGCTTATTTTGTATCGTATCAGTGACATGCAGCGACATTCCAGTCCGCAGTTACTATTTAAAGAAACCCATGTCATCTTTACGCACCTGTCACTTTCTCCACGCACTAAGATAAGTAGCGATGTGTATAATTGTTTGTTTGCTTATTTTGATTTTTTTAATAACCCGAAGTATTAACTCATTCAGCCAGACGGCCGTATTTCCCAAATTTTGGAGGCATCTTCTAATGACTATGCACCAGTTGCAGGAGATGGATCGACAATGATAATTCAAGGGCAGTGCCAGATTAGCTTGGCGCCGACAGGCGCCATGCTAATCTGGCACTACCCTTGAATTATCATGGTCGACCCATCTCCTGCTGTAGTGCGTCAGGGCTGTTTGGGTTAATACATTGTGTTGTAACTGTCTTTTCTAAGCGTGTTTCTTTCTTCGTTGGGTTATTCTCTGCATTTTTCCTAAACGATACTGTCGCCAGTGGTGACAAGGCAGTGTTATTCGCTAATTATCACCTACAAACATTCGAAGCAATATTTACAACTGTTACGTATTCAAAAATATCCGGTAAGAAACATTCAGGGCCAGCGGCCTGCATTTGTGTTGTGTGCCTTGGTCCCGCATGCACATTACATTTTCTAACTTTTCCACCCCGGCGGGACAAAACTTTTCATGTTTTATTTACCTTCATAAATCCCCCTTTTACCCTTTTATTCCAGCAAAAGACTGCCTCTGTGATTCTGTTGATGCACAATACTATGTATGTGGCAATAGGAACGTAAAGTAAAGCTACAATAGTGAGTTTTAATGTGTACACACACACACATCACTCTGATATCACGCTGGCTAATATCACAATGTATGTGATATTTTATAAACAACGAATAGACTTATGCATACAAATATCACTTCAGTACGGTAGTAGTATCAGTTATGAATGATTAGCTAAAAGACTCAATTAAATCCAGTGTTTAAACCATTGCACTAGTTATAATCATCATTTATGAGTATTGGTCATACGTTACTGTTTTCTACAAAATAGTGGCTTAACGCTCAATACAGACCGATTAAGGACTGCGGTTACTATTCATTTCTTATCTTTGGGAGCATCCTAGACACTATTATTGTTCTGGCTAGTTGACGACTATTACTGAGGATAGGAGGCACATGTTTGTGTTACGCATTTATTTGCACTTATCTACGTAACACATTTCAGCTGAAAATATAATAGCTCAGTTAACTGTGTGAAAGTATAATAGTGGAGATTGAAGAGGAATACCGGTGGTGACGTCAGTAAGTATTGGTGTGCACAGTACTAAGAAAACATTGTGTTTTAGTTATACCAAAGCACTGCTGCAATGGCATAACGGAGTAACACTTATTAACTCATTCCAGACAAAGGGCGTCCGGATACGCGGCTTAAGCCGCGTATCCGGATGCCGGCGTTCGTAAATCGAATTAGTTAATTATCCAGTTCGTCTTCAGAGAGTGCGGATAATCAGCGGAAATATTTTGGAAAAGTATCAGAATGTTTAAATTGCAGATGACATGACAAAAACTGCAAATAATATATTCTCAGTTTGAAGAAAAAAAAAAGTTTTTAGGCTGATTTCATTACACATCTCTGTCTGTTAGGCAGATTGATCATCATTTCGGAATGGCAGACAACTCAAATGTGTTGCGCTAGGTGACTGTATTGTCTGCGCTCCAGGTGAGATACTTACGTTACTTTTCAATAAGTCATGAGAACACTTTCCGCGTTTTGTTACAAGTACACTAAATGTCTTCGTTTACCTTAGCTCATTCTACCCCAGACACACCACAGCAAGATAAGGATCAACCATGATAGTTCAAGGGTGATGCCAGAATAGCTTGGCGCCTATGGGCGCCAAGCTATTCTGGCATCATCCATGAACTATCAAGGTCGATCTGTGTCCTGCATTGCAATGCAGTCTTCAGAGGACAATGGCACAATTTTGGGATTTCGGTGTTGGGGTCGAATGAGTTAAGAAAGGTCTCAGGAATCGAACTTAACCCCTTAACAGCCGGGCAAGGAGAAGGACAAACACTTAAAACTGCTGGGGCAAGGAGAAGGATAAACACTTAAAACTGCTGGGGCAAGGCGAAGGATAAACACTTAAAACTGCTGGGGCAAGGAGAAGGATAAACACTTAAAACTGCTGGGGCAAGGAGAAGGATAAACACTTAAAACTGCTGGGGCAAGGAGAAGGATAAACACTTAAAACTGCTGGGGCAAGGAGAAGGATAAACACTTAAAACTGCTGGGGCAAGGAGAAGGATAAACACTTAAAACTGCTGGGGCAAGGAGAAGGATAAACACTTAAAACTGCTGGGGCAAGGAGAAGGATAAACACTTAAAACTGCTGGGGCAAGGAGAAGGATAAACACTTAAAACTGCTGGGGCAAGGAGAAGGATAAACACTTAAAACTGCTGGGGCAAGGAGAAGGATAAACACTTAAAACTGCTGGGGCAAGGAGAAGGATAAACACTTAAAACTGCTGGGGCAAGGAGAAGGATAAACACGCAATGAAACAAAAATCCACATAAAAGTGGTCAGGCTTGGTCCGCTGACGAGAGTAGTGCCTAGCAAATAAAGCAAAAACTTACTCGAAATACACAAACGAAAATAAATGACAAAATCAAGACCAAACGTCACCCAGTTTTGTGTATACGGCCGGCCGATAAAACAGGCCATTTCATCGGATAGTGTGCGATGTGATACACTTTATTACAAACAAAAAAAATCAACAAGAAGCGGTAGCCAGCGCAACGGCAGCAGCGGACAGCAAGGTGAAGGAGGCGGCATCCATTATCGAAAACAGGGAAAGTTGGATCACACTCCAACTAGGCCTTGAGTGCGAGCGAGATATCAAATCTCGGCTATGCTTTCCCCGCCTTCACCATTACCTTCACGGCGCGGCCCAAATTCAGAGGCCGTCGCAAGGTAGCAGACGAGGACCAACAACGACTACACCAACAAATGAACGAGATAAAGACGGAAGCCCGAGAGTCTTTAATCAGCTTCATAGAACGCAACATTGCAGAGAAATCGCGAGACCTGGGACGCCACAAAGCAGCAGCCGAACTCAGCCGCCTCTCAGCTGAAAACTTCGCAAGGTACAACGCAGGGTTGCAAAAAGCGTTGGAAGACGAAGCAGAAGCAATTCAAAAATTCGTCGACCGAGCGGATCGTAATGCGAAGGAGCACACACGGCCAACTCTGCTAGGCAAAAGGCGAAAGTAACTGGACCAGAAATCTCCTCATCCAAGCCCTTTTCAGGGCTACAAATCCTCCAGAGAATTTACACCTCTGACTCCCAAAAATCATGGTCTAGTACACTTAGAGCACTGCTCAGGCTAAACTATAGACCCGGGTAAACCCCCTCCTCCCCCCGTAGTCTGAAAACACGAGCTAAACATACACACGAAATATATAGTGTGAATGTTTTTCGCTAGTTTTCCGTCAACCAACACACTCGACCGTATTTAAATGAGCAAAAAGCAAACGGCAAATAAAGCTCCGCGTACGCTCATTTAGGTCGACCAACCTACAGCTCCACGCCAACACTACTGACGTCAGCAACGTACAGCAGACAGACAACTATCACGCTGGACTCCCACCCGGCACTACACTCCCAACCAGCATCAGCGGACAGCAAGGTGAAAGAGGAGGCCTCCATTATTGAGAACAGGGAGCTAAACATACACACGAAAAAATATAGTGTGAATGTTGCTCGCTAGTTTACCGTCAACCAACACACCCGACCTAATCCAAGTGAGCAAAAAGCAAACGGCAAATAAAGCTCCGCGTACGCTCATTTAGTTCGACCAACCTACAGCTCCACGCCAACACGACACGTCCTACGGCGCAGAATGCCAACCCGTCGCAGCAACATACAGCATACAGACAGCTATCACGCTGTACTCCTACCCGGCACTACACGATTAATCGACAAAAACCATGACCATCGCGATATAAATCGCAAAGGAATGTTATGGACAGCCCCCTGAATTTGAATCAACAACCAGCTCCAAATTAATAAGAAAACGATACAGCGGAAGACAGCAGACGCCACCCAACTGACCACGCCTCTCTCCACCATGAGTCATCATCGGGCCGGCCACGCGGTTGGCACACAGCCACACAGAGGAATGCGAGGACCAACACCGGACACGAGCCTCCCAGTCTCACTACAAGCCGAGCCAGCATCGAGCGCAGTCGGACTACAGTACACGCAATGAACGCATGACTAAACAGACCACCAGCCTGCCGGACATCAAGTGAAGCCAACAAGACTGCAAAATGAAAGCCGAAATGGCAACCAACACTCAAATAGAGTGAACAAGATCACCAACGCTCAACGCAATGAAACAAAAATCCACATAAAAGTGGTCAGGCTTGGTCCGCTGACGAGAGTAGTGCCTGGCAAATAAAGCAAAAACTTACTCGAAATACACAAACGAAAATAAATGACAAAACTACTCAAGACCAAACGTCACCCAGTTTTGTGTATACGGCCGGCCGATAAAACAGGCCAATTCATCGGATAGTGTGCGATGTGATACACTTTATTACAAGTTGATTAACGGAGATTGCAGAAACACAGTCTGCGTCACTACTGGCACTGAACGGGTTAATATTTTAGACAATATAAGTTATTGGTCGCAAGGGTTTGCTACACGGACCCTTGTAGGCCTGAGGGAGGTCAAAGGAACCATTGTACCCCGAAGGTCTGAGGGGTACAATGGTTCCTTTGACCTCCCAAGCCGGCCCCTGCTACCAGTAACGTATTTGTTTTCATTCCTCCACTATTTTCGTAAAAGGAAATCTAAGAAGACATCTTCCGACCTGGATCACGCCAGACATGACTGACGTCAAAGGAATATACATTTATACATAATAGACATATGACGTAATTTAAAATATTCATGACGTTGCCGTCTCTACTACTGAGTGTACTTGTTGTTTCGAACAACACTATGCAACTTTTTACTTTAGAGCGTTTGGTGATCTTTTATAGAACAAAACTCGTATCCAAGATGCGTCACAAAGGGGGCTACAAGAAGGCCGCCATTTGTCGCTACAAGGGTTTTTGTATCACGGTCACGTGGTACGGTTTGCGCTAAAGAGACTGGTCGTGTGACGTAGGGATGAAAACAAAGTCTCTTGTCTCCGTATTAATTTGTGATGTAACTGAACGATAGTGTTTTGTTTTGGGGGTAAACTGGCGTTCTTGCCCACTGGCTGTCCCATATAACAGAGGCGTCCACCATAACTTTCGTTATGGTAACTATTGACACAGTTTAACTCATTGTGCCTGTGATGAAGCTCTATGCCCATGCATAGAGTGCACACAGGGTTTTTGTATGGTTCGGTCTTGTCAGCGGTTTGTCTTGTGACAAATATTCCGTGTATGCACGAGGCCACGTGAAATCATAGGGAGAGCGTTTTGCACGGAGTTTTAGCGAGAGCTCAGTCTATCAGAGGTCTAGATAGTTAGTACGGGGCTATACCGTCAGTGAGGACAGACGTGTATGAGATACCCTAGCCCGTATTCCAAGATTCTGAAATCTAGAATTCAGGTATGTTTTATATGTATTATCAACAGCTACTGACGGAGTTAAATATAGTGTGCGTTAGTAAGAGTTAATTCGGTTGTGTAGCGTCGATTTGTTTCAGTTACGTGGGTTTGGAATTCGTTGAGATAACCGGTGATTTTCCTATGTAGTTATTTACCGAGATGGATAACTATGGAATGTGAGGTGTGTATACCTAAGTCGTTATGAAGGTAGTGCGTAGGTAGTCTTTTCCAATGTGTGGAATAACGTTTGGCGAGAGTGTCAGGTTATAATCTGTTTCAATGTAGAGACTGAATTATGGTGTGTTTTGAATGTGTAGATTTGTGTATCAGCCAGGTTGCTTAATGTACATCACGTCATCCAATATGTGTGTGTTTAGCAAGTGTTATGATATTAGGACTTTGTGTACAGAGTTTTTGTGTGGAGCGGAGCGACGGACCGGCGCCGAGACGTCAGTCAACAGAGGCTACCGCCGAGGGACCTACTGCGAGGTAATTTCATCACTCAAGGAGTGAGCGACCGGTGCCGAGACACCCGGGTCATCAGGGACTGCGCTACGGAGCGAGTCAAGAGGACGTCCACGGTACGAGGAACGGGACGACTCGGAAGCGTGCGACGCAAGAACTGCACGCCTAGACGTGGAAGGACATAACGTGCAGAACGATAACACCAGTGAAACAGGTTTGGTTTGTGTGGGGACAATTCCCTAGCCTGGGTTTTACGTTGTGTATGTGTATGCGGTGTTGATGTGTTGGAGAAGTGTATGGTGCACGAGTATTCTTTCGAGTGTTTGTTGTTTATTGTTATAAAAGGCCATAGAAGAAAGAGCTAGTGTCTGTGTTATACCACGTGCATGCGCCCGACTGAGTCAGTGGCCGGTTTATGCGTCTGTTGTGCTGAGAGTCTGTACGTGCGACTGGGGAGAGTCTGCGTGCGTTACAGTGCTTGCTTGCTTACTTGCTTAATTCCTTGGATTCCTCATGGAACAAAGGGCCTCTGCAACAGTCCTCCAGCGCACTCGGTTCTGGGCAGCCTTTTTCAGTTCACCCCAGGACAGGTTGCAGCTCTTCATTTCTTCTTCACAGGATCGTCTCCAGGTGGTCTTAGGGCGACCGACCCGTCTCTTTCCTTGGGGGTTCCACTGCAAAGCTTGCCGGGTGATGTCCTGTGGGGGTTTCCGCAGGGTGTGTCCTATGCGTTACAGTGCCCGAGGTACGAAATACCACATTTCTGAGTTATCCTCTGAGGACTGCATTACAATTCAGGAGACAGATCGACCATGATAGTTCAAGGGTGGTGGCAGAATAGCTTGCTGGCACCACCCTTGAACTTTATGGTCGGGCCATGTCTTGCTGTGGTGTGTCGCGGGCAGAACGAGTTAAGTGTCATTTTATACAAATGTGCACTGGAAAGTGCTCAGAGTGTCTATAAAATATAGGACAGATATGAACAGGTGATTATTTTGCGTTTTTGTCTTGTGTACATGTAAACGTTCACAAACATATTTTCAATTTCACTGCGGAATAAAAATATGCTGCTCTACCAATGGTTACTTAACAGACGTTACTTACGTTACCATGTGTATTTATGTAATCACATGTTGATTTGTTATTTTGTGACGAAGTTTTGATTTCTGTAGTCTTTGGAGTTCGTTGTGTGAGTCTGCGGATGCATGACATAATGTTCATATCGAAGTTTTGACTCAAATAAACGTTTTGTTCTAATAAACTAAAACGAAGGTCCTTTGATGTATTTTGGTGCATTGCAACTTGCAGTTGGGTGTTGTGCGCATTTTTTTTTCAAGCAGTGTAGAGATTAAAGTTGAAAATGTGCCATCTGTGCTTTGTCACATTTTGTCAAGGCGATGAATGGATGCAAATACTGTTTTCGAGAAGCAAGAACCGAATACTTTAAAATGTGGACGCCGTCTGTGTTTTTTGTTTGTTTGTTTTTGTTTCTTTGTTTTTGCCTGTGTTGTTGTTGTTGCTGGTTTTTTTTAAATACTGGACTGGTGCCTCCTGTGTCAACACGAACATTTACCAATTACATCCAGAGGCTGAATTGTTTATATTTGCTTAAAGGCCAACTACCACTGTAACTGTTCAACGATACCATTCTGTAACAGATAGTTACGAAACGCTACATTCAGGTCTAGCTATGGTTCATTTAGACACAGGACAATCCAGTTCTGCACCCGTCGTCTTTATATCGAGTAACCTGACAATGACTCCACTCCGTTTTATAAATACAACGCTATCAGTGAGAGAAACATATGAAAATTAACTGACACGCTAACGACAGCGCAGAATAAATAAGTGCGATTACGCGTGTGCTTTTGCTGCGTGTCCAAACTGCTGTTAAAGTTCATTTGGTGTCGACATGGCATAACAAACACAATTGGTACTGAAATGTTTCTTCAGATTTATGTGTAATGGTACTTTAATTAAGTTATTGTTATATGAAGGCTACATTACAGAATAGAAAATAAATCGACCATTTTAGTTCAAGGGTGGTGGCAAAATAGCTTGGCGACTGAGGCGCCAAGCTATTCTCGCACCACTCTTGAACTATCGTAGTCAAATTTATTTCAAGCAATAGTGTATTAGGATGAAAAGAGTCAATACAGAATACTTGGGCTACAGCAAATCGCCTGATACGTTTTAACATACTCGATCATACCTTGCATTTACGAATAGTCTGCTTTAACAAGACACATGATAATACTCATCACCCGACTTTCATAAATCTTTTCTTGGACAATAAACCAGTAGATTTATCTACTTTAACGGTCCACCAGCCCGCATGTGACTCTAAGACCGTTCTTCAGCGTGTCTTTAAGCTTAATGTTCGACCCAATGACCTTTCCAAAAGACCCAGGAAAAGATTGTGTATAAATACGAACATGGCTACATTGATTTTGTGTTCGACTTACATATGCCATTAAGCGGCATATTTAACTCGCACGTTTACACAAAGCCCCATTTTAAGACAATGCATTTTTTGCAGCATAGCACTGATCCCAGTGGATATCGACGCGACCGCGGTCTGCCTTACGGTCAACGTAATGGTGGGTACATGTATGTACAGCTCTCATGCTGAACGTTCCTTTATGTAATGACATCAGTGCGTGCAGGTCTATGATTTTGGACCTTACGGCTAGAGCCGTAAGGTCCAAAATCACAGACCAGCACACGAACATAAATTGCTTCCCTGACATAATTAAGGAATATTATGACATCATTTTTATTTGGGTCCCCGGCAGATTCTGCTGCCAACAGTGCCCGCAGACTGTTTATAGTGATTTTAAACCTGTGATTAATGCGTACATAGCTCGCGAGTGGCAGTCCGAGTGGGACAAAGAGGAAGGGAACAAGCTGTATGAAGCCCTTCCTACGGTGTCCGACAGTCTACCTTTCCGCTGCGGCAGCCGCCGTGAGGAGACTGTCCTGACTCGGCTCCACATCGGGCACACGTATGTTACTCACTCTTACTTACTTAAACAGGATGAGCGTCCATGGTGTTTTGCCTGTGATAAGCAGTTTTCTGTTCGACACTTTTTGCTGTATTGTGCCGATCTAAACGACACGAGATATAAATACTTCACAGCAGACTCCTTGAAGGTCAGTTTGTTCCGGGATGTTCCCCCGGACAAAATCTTCAATTTCTTGAGAGAATGCAATATTTTTTACAAGATCTGAGCATTCATAGACTGTGAATTTCTTTATTTTGCCCTTTTTGAGAGTCTGTAGACATTTCTTTTAAAGACTCGTGAGATTTTTAGCCTGACATATTTTTAAGATATATTTACATCTTGTCTTAAGACCTTGCTTTTAGTCTGGCTGACCAGATTTATACCCATCCCGCCGTGAGATGACCTTAGTCGCCTGCTTGGCGTTAAACCCAAATAACTAACTAACTAACCTGATATAATTATCATGCTTGTAAGTAATCAATACGTTTTAAAGCAGTCTGCTTCATGGCAGGCATTGTGATGAAACTCTATGCTCACGCATAGGGTTCACACAGTAGGTTTAATACGGTACAATTTTGGTTAGCGGTTTGTTTGTGACGATAGTCCGTGGTGTCACGTGGGCCACTTGGAATCTGTAAGACACGGCGGGCACGGGGAGTTTTAGTGAGTTCTCGGCGAGAGCTCAGTCTGTCAGAGGTCTAAATACGTTAGTGCGGGCTATACTGTCAGTGTGGGCAGACGTGTGTGAGATACCTTAGCTCGTATTCCAAGACTCTGAGACCCAGAATTCAGGTATGTTTTGATATGTGTTATTGATAGTTACTGTGTTAAGGATAGTATGCGTTAATAGGAGTTAATTCAGTTGTGTAGTGTTGTCTGGTTTGGTTCAGTATGTTGGTTTGGAATTCATTGAGGTAACCGGTGTTTTTGTATACAGTTATGTACCGATATGGATAACTAAAGGAATGTGAAGGGTGTAGGCCTAAGTCGTTATGAAGATAGTACGTGGTTAAGTATAGTCTTTTCCAGCGTATGGGATAACGTATAGCGAGAGTGCTAGGTTATAGTCTTTTTGAAGGTAGGACGGAGATATGGGGGTGTTACGATAGTAGTTCGGGTTATGAAGCACGTGTGTGTGTGTGTGTGTGTGTGTGTGTGTGTGTGAATGAACGTGTGAGTTGTTTGTATCAACCAGGTTACGTAATGTATCTCATATTATCCAATATATGTGTGTGTGTTTAGCAAGTGTTACGATTTAGGACTTTGTTACTGTTCAGAGTGCTTGTCGGAGTTGGAGCGACGGACGCCGAGACGTCAGTCACCAGGGACCTAATGCGAGGTCATCTCTCCATCTCTTCACTCGGGGAGTGAGCGACCGGTGCCGAGACACTTGGGTCACAGCAAAGATACGGTACGAGTAACGAGGACGTCCACGGTACGAGAGACAGGACGACTCAGGAGCGTACGAAGGACTTGCACGCCTAGACGTGGAAGGACTTAACGTAACCAGGCGGGAACACCAAACAGGTTGGAGTGTGAGAAACTACTACCTAGCCTGGCTTTGATATTGTGTGATGTGGATGTGATGATGAGATGCTGGTAGTGGGGAAGTGTAAATAGTTTGATAATCTTTTAAGCGTTTTCTCTACTTATCGTGTATAAAAGTTCCGTTAGAAAGGAAGCCCGTGAGTTGTTTTACCGCATGAATGCGCCCGTCTGAGTCAGTGGCGGTCTATGCGTCTGTTGTGCGAGAGTCTGTACGTGCGACTGGTGGCAAGTCTGCGTGCGTTACAGGCTTCTACTGCGAAATTCGTCGATACAACTTACTAAGAATTGTATACCCTTTTTTCGCAATTCATGTGAATATGCACACGTACCAGAGGTTTTCTACCGCATTTTAAGCTTAACGGAAGGAACTCTACTGTGTACAAAGGAGAAAAAGAGCAGAAAAGTCATTCACTTTACGACATTCAAACTTCATAATGCAAGGTAGCCATTTTGTCCAGCATTATTGTAAGACAAACTAAGAACCTTTTTAGAGAAGATATTGCTAACTATGAATCCTTAACTCATTCGCGGCCAGCCGCATCCGGATGCGCGGCTTATGCCGCGCCTCCGGATGCCGCTGACCGCGAATAAGTTAACTGCGTGGAGTAGGTCCCTTTGAACGGCCAAACTTTAAATGACTTATGTATTGCTTTTGTGTGAACCCTTTGTGTGTCGGTAGCGGTTTTTGTCGTGATGATTCCTACACAGTTCTAACTCAGACTCCGAAATACCATTTTGATTCGCTGGAATGTGAGTTCGCGCTATTCTGTTTCTGTCCCCTTTTTCCAGCAGAGCGGTTTGTTTATTATTGCTGTAAACGCGTCTAATACACTATGCAAGCAGTCACTGTATCAGCTTGCGCAGCTTCTTCTATGTAAGGACCAGCATAATGATAGAGGCAGGCAAGAGGCATGATTCTCATTAGCTTTCGCATCTGCGGGCGCCATGAGGATCTATGTTTATTTCAGACACAAGGTGCGTATCAGTGAGTGTATCTAGGACAGTGTGATAGTGGCCCTTTCTACAGATGGAAAAAACATAGATCAGGAGTCCGTAGTTACAGGACCGTGACCCATGAGAATATGTGCCTAAGTTTTGCTTTTTCAGTTCACACAATTTTAATGTCCAGGCTGAGTAGGGGAGGGAGAGGGATATGCGCTATTGTGGTTTGCAGTGAGTTTCAGCCGTTTCTTTTTTCCCCAGTACGGTTATCATTGAACATATAAATGAACACACTTTTTTCCTCCCATCTTTCGTTTTGGTAAAGACAAAGTAGGGTTCACTACGGAATATACTTGGATCTGCTGAGGCACATACACGGGTTCACTTCTGAAAACTCAGAAATTTAAAAGCCATGTTACAAATTAAAACTATATACTGACATGGGTTTGGACAGGGCTGTTATTTGGTGGAGGGCTGGGGGCAGTACAAGGTGGTGCTAGAGCCAGCCTTGAAGGCTTTCAGCGGAACTGCCGTCAGATGGTACGGCAGAGGGTTCTACTCTGTTCCGTCTGATGTGCACAGAGACAAATGAACCTATAATAATAATAATAATAATAATAATAATAATAATAATAATAATAATAATAATAATAATAACGGTATTTATAATGCGCTTATCTTATAATAATTATAACTCTAAGCGCGAACTCACAACTCGCGCACGCATGCGCACGCTTTTGACAATGACTCACGTACCACAAATACATTACGACAGTCAGCTTAGGGTGGGGAGCGTGATGGCGTTATAGTGCTAGAATTGTTGAAAGAGGTGAGTTTTGAGAGCGGACTGGAAGGAGGAGAGAGAGTGTTTATCTGACGGAGAGAGAGTGGGAGAGTGTTCCAGGTGGATGGACAGTAGACGGAGAAGGAGGGGGGTCCGAAAGTGCTGAGTTTGGTGCGGGGGATGTGGAGGCGGAGAGTCGGAGGCAGAGCGGAGGGAGCGGGAAGGAGTGTAGGGGTGAAGTAAGTTGGAGAGATAGGCAGGAGCGTAGTTGTTAAAGGATTTGTAGCATAGAGACAGAATCTTGTATTGGATGCGTTGGGGGATGGGGAGCCAGTGAAGGACTTTGAGCAGGGGAGTGATGTGGTCGGATTTCTTCTTTCTGATGACGAGGCGGGCAGCATTGTTCTGGACGCGCTGGAGAGTGAAAGTGGTGGAGTGAGGAAGGCCGGAAAGGAGGGAGTTGCAATAGTCGATGCGAGATAAGATGAGAGAGACAGCAAGTTTGGTTTCAGCTTCGGTGGTGAGGCATTTTCTGATCTGACTGATGCGACGGAGGTGGAAATAGCAAGCCCGGGCCGTGGCGGAGACAAAGCTGGTCGTGGAAAGAGAGGAGTCGAGCGGGATAACGCCGAGGTTCTTG
Organism: Semisulcospira habei; assembly: GCA_036245525.1. Taxonomy (NCBI): domain Eukaryota; kingdom Metazoa; phylum Mollusca; class Gastropoda; family Semisulcospiridae; genus Semisulcospira; species Semisulcospira habei. The sequence continues at coordinate 169,349,665 of BTPG01000008.1, read as the reverse complement.
GCCGAGTCAGAGAGGGGAGTAGGGGTGCTGTCGAGTTGAAGATGGAGAGAGGGAGGAAGGTGGGAGCATGGCTTTCGTTTTGTCGTCATTTAGTTTAAGTTTATCAATAAACATTCATTCCACTGTTACCGCATACTTTCACGATGATAAATATATTGTTTTTACATCAGACGGATGGCATTCACTATTTAGCAATGTTCGCATATAACAATAGACAAAACTCTCCAAGAGGCATATATCTTCATGAGTTCCACGCAGAGTGCGGGGTTTGTGAGAAGCAATGTGTATTTCTGAGTCGAATTACTTTCATGTTGCTATGTTTACGTAGTTTAATCGGGTTGTGGTGATGAAAAGAACACAGGCAAAACGTCGACAGCTGCAAGAGTCAAATATGCTCATACGCGTCTAGGAGTAGGCGCGGTCATAAGAATCTGTATGTATCTTGCTGGCTAGTGTTGCCTCTATGCTGCTATTTTTACGCAGCCGTGATAAATCGCGACCATCGATCCCCGGCCAAACCAGACACCCATGGCTGTCAACACACGCGATTCGACGACCGTCCCGGCTCTGCGGCGTAGAATAGCGCGATGTAAGTTCATACTCACTATAGGTTCACGGCAGTGCAAACTCGAGTCTGGAGACTAACTGTACAGGAATCATCATGACAACAACCGCTACCGACACGCAAAGGGTTAAGAATGAAAGGTCTACGTGCCTGTCTGGGTTGCTACTTTTAACCTCTTGATCCAGACCAAACAGGTGCTTGCCAAGCGTTTAAAATGCTAAGAAAATTCCAACAAAGAAAGAAACACGATTAGAAAGGACAAATACAAAACAACGGTTGCACTTGTCCTTTCCCCAGCGTGTCTATTTATTTGTTGGGATTTTCTTTGAACTTCTTGTTGCAGTTGCACGTGCTCGGAAGGATAGCTGCCTCCTGCAGGTTACACTCACATCTGCGCTTCTCGCGAGTGTAAATTATTCCGTTTAAGTGCTGCATAATAAAAGTGTGTATGGTGCCGTATCTTTATAGCTTTTGTGCTCGGACTTTTTTGCGGACTAGACCGAGTGTCTTAAGTGAACGCTGCTTTGGGGTAGCGCTTTCACTTACATTCCACTATGTGGAAGTTTTATTAAATCGTGCTCATCTAAATCGGCGTTTATTAAGCCATACTGTGAAAGACATTGCAGAAAATTTAACTGTGGACACTGATGGACTTTTTATTTAGTGATTCATTTTATTGTGGGTGCTCCGCGGCTTAAGTTCTGTTTTCGTCGTCATTGCATGTATTTATCCGCGGCAGCACAAACACTTACTAAACAGACGCGGAGTATTTTGACATTGCTCCTTCAGGGTATCGGACATTGATACTTCCCGTATAAACTTCAGCTGTGGGCGCTGAGCTTTTATAATCCCTGAACGTTTGATCATCAGATTTTGTATTCATACTTTAAAAAAAAAAATGTTTTCTTTGTTTTGTTTTCCTTTTACATTGGATTTACATCTTTAATTGACGTTTGCTCAACCACCGCTATTGTAGTTGCTGTTTCATTGTGAAACAAAATACAACTGTTAGCGAAATACTCATGGCTAGAGGCAAACAAAAAGAACAAATATTACGAGTGGGTCATCTCAACGTTTTTCATCTTTATATCTGACCTGTCAGTGTTCCCTAACAGTCCCACACCGTTCGACATTTTCGGCCTAACCGAGTCACGCCTAAATTCAAACATCAGTGATGATGCCGTGAAAATTCCTAATTTTAGTATCATGAGAAGAGATTCCTCCTGACACGGTCAAACAGGCATTGCTGTATACGTTCATCACTCTATTCAACACTTAGTCCGTAGGCGTAAAGACTTCAGAAGAAACGGCTGAAGTAGAGTGTGTGTGGATTGAGGTCAAGAGCCCGTATTGCTCACCGTCATTTGTCGGGTTTCTTTACCGCAATCCGGCGTCTACGTTCGAGTGGTATGACAATTTTACTACTAACCTAGACAAAGTTTGTAAAGGGCAAAATGACGTCATTCTTCTAGGTGACTTTAATATAATATAGGCATGATTAAACCCCATCCCACATGGGAAACTACATCTTCTTTATTTGGCCTAGTACAGCTAGTTCAACTTAAATCCCCCACCAGAATTACCGCCACGAGCTCTACGCTCATTGACCACGTCTATACAAACAAACCGCAGGCGGTGACCGATGTTAGTGTTTCAGATCTTAGTGTTAGTGACCACTGCCCCGTGATTTGTTGCTGGTCTGTAAAACTCCCCAAATTAAAGAAACATAGTCATACTACAACAACCTACAGGTCGTTTAAGCATTTCAATCGTAATGCCTTTCTACATGATCTCAGTAACACTCATTTTGACGACCCCCATCCGGGTCTGCCCTGGGGGACTTGGGTAGGGTTAACTACATTTTAGTTCCCAGGGTCACCCTGGTCAGCCCCACAGGGTGGGTTTTCCTCTCTGTTCTGGGGCATGTGTTTTTGTCTACCCTTTGTCCATTCACCTGTATTTGCCTTTTTAAAACTCTCCCTACTGTCTGCACTCCCTGTAGCTCTTGATATTGGATGTTTGTTGCTAAATGGTCTTAACTTTATTTAGGCCTCATATGTTAGGTTTATTTAACGTATTGGACCGGCTGGCGACATACATTCAATGTTCTGTTTAGTTTTTTTTCACAAGCAGTGCAGGCACGTCCTGAGAAAGTCTTGTTGCTGTCGCGACGTTAAGCAATGTACAATCAATCAATCAATCCTTAAGACGAGGTCCTTCGCGCGTATGATCCAAATATTGCGCTGTCCACTTGGTACAGTTTATTCCTTGGAGTATTAGACAGACATGGGCGCCGATAAGAACAAAGAGTAAAGAGTGATACACTTCCCCCTTGGTTGACAAAAGAAATAATGCATGCTTTGTCGGTCCGAAATGACCTAAAAAGAGAAAAGAACTTTGAATTTAAAAAGCAGCGAAACCGTGTCAGATCAATGGTGCGCGCCGCGAGGAGGGACTTTATCCGCAACACTGTCAAGGACAACACTGTGTCAGCAGTGTGGCGGGGTACTAAATTCGAACATCCGAGGCAATAGTAGTAGGCCAACAACCATCCCTAGTAATCTCTCCGCGGACACATTCAACGAACATTTTCTGTCTGTTGCGGATTTGATAATTACTCTTAGTCGGGATACAGAGCCTGACATATGCCCAGATTACTTAGTTAATTTCTGCAACAGAAAAACAACTGGCACACTACCATTTAATATCCCCACACTTGCTGTGCACGAAGTGGGCAAATTAATTAGTGACTTAGCTAATAAGAAGTCCTCAGGCCATGATGACATTAGCTCACAAATATTAAAGTTGTCTATACCATAAAAGAAAAGAAAAGGGGAGACTGCCATTGCTAATATTTTAGGAAGGTTACAAAGTAAAGTAGGTTATAGCACTGTCAGGGGAGAGAAATGTGCATGATCGACCAGTGATCATAGATCTACTGTGGCCAAAGCACACACACAAAAAAAAAGAGATAGGAAAGAGGGGGCGCTAAGAAAGTGACTGAAAGCAATGCATATGGAAGACCCCCGAAGGGGGGCGTATCACATATCCACTGTTCCAGCCACTCAGTGCATGGAAATTTAAATCTAGGTCCCCCAAATTTAAATTTCCATGCACTGAGTGGCTGGAACAGTGGATATGTGATACGCCCCCCTTCGGGGGTCTTCCATATGCATTGCTTTCAGTCACTTTCTTAGCGCCCCCTCTTTCCTATCTCTTTTTTTTTGTGTGTGTGCTTTGGCCACAGTAGATCTATGATCACTGGTCGATCATGCACATTTCTCTCCCCTGACAGTGCTATAACCTACTTTACTTTGTAACCTGTCTATACCATACATCGTAGAGACCCTTACTTATATTTACAACTTATGTATCCAAAACAATGTATTCCCTACAGACCTTAAAGTCGCAAAAGTCGTTCCACTGCCAAAATCAAAAGATCGTACTGACCCTAACGACTATGACCCATTTCTCTGCTGTCAGTATTATCTAAACCCCTCGAAAGGCATATACATAAACACCTGTCTGTCTACTTAGAATCGCGAAATTTGCTCCATTCGTCTCAGTCAGGATTTCGCCCTCGGCACTCATGTCATACGGCTATGAGCAGATTATCAGACACATGGCTTTCAAATATGAATAATTCGCAGCTGACAGGTGTAATTTATCTTGACTTTAAAAAGGCTTTCGACTTAGTGAACCATACAATATTGATTTTTAAACTTAAGCATTATCTTCGAAACGACATGGCTGTTTCGTTGTTTACGTCATACCTCAAACAGGAAGCAGAAAGTAATTGTAAATCGAGCCTACTCTTCTACTAAAGATGTAAAACTCCGAGTTCCAAAGGGGTCAATCTTAGGTCCTCATTTATTTTGTATTTATATCAGTGACCTACCTCTAAGTCTAACCTACGAAGCAGCACAGTGTGATATGTTCGCCGATGATATCTCAATCAATACAGCTAACAAAGACATAATTGTAGTTGAAAACGGCCTTCAACAAAGTCTCAATGATATAGCAGCATGGTGCAAAGTCAACTCTGTGATTCTGCATCCTGCTAAAACAAAATCTATGATTATTGCAACACGCCAAAAGCATCAGTTGAAACCATTAAAGCTTAATCTATCACTCGGCGACGACATCATAGAACAGGTAGCCGAACATCGTCTATTGGGGGTTACAATTGATAATCAGCTCAGGTGGCAGATGCACATTGACAATGTATGTAAAACAGTCTCTAGAAATGTCTTTATGTTATCGAAATTAAAGTATTTCACAGATATTGAAACCAGAAAACTGTTCAGTAATGCACACATCATGTCACATATAAACTACGCATCGACGGTGTGGGATTGTTGCAGTAATGTCCACTTAAAAAGACTAAATTCTGTACATAGGAGAATGGCAAAATTAATTCTTCCCGACCCGCACTTGACAATCGAGGAAAAACTCAATAAAACTGGATTCCTACCCCTTCAAAATCACTTTAAATTTAACAAAGGGGTACTGATGTTTAAAGTGTGGAACCATAACGCTCCAGAATATTTAATAGATCTGTCTAAAAAATCAGATTCCTGCTATGGGAATATGAGGGGTCTTTATATTCCAAAACGCCGAATAGATTTATTTAAATCCACTTTGTCATTTGCGGGTTCCACACTGTGGAACTCATTCCCACATGACGTTAAAGCCACTCCGACATTATCTCGTTTCAAGGCAAGTCTTTATAGATACCTGACATCACTCAAATATATCTAGTTAAACGTAGACACACGAATGTACGTGTATATTCTATCATGTGTATGTGCGCGTGTATGTATGTCTGTGTGTATGCATGTGTGTGTGTGTGTGTGTGTGTGTGTGTGTGTGTGTGTGTGTGTGTGTGTGCATGCGTGTGTTTGTATTTAGTGGACTGTACATTTTGTATCACTGTGCTTTGATGTCCCTGTTTTATGTATATGTTGTACTTAGTTAGTCGTAGTTTTAGCAACGGCAGGTACGAAAAATGATATAGTCACTGACTGTGTTAATATCTTCACCGTTGTAAAATCATTGATTTATTGATTCATTGATTCAATGAATCAACACTGAAGAAATTTCATATGAGTATTAGCTCCGACTTTTGCGCTCGATTTCCATAATCGCTTCCCTGTTTAACCCCTTCCTTGCAGACGCAGATTGTGTTTCTGAAATCTGTTTTAATTCATTGCCAATCCAATCCAGTATAACACTCCACGAACAAAAAAAAGAAGAAAAGAATTGTCGTTCAAGGAATATGGATATAAAGTGGTTTCAGCAAGAGTCATAGATCCTCATGAGCCCCCGCACTTGCGGGGGCTCATGAGGATCTATGTCTCTTGCATTTGGATTTTGTTCTGTGTTCCTCGGCAGTCAACCGTTTAAGGCTTTACATATGGCTCCCGTCGGTCGCTCCAAGCATTAATTGCCATGACCAGGGATGCTGGAAAACAAATCATTGTCAGTCGCAGCGCGCAATATTTACAAAAAGCTTTAGACGGCCCAGGTGTTCAGTCTGCAAATGAAAGGTGATTGTGAGCACTCTTTATAATTTCGAGGCATTGTAGCCGAAATTAATGTGACTCTGTTGACGACAGTGCTCCCATACTACTGTGCTCTGCTGTCAGAGAACGTTTCGACGTCGTGTGACGTAAGTGCAGAAGCCTAATTTGCCACGCCGTCTTCGTCGATCGTCACGGTGTTTTAAGATCGACCAAGAAATAGAATATTCTATAATTTTCTTGGTTGTGGTTGTTACTGACAAAGACTAAGTACTCAGTTTACTCTCATGGTTATAATTACTACATTAAATAGAAATAAGGGTGTAGTACCGTCAATATAAACTCCTGCTTGCAATGTGAAGGCCCATTCTAACAATTTTCTTCGCGAGAATGTACGGTGTGGCCGAATACTTGGCGGTTAACAGATCAGTGCTTTTTAAGTCCCTTCTATTATGGAAGGGACTTTCATAGGACGGGTTGCGGTGAGGCGAATTTAACAGCATGTTCATGATGTCAAAGACGGGCAGGCCTAATCCTCTGACAACTGAAGTAAGAAGATAAAAATTACGTCATGTCTAGTTACGCCAATCTCGTTGCTGAACGTACATTTGACGCGAAGCGCCGTATGTGCGTATGTGTGTGCGTATGTATGTAAACACGAGAATCTCCGATATTGCTGTACGCACAAGCTTGAAATATGGCGAAATATTTTTTTCTGAGTTGTGTCTAAGAGAGCGAGCATTGTGTAACGGGATGTCTCCTTCAAGACATAAAAGACAGTTTATAGAAAGTCGGTTGACCCAGATTAGAGTCCGCAATGTTTGTCATATTTACTTGCAATTTTGGATATAGCTAGTTCGGAGAAAGACATTGAATGAGTTCGTTAGCCAGCTTTGTATCTTTTCAAGTTCTTTAGTAAAAATAAATTATTTTCAGAAAAAATAAAACAAACGAGTATAAAACCTTGACTTCTGAAGGAAGTCAGACAGTGGCGGTGACGTAAAAGAAGCAACTCCGTCACCACGCAGACATTGACGCAATACTCTAAATATGACGTTATTCTCTCTCTCGCACGCTCTCTCTCTCACACACACACACACACACACACACACACACACACACACACACACACACACACACACACACACACACATGCGCGCATCTCCAAGAGGCATAGATCCGCATGCGCCTTCCGGACTCATGAGGATCTATGCCTCCTGGAGGTGTTTGGAGAGCGCGCTCAAGAACGCACACAGACACACGTGTACTAGTCAACCTGATTTCATACAAATTATATAGCAAGACTGAAATCGTACTGTGAAAGTCTAGTTTTGTAACCATTTTCTCAAGTCTTGAAGCGAAAGTGAAACTCACATCACGCTAAATATAAAATTACGTATAAACCAAAAATACGTCATGATAAATGACAAACCAATGAAGCGTGTGCACTGCGCCCTTTTTAGAATTCACTGTGGCATATTGGCAGATCTGCTAGGCTTTTTGAAAAGGAGATATTTCAACCTCATAACTAAAGGCAAAAGGTAGAGACCCTTAACAGTGAGGGCAGCTCGCATATAAAAGGGACTTTGTGGGTTATGGTTCATCCCATCTTGTTTGTTTGTTGCTCACCTGCAGTATTACTGATTTTTTTTTTTTTTTTGGGGGGGGGGGGGGGTGGGGTGGGGGGGGGGGGGGAAGGGGGGAGGAAGGGGTCTAGAAGTATACAATGCGCTTGGTCTAGGAGCTAAGGTTTACACAGGACAGAAATGGTCTACCGGTCGGTGGCTTCATACACGGCGTAGCACACTTGAAGGCAAAATAAGTTGTATTTGTATTACATTGTCTATTTAGCATCATCTTTATCGCTCTTTTAAAACAAATTCTTTGACTGTAATCTTTACATGCAGGTGAGCAACAAACAAACAAGATGGGATGAACCATAACCCACAAAGTCCCTTCTATATGCGAGCTGCCCTCACTGTTAAGGGTCTCTGCCTTTTGCCTTTAGTTATGATGTTGAAATATCTCCTTTTCAGCACCTCCATACTGCTGGCCTGGAAACGGAGCAGGAGCCTTGGACAGTTTTTGCGTCAGTCATTGTCTCTGCAGAAAATGTGTTATCAAGATGTGTCCGGCAGCACGATTTTTTCCCCCATGATTATTAGAAGTCAGATATGCCATCTCGACATTTTTATAAATCGTGACATCAGGTTCCTAAAGCTCAATAACTTTTATCTTACAGTGCGCGGAACCATGGTAGTGAACGCGAGTGCCCAGTTTGTGGGGGAGCCGATCAGTGAAGGGACCCGGCTGACGGTGCTAACTTTTGGCTGGATGCTGACCATTAACGGCGCGTTCGGCAACGTGCTCATCATAGTCACCGTGCTGACCCAGAGGGCGCTGCACTCCGCACACAATCTTTACATCGTGAACCTGGCCGTGGCCGACCTCATTGTGGTGGGATACATCTTGCCATTCATGCTGTTTGACCTCATCCTGGGTTACCACCCAGTCGTCAACCGCACTCACTGCATCGTCAACACCATCTTTATGATCGTCACCTACACTGTGTCGCTGTACACCCTGGTGTTGATAGCTTTCAATCGTTACTTGAGTGTTTGCCGAAACTCCACTTACATGAGACTGTTCTCACGAAGGATCATTATCGTGTCGTGCGTCGTCACCTGGCTTATCGCAAGTTTTGAGGCTTCTCTGCCACTGATATTTCACGGACCATCGGCTGTGATTTACGGACTGAAGACTCACGTGTGTATGTTTGACCAGAACCAGACTGGCAATGTGTTCACGATAGTGACGCTGATCAACTTGACCGTGCCCACCATTCTAGTGGGCTTTTTCAGCACCTCCATACTGCTGGCCTGGAAACGGAGCAGGAACCGGATCGAACATTGGAGTCAGAACGGAAACCAGGAACAGCGATCTACTCCACGGATTTCTCCGTCTGACATCGCCCTCATTCGCTCCTTGATTCTGGTGTTCGTGCTGTTGATTCTGCTGTACCTTCCAGCAGCCGTGTCCATGATGTTGTACAACCTAAAGCTGACCATCCAACCGGCTGACGTGTCTGTGTTGCTGCTGCAGCTCATGTTTGTGAACCACAGCATCGACTGGATGGTGTATGGGCTCATGAACAAGAACTTCAAGAACGGTTACAGAAGACAGATGCGTTGTTGCTGTGGTAACCAAATGGATGTGTCTTCAGTAACAGTCAACAAAGGCAACATACTGTCCGCCCGACCCAACAGATCTAGAACTGTCGAGGGAGGTCTCCAGGCGTCGTCACTAGTGTGAGTAGTGCTGGAACCATCGTAGGGCGGGTGGCAGTGGGGGGTGGGGGTGGGGGGGGGTGGAGTAGGGGTCGGGGGTTGAGGTGGGTTGGTGGGAGGGGGGGGGGGTTGGAGGGGGCATGGAGGGATAACTTATTCACCTCTGACACACTACAAAAAGAGCGATCGACCACTATTGTTCCAGGCTAGCTTTACCACTTGCGCGTGTATGTATATTATAATAGAGAGTGCTGTTATCTATTGTTTATGTGTCTTATTGTAGCACTTTTAAGTTGTAATATTGTTTCCCTCTTTTGCCTTTATTGATCTCATTATAATGACCACCACGCAATAGTTCCTTTTTTGGATAATAAAGTTGTTTGAATCTGAATCTAGGCACCAACCCATTTTGCTCCCGTGAACTATCATGGTCGATCTGTCTCCTAAACTGCAATGCAGACTGTAGGAGGACAATTTACAGATTCGGGAATTTCGACCTTGGGATTCAAAGTGTTAAAACTGCAACACGTGATGGCAATTTGTTTCTCTTTTTTTGAGGGGTGTGGGTTGTTTTTTTTGTTTTCGTTACCTGTGTGACGAAACATTGCTGTGATTCGTGAAGAAAACCTTTGTACAAAGTCGTGATGACACATATATGTACTTTAGTGATTGATGAAAACAAAGACGTCGTGACAATAGTGAGGTTACTTTTGCGGGGAACTACTCCCGCAGGTTAACCAGCTTCTGCCATAAGCATAGACAACACTCCAAAGATCTCCAGAGGGCATAGCTCCTCATGAGTCCAGAAACAACACTCCGAACATCTCCAAGAGGTATAGATCCTCATGAGCCCTCCGGGCTCATGAGGATTCTATGCCTCTTGGAGATGTTCGGAGTGTTGTCTATGCTGGTTTTATGTCGAGACTTCACTCTCTTTCGTTGCTGGGAGTCGTTTTTAGTAAACGTGACCTGACTCATATCACCACCGTGGTAGATCACCAGCGTGGGCACCCCATTACCCCATCAAACCTAGTCGTATAGATGAATATAAATATGGCCAGTATAATTATTTCAGCAGGAGACAAGAATATTCACGAACCGCTACAGCTGTACGGCCTCGTGAGAATCAATGCCTCTTGCAGTTTGTAAGTACTGAGTGTGTGACCCGAGACCCTCAATATTAACCCTTTAACTGCCGGGGCAAAGCGAACGCCGCCCAGCTGCAAGAGACATAAATCCTCAGGAGTCATGAGCCCCCGCATTTGCAGGGGCTCGGGAGGATTTATGTCTCTTCTCAGTTATGTTCTTTTTGCCTATTGTTTGTCCCATTTGCGTCTGTGTTCTGCACGCGAATGTCGGTCAGTGTCCAGTCGCTTCAGACACGAAACGATGCGTGATCACAGGCAGC
>BTPG01000008.1:169081383-169333883 GCA_036245525.1 Semisulcospira habei | reverse complement strand
GTAAAAAAAAAAAGAAAAGAAAACAAAAGACGTCATATTTTAAAGTGAATTACGAAACGCGATAGCGTTTGTGCCAATACCAATAACCCACCGCGAACACACACCGCGAAACGCAGAGCAGTAAGTTTACAGAAACGATAGTTAATACATTATCGCAGAAATTCACCGGGGTCAAACGCATTATTGGCTGCTGCTACAGTCGCTTGAACTGTTGTTTACTGTAGACAGCACCCAAATGAACACGCCAGCACGAACCATGAACGGAGTTTATGCAATCTGATTTTATAGCAAGTAAAAAAAAAAAAAAGCTTTAAAAAAAAAGAAAAAAAAAAAGAAGAAGAAGTTCAGACTTCCGAAAATTTTGCCTGAAAAAACTTTTTTTTTTTGTATGGCAGGACATCAATGAAAAGTGCTAGGATGAGAAGAAAATAGCGTTAACTAGGCCCTGTTACGTTTTAATGAAAAAGAAGCCAAATAGCACTGCTTTCCGTTCCACCAGAAAAATTGTGCATATCCGAAACTTCCCAACATATTGCTTTCTTGGGCTTGCCTCAACTCAGACACTTTGGATAAAACCAAGCATGGAAAAGGACCTCGAGCTCACATCTGCCGCCGTTAGTGACCAACGTCATCCCGATGATCTTTTGCTGACTGGGCTATACCTATCAAGTCGGCTTGTGACCAGAGGCTGGCAGTTGCATGAGCGAGCTTACTCCTGCACCAGCCACCAAGTGGAGCACCTTGCTTAGTGGCTGGCTCACTCATTGCACGCGTTTTCCTCTGCGTTCACCTTACAGTTCCAATTGTATTTAGTGTCATTTCAGTGCCGTCTGCCGGCGGTAGCTGGCCCTTGTAACACCGATAGAATATGCGCCTGTATCCAGTCCTAAAGTTTTTGTTCATCAGTCCGTACACTATCCAGTTGATGCTCGAGTTCAGAAAGAAGAAGAAGAGAATCACGGCGTAAACATCGGGCGACACGTACACGGACCTGTAGATGGACATACTGACGGCCAGGGGAATGTACAGGATCACAAGCAAAGCGAAGACGAGAATTAAAGAACGAATCAAAGAGATGTCAGAAGAGGTTATCTGGATCTTTGCTTTCTGACGAGTGCTCTGGTTCCACTGCCCGATTCTGGTTTTCTGCTTTTTCCAAAACCTCAATATGGACACGCTAAAAATTCCAACAAGAATTACGGGTAGCGATATATTTATCACAGACAAAATAGAACTGACGTTCCTGGGGTCGGTAGTGTCAAATGAACATAGATGGCTTCTTTGTTTGTAAATGTACGACCCGCTGTTGCTGGTGAAAAAGGGCAAAGAGGCTTCGAAGCCAGCTATAGGCCACAGTGCTGCACACGAGCCGAGAGTGCTTTTCTTGTTGAAGAGCCTGCCGTACATAGTGCTGTGACACACACTGAGATAGCGGTTGAAGGCAATGAGAACCAGTGTGTAGGTGGACACGGTGAAGGTTAATACCAGGATGAACCCGTTGACATGACAGTGAGTCTGGTTCACGATGGGATGGTGTCCCAGACTCAGGTCCAACAGCCAGAAGACGATGACATAACCCACTACCAGCAGGTCGGCCAGGGCCAGGTTGGCGATGTAGATGTTGTGCACGGTGCGCAGTACCTGCTGGGATAACAGCGTGATGATAATGAGCACGTTGCCAAAGACGCCACTGACACAGGCCAGCCAGCCTAGCGTCAGCACCGTCACACGCACTCCCTCACTTATTGTGAAGCCCACAAAAGTCTGGTTATCAGTCCTAACATTTGAAAAGGACACGGTTGTGTTCATTTTCTCGTTTTGTTATTATTATTATTATTATTATTATTATTATTATTATTATTATTATTATTATTATTATTATTCTTTTCATGCGAAGTATGTTGTTCACATGGTCAGTTCGGGTCACGTCAGTCCATTCAAAATGGCGTCCCTAGCCGCCGAGTGCGGAAAAGCCTCCGACCGACCTTCAGCACCGTGCGCGTTGTTCCAAGTTTTCCTGGTGACGTTGCAGTTGTTTTAATGTTAGCCCCGTGGATACTGTACTCCTCCCAATATTTCACATGTGGCTGACGTCGGCTCCCATGCCCGTTTCTTCACACCAGCACCTACAACATCTACATGTACTTTATAATATTCAAGTACTTGACAGTAAAAAATGAGATCCCAGTATGAGTAGTTCATTGGTTCGTGACGCTACAGAGGTTGCTGCGATCTGTCGTGCATGTCATACAGGACTATCCCGTCACGTCGAATGAAACATTGATGAGGACCATGCATGGACTCTGCCAGCTGTGGTGTACACGTGTCCCCTGAAACATAAATGACTTCATTGTGAATTAATGCAGCTTTTATGAGTGTTTTATCGCCATTAGTTTTACAGCTATGAGTAATGGCGATGCGTGCGGATTGGTGCCTTTCGCTGGAGATCTTTTGTTTCATTACAGATGGAGCTTGAATATTGCAAAACAAATACAGACATTACGGTTGCGTTGTCATGATAGATAAAAACAAACAAAACAAACAAACAAACAAACAAACACACACATACACACAACGGAAGCCCCACGATAAGTCGACAATTAAATTTAACCTTTTCACTGAAGAGAAAAAGTGAACAATACCCAACTGCAAGAGGCATAGATCCTCATGAGCCCCCGCATTTGCGGGGCTGATGAGGATCTATGCCACTTGCTGACATCAGTTTGAGTCCACGTTCCTTGGACAGCTGGGGCTCCTGCGCGTTGATTTAATAAACATTTGCGAAAGACGATCCGCGTGCACTGGCAGTGACGGAGTCAACACATTCTACACTAAGGTCCGAAAATCCACAAAGTTGGCAGCTGTCCTATAAAGACTAGAAAGTAATTTCGAAGACAGGTCGACCATGCTAGTTCAAGGGTGGTGCCGGAATAGCTTGGCGCCTGAAGGCGCCACGCTATTCCGGTACCACCCTTGAACTAGCATGGTCGATACATCTCTTACTGTATAGGGTCAGTACTGAATGTGCTAGCATTCCAAAATCACCTTTTGATTTTTGCCCATGACGTTTTACCACTCCTTTTGACGTGTTCCTGTGAGATATCACCATACTGTAGGACAGCCCAATACCGTTTGACTGATCATCTGTGTTAAGATCATCAGACGTATCGCCTGCAGTCCGGTTATCAAAAGGGTGTCTCGCCGAGACGAGGTTCGGGTTTGTCTCGCCCAGTTAAGGCAGGGCTTAACAGACCTCGGGCCGACTTTCGGGCAGGCTGTGCGCGAGTCTAACAGACCTCGGGCCGACTTTGGCAGGCTGTGCGCGAGTCTAACAGACCTCGGGCCGACTTTGGCAGGCTGTGCGCGAGTCTAACAGAGGCCGGCGTCGGCCCGAGGTCCTTTTGACATTTTGCTGACCTGGAGAAAGGTCACTCTAGCAATTGTCACGTGCACTGACGTGCACACATATCGCGATATGCACACACTTGAGTACCGCACAAGTATGGATTAGGCACGTTCACCAAGACGTGAGTTGTGAAAACATGATGTGTACAAACTAAACATGAAAAGGTCAAGATGGTGCGGTATCGATACATAGTGTCCCTCACGGAGGTTGGTGTCTCAACATAGACCACTCATGATAATAGGCAGACCAAGCACGAGATGCATTCCGACAGACAGAAAAGATCCGTATCAATATCTCAATTTAAAGTTTGCTGTAACAAACAAACACACACAAACAAACAAACAAACAAACAAACAAAGAATGAACGAACAAAGTAACGAACGAATGAATAAACAAATAAGGTAAAAACGAACGAGAACAGGAAAAAGCGAACGAACGAGCTCTCAAACGGACAAACAAACGACAGCATAAACGTATTAAACAAACAAGTAAAACAAACAAAAATAACGCCAGCTACAAAACTAAATAAAAGCTAGTACGGGGAAAAACAAACATTGCTGTTCACAACTGACTGACTGTAGCCACAATGTGACCGTTTAGTTATTACCCAGTAAGCAAAGGTCATCCGGGCCAGGACGGCCGCAGTGGGCCCGCGCACGGCTGTGCGCGGGCCCACTGCGGCCGTCCTGGCCCCGAAGACGTTTTGCTAGTGGGGTATTCAAGCTTTTTAAAGCCCGCCGAGTATTAAATGAATTTTACCAGGAAAACTGAACTTTCAATAAACCCATACCACCCTTTTTCACCGCATCAAAATCAAACTGCGCTCCCATTAAACATGAAGGTAATAATAAAGATAATAACACATAACACATAGTAAATACATAAATACACGTGTACACGAATACACAAAAAAAAATCATCGCATCAAAATCAAACTGCACCCCCATTAAACATGAAGGCAATATAAAAATTAAAATAAAAAACCCATAAATACATAAAATTAGTATTAATGCAAGTAAAACTACCGAGAAAGTGGTATGATTTATTTTTGAATTAATAAAATGAACAGTTCAAAAAGTGACTTACTATTTCAGGCGTAATACCGTGAAGGCGTCAGATCAAAAACTGTGCCTGCCTCAGTCTCAGACTTCACGCATGAGGTGCTTGGAAATGATTCGCCGTCAGGCTGTTATACAAGTGGGGACCAAGCTGAAAATGTGTATGCTGTGGAAGTGCACATCCTGTGAAGGTGCATGAACAATTATCAGTTCTTTCGTTGCTGAAACAAGTTGGTTTACCCACAGACCCAACAGGCGAGGTAAGCGTGGATAGAAACAGGACTCGTACCAAGGAGAATTACTCATCGCTGGACAAGACAAACGGTTATTTCCCCTGCATATATATATACGAAGGGGCAGGGGATCTAACCGTTTTTGTCTGTCCATCGATGAGTAATTCCACTTGATACATGTACTAGCTGATTTCTGCTTACAAGTTAGAGACACGGATTGAACGTGATAGCTCAGGAGTAACTTGGCGCATGTGCAGGCACCAGATCAATCAAGTATTACCCTTGAAAAAAAAAAGTAGATTACAAAACAATGTCGGTTTAGTATGAAACACAGAAAGTAAAAAAAAAAAAAAAAAAAAAAAAAAAAAAAAAAAAAAAAAAAAACCCACCAAAAAACACGCGACTGTGTACGCGAGATACCCTGAGCCCCCGTTTTGAGTGTTTGGGAAAAACAAAACAAAACCAACAGGTTGCCTCCTTCTAACTACTGTAGCCAAAGTTGACAAACAGGATCCATACTTTGAAAATGATAACCCTTTGACTATTTTGCCAAGGTTATTCCTGCAGCGCAGGGCCCGACACACTTTGTGTCACATTGATAAAGTAAGTCAAACCATTTGCGCTAGACGGAGCCCGAAACTGATGTATACTTTGAGTAGAGGAATCAGCGGAATGATGATCTTCTATATGGCTAAACTGACAGTTTGGAAAGATCTGAAATGGTCGTTCACTTCTCGTGATCCGACTTTACACCTATTGGAGGACACAACCACGATCAATGTTGCGCTCCTCTTTCGCGCAACTGACTTGCGCGTTGATTATCTACTACTATGTGCAAGAGGCATAGATTTTCATGAGCCCCTGCACTCGCAGGGGATCATGAGAATCAAGTTTATGCCTCTTGCAAAACCGAGGTGGGCTTTAGTTGTTCCTCAATTTGAGAATGTCAGCCTGGGATTTAGTGGCGGACGGGCGTTTTCAAAGCTCGCTCATAAAATCTAAAAACTGTGACAGGATATAGATAATTATTTCTCATTGCATAAAATCTGTTGTATTGGAAAATGTGTGTGTGGAGCGTGTATCCAGATACAAGGCTGAGAAAGCCTTTTGTCAATACATGGCTTTGTTTGTAACTTACCGGATTTGATATTGTTATTGCGGCACGCATGGAGTTTCAGAGACGAAAGCCGGGAAATTGAGTATTCGGGTTGCACTGTAATTTTATCGCAAGTTACCTTCCGGCGCCAACGGTAGGAGACTGATCAACTGTGGCAGCGCGCGGTTAGCTTATGGTTAGCTTGGCTCCTGGAGAGGCGCAAACCTAGATAGCAAAATGCCCTCGGGCCGATGTTGGCCTGAGACGTCCATCGCAACGGGGTGCGCCGGCTAACAATGGCGGGCGAAAGCACCGGAAATGGACTTTTACTTTCTGGGGAGTTAGTCAGGCACAACCTTAGAGATATTTTAGTCGGTCCACCTTCCATGTGCATAGGAGTGTAAAATGTGAGTCATTGGGATTAGAAATGAAAGAAGTACACTGAACATGGATGTTGAGATGACGTGAATGCTGACTATACTGGCAGCAGAAAAAGAGCATAGTCCTGTTATATCAATCTTGTCCGGGTAAAAGCGATTTCTAAAGCAACATAAACGCACGCACACACGCACACAAGCACACACGAACACACACACACACACACACACACACACACACACACACACACACACACACACACACACACACACACACACACACACTCTCTCACTCAAACACGCAGTTCAGTACTCTTTACTTTTTTAGACGCCCTCCGCGTATGAATTTGTTCCCATTTTAAATAAACGTATTCCCGTATGCATTCGTTTATTAAGGCACAGTTCAATTCTTTCACATGAATAAACTTTTTAACGTTGGCTATGCTTGTTATTCCCAATCTCATCAATCTCATTGTTATCTAGTCAAAAACGAGATTTTAGCTTATTCTCCACAAAGACCGAATTATGTGCTCTCTAACCACATCACTGATGCGACGAGTTCTGACATTTCATTCGAATACGTATTAGCTGCAGGAGAAGGGTCGACCATGATAGTTCAAGGGTTGAGTCAAGTTAGCTTGGCGCCCCGGCCCGGCGCCAAGCTAACTTGGCTCAACCCTTGAACTATCTTAGTCAGTCCATATCCTGTTGTGGTACGTTAGTGCCAAATGATGCATCTGACTGAAACGCTACTGACGTGAATGTAGTAACCAAAGATTTCATTCCCTGAAAGGTTAGTTATTGTTTCTGCGGGAGACATTGCGCGTCGTGGTAAATGAATGAGAAAAATATTTGAAGTAAGCAATAATACTACTGAGAACTGTAACGATGCAAATGTACATTGATATTTGTTTCTATAGTGTAAAAGGAAATATATTTTGGTTGTAATTGTTGTATATTTATGTTTGCTTTTGCGGTTTGTTGTATATGCATTTTTTTAAAAACGAAAATCACTGGAAATCTTGGACACAAGCGGTGCCCTCAAAAGATCAAAATGAAGCAAACTAGAAACGCAATTAAAAAAAATACGTAAACAATCCAAGCAACCAGTCAACCAATCAAATAGTCAACCAAGCACCCAGCACCCACCCACTCACTCACCTACCATCTACCCAACAATTCAACCATTCAGTCAGCCAGCCAACAGTAAATATTATATATTTTTGCGTTCAGAATCCAGTCGGCAGAGCATTAATATCAATAACATTCCAAAAGGCCGACGGCGGAGGCTTCCCTCAAAGTCCTGTTAGTTAAAAGTAGTACTGACTCCTTTTTGGGTTCCCTGCCTTTGATATCCCCTTGCAGTGGGAAAATGTGTCAAACATCGATTTTAATTTACCCCATTGCAGAACCAGTATTTAATAATAATAATAATAATAATAATAATGTACATTTATATAGCGCTTAACCTCCATATAAATGGTGCTCTAAATCACAGAACAAAAATACAAAAAAGAAAACACTACAATAAATGTTACAAAACCTAAAGTGACACATATCAAAAGCTCACACTCACACATTACACACACACCGTTACAAGAACAGTTACTGCCAAAGATTGCTAACGCACTGAAATTGCATCTAACTATACGCATAAGAAAACAGATAGGTCTTGAGCAGTGATTTGAAAGCAGAGTTGGAGCATGTCTGACATGGGCTGGAAGGTTGCTCCAGGTGACTGGACCGAAATGAGAAAAGGCACGCTGGCCCTGGCTAGACTTCTTTCGCCTAGGAACCCTGAAAATACGCGTGTCTGATGCTGAACGGAGGGGTCTTGAAGGCGTGTAAATATGAACCAGGTCGGACAAATATGGGGGAGCAGAACCGGTAATAGCATTGTAACAAATGACAGAGACCTTGTACACAATTCTTTGAGATACAGGCAGCCAGTGCAGGTCAACAAGTAATGGTGTTATGTGCTCACGTTTCGGTACTCTGTAAATTAGTCGGGCAGAGCAGTTCATAGCTCTTTGAAGTTTATCAAGAAGATTCTGAGGAACATCAACTCAGCCAAAAGGGAATTACAAAAATCAATGCGGGAAAGAACAAGGGAGGTAACAAGCGTTTTGGTTGCTTCGGTAGTGAGAAGTTGTCAAATTGAACTGATCTTCCTCAATTCAAAGAAGGAACATTGGCAAACCTTGATGACATGCTCTCTCATTGTCAGACTATTGTCAAAGATAACACCAAGATTACGGGTCGACTCTGAAAAGGGGATGCTGTTCTGCCCAACCCTGATCGAGTCTGGGAGATCAGTGGAGCATGAACAAGAAAATCTTAAGGCCTCAGTTTTGTCACTATTCATCTGCAATTTGTTCTGTGTGGTCCAATTTTGAACGTCTGTGACACAGGACTCTAAAGACTGGAGCATCTGACTAACATGTTTGCGTTGGGCACTGGCATACAGCTCTGTGTCATCGGCATACAAATGGTGAGAAACAGAGTGACATTTGATAACACTAGATAAAGGCTGGGTATATCATGTGAAAAGGATCGGCCCCAAAACAGAGCCTTGGGGAACACCGTACACAAGCTCAGTGGGATCGGACTCTACTCCCAACACAGACACTACTTGCTAGTTCTTCCAAAGAGGTAAGACTCAAAAAAGTGTAAAGCGTACTCTTGATGCCAAAAACAGAGTCTAAACGTTGAATGAGAATCTATCGTGTCAAAAGCAGCGCTCAAATCAAGAAGGGTCAGAACAAAAACATTATCTTCATCACTGGCGGTAAGCACGTCGTTCAGTACACGAAGCAACGTCGTCTCCGTGCTGTGACCGGGGCGGTTGTCGGATTGAAAAATGTGCCAGAGGTCATTACTTTTGATATGGTCGAATAACTGCGACAAAACTATTTTCTCTAGTAATTTTGAAAGCAATGTGAGGTTAGACACAGGTCTGTAATTTTTCAGATCATTTGGGTCAAGAGTGGTCTTCTTTAAGAGAGGTTTTACACTGGCAGTTTTGAAACATGCTGGGACAACGCCTGTTTTAAGAGACTAGTTTACAATTTCTGTGACAGCTGGCACAATCTCACCGCAACATTCAAGTAGAAGAGAAGAGGGGACAGGGTCGAGGTCACACGTTTTAGGCGACATCTTAATCATGGTTTCTTGCACAAATTTCTGTTACAGGACAAAAACATGTCAGAGGCAGACCTGAAAAGAGGTATCTGCAGATGGATAGTTTTTTATACCAGCATCGGCACATTTATCAATATTGTCACGGATGCTTTTGACTTTATCACTAAAGTAATCTAAGAAAAGCTTTGGAAGAACTTGGGCTAGAAGGATACTCGGAAGAACAATAGCTTGGCGCCTGCAGCCGCCAAGCTATTCTGACACCAACTTTGAAATATCATGGTCGATCCACATCCTGTCATAGTCTTTCAGGCCGTTATGGGTTAATGCGTCCCATCTCCTTACAGATCCTCGCGCTGGGACCATACGGCGTTGAGGCGCGTCCCCTGGGTGGTGGATAGGGGGTCCCTCGTGAGAGGGGTGCACCGAATGAAATAAGGTGCCGTGAACCAACATGGTCTAAGGGAAGGTGACCCCGACAGAAAACCCCTGGTCCTCCTAGTAAGGGGGTTGGGCGTGGGGGTAGCTTCCCCACCCTGCAAAAAAGGAAATAGCTACAAAAACGCCGACGAAAAGACTAACAGTAATTCCTTTCCTGGAGGAGGAAGGTTCTTCTACTAGAAGACTTATGACGTCCTGTGGTGAAAGCCGGAAGTCTTCGGAAGCCACAGGACCGAGCCGCCTCTCTCTATCCAGGGATACAACCATGGGCACATGGAACGTCAAGACCATGTACCAGAGCGGCAAGGCCGCCCAGATAGCAGCGGAAATGCAAAAGTACAACCTTTCCCTGCTACGCATCAGTGAAGCCAGATGGACGCAGTCTGGCCAGAAAAGGCTGTTAAGTGGGGAGATGATTCTGTATTCAGGTCATGAAGTGGAGAATGCCCCCCATACAGAAGGAGTAGCACTCATGCTGTCACCAGTGGCACAGAGAGCGCTGATGGGCTGGGAACCTCTTGGGCCAAGAATTATAACAGCAGCCTTTAGAACCAAGAAAAAGCTCAAGCTGAACGTCATCCAGTGTTATGCGCCCACCAATGACAGTGACGAGGAAGAGAAACAAGAGTTCTACGACCGACTCCAGAGTGCCGTGGACAAATGTGCGGAGCGAGACATCACCATCGTCATGGGCGATTTTAATGCCAAAATAGGGGAGGACAACACCGGATACGAAGAGGTGATGGGGAGACAGGGACTAGGCTCGGAGATGAGTGAGAACGGGGAGAGGTTTGTAGACTTTTGCGCTCTAAACCGACTTGTCATTGGAGGCAGCATCTTCCCACACAGAAGAATACACAAAGCAACTTGGGTCTCACCTGACCATACAACAGAGAACCAAATAGACCATATCTGCATTAGCAAGAAATTTAGAAGATCCCTTCAAGATGTTCGAGTGAGGAGGGGAGCAGATGTCGCCTCAGACCACCATCTGCTTACCTTAAGAATGAAGCTCAAGCTAAAGAAAAGCCGCACAGAGACAACAAGAAGACAGCGCTATAATGTAGGCCTCCTGAGAGAAACTGGAGTTAGAGAAGAGTTCAAACTGGTGCTGTCCAACCGGTTTCAAGCGCTACAGGAGCTAGTAAATGAAGAGGAGGCGGTCACCACAGAGCAGCAGTGGAAGGCAGTTAGAGAGGCGCTGAACTCAACCTGCAAAGACACTGTAGGGTTCAGGAAACACCACCACAAGGACTGGCTGTCGGCACAGACCTTGAAGAAGATAGAAGCGAGGAAGCAGAAGAAAGCAGCGGTCAACAACAGTCGCACGAGAGCAGCCAAAGTAAGGGCACAGGGGGAATACTCGGAAGCCAACCGCGAGGTGAAGAGGAGTATCAGGGCAGACAAGAGGGCCTACACAGACAGCCTGGCAGCAGAGGCAGAAAAGGCAGCAGGCAGCGGCAACATGAAACAGCTCTACGACATTACCAGAAGATTGTCGGGTAAGTATGGCCATACAGAAAGACCAGTAAAAGACAAAGAAGGCAAGCCTATTGCAGACAGAGCAGACCAACTCGACAGATGGGCCGAGTATTTTGAAGAGTTACTGAACAGACCTAGCCCACCCGACCCCCCCGACATCCAGCCGGCAGAGACCGACCTACCCATCAGCTGTGACAGACCCAGCCGGGAAGAGATCAGAAAAGCAGTGGCATTTTTGAAGAATGGCAAAGCAGCAGGGCCAGATGGCATCCCAGCGGAGTCTCTGAAAGCAGACCTAGAGACAACAGTTGAGATGCTGTACCCACTGTTTGGAAAAATCTGGGAAGAGGAGGTGATGCCAGCTGACTGGAAGGAGGGGTACCTAATCAAGCTTCCCAAGAAAGGCGACCTCAGCAAGTGTTCCAACTACAGAGGAATCACCTTGCTGTCAGTACCAGGAAAGGTCTTCAACAGGATCATCCTAGAGAGAATGAAGAGCTCCGTTGACCCCCAGCTGAGAGACCAGCAAGCAGGATTCAGGAAGAACCGATCATGTACAGACCAGATCGCCACTCTCCGCATCATCGTGGAACAGTCTCTGGAGTGGAGCTCCCCGCTGTACGTCAACTTTGTGGATTATGAGAAAGCATTTGACAGCGTGGACCGAGAGACTCTGTGGAAACTCCTACGACACTACGGTGTACCCACAAAGCTCGTCCGCCTGATCAAGAGCAGCTATGATGGCATGACATGTCGCGTGATCCACGAAGGGCAGTTCACCAGAGAGCTCCAGGTCAGAACTGGTGTCAGGCAGGGGTGTCTGCTGTCTCCGTTCCTCTTCCTACTGGCCATAGACTGGGTCATGAAGATGACCACAGAGCACAGACGAAGTGGAATACAGTGGACACTGTGGACACAGCTTGACGACCTTGATTTTGCAGACGACTTGGCATTACTGTCCCACACTCATCAACAAATGCAGGACAAGACCACGAGGCTTGCTGACATCTCGTCCCAAGTGGGCCTCACCATTCACAAACAAAAAACAAAGACAATGAGGCTGAACGCAACCAGGGAAGAACCAGTCTTGCTTGCTGGCACCCCGTTGGAGGAGGTGGAGTCCTTCACCTATCTCGGGAGCATCATAGACAAAAAAGGCGGCACTGATGCAGATGTCAGAGCACGAATCGGTAAAGCCAGAGCAGCCTTTCTCCAGTTGAAAAAAGTGTGGAGTTCCAGAGAGCTGTCACAACACACCAAAGTCCGGATTTTCAACTCCAATGTAAAAGCAGTTCTCCTATATGGAGCAGAGACATGGAGATTGACAAAAACCACAGTCAACAGAGTACAGACCTTCATGAACAGTTGCCTTAGAAGAATTTTGAAAATCCACTGGCCAGAGAAGATCAGCAACGTCAGACTCTGGGAGAGAACAGAGCAGATAACAGCAGAGAATGAAATTGGGCGAAGAAGATGGGGATGGATCGGTCACAGTCTGAGAAAGCCAGCTTCCAGTATCACTAGGCAGGCATTGTCATGGAACCCCCAGGGAAAGAGGAAAAGAGGTAGGCCGAGAAACTCCTGGCGTCGAGACCTCCAAGCAGACATCAAGAGACTGGGAACCACCTGGAGTAGAATCGAAGGAGAAGCACAGGACAGGAGTTGCTGGAGGTCTCTCGTCGACGGCCTATACCCGGGTAGGGGTGACAGGCGTAAGTAAGTAAGTAATCTCCTTACAGATCTGACTATCGCACGCAGACATGACCCTGGCCACGACAACCGGACAACCTGTGGGCGAGCCGCTGAGAGAGGGAATATACGTGACGGTGCTGACGCTAGGCTGGCTGGCCTGCGTCAGTGGCGTCTTTGGCAACATGCTCATCATCACCATGCCTCTGTCCCAGCAGGAACTGCGTTCCGTGCATAACATCTACATCGCCAACCTGGCCCTGGCCGACCTGCTGGTGGTGGATTATGTCGACGAGTTCTGGCTGCTGGACCTCAGTCTCGGACACCATCTCGTCGTGAACCAGACCCACTGTGACTGTAATGGTTTTCTTTTTGCCGTCTGCGGTTCCGTGTCTGTTTCCAGTCTTGTCCTGATCGCTATCAACAGGTACGTGCCTTCTCCGGTCACATCAATCTCAATTTGTGTGCTAGTCTGTGAATCTGGACCTTGAAGCTTGAAGCCGTTAGGACCAGATTCACAGATTGAGATTAATGCGACCGGTAAGCAGTGAGGCCCAAAAACCCAGGTCAGCACACACGGACAAATTAAATCATGCAAAATTGGCCACTCCTTTCTTCACAGATTTAGCCATGATCATTTGAAACTGTACTGTCATGCCACGGTCTGAATGATTTTTTTCTGCACGAAGCCTCATTGCATACAATCTTTTATTGATTCAGACTAAAATATTTATACATAGTCGTGTTAATCCTTCCCGTGGGGCTTTCCATCGCTTTCCGACTCGTATCGGGCACAGCATTACCCACGGATGCAAACGCCGTTCTTGTTCTCCTCGACTTCTGCAACAACAGCATCACTGGATCATCTACGGCCTGCTGAACCAACATTTCATGGACGGCTACAACGACTTTGTTTCTGCTCAGAGCTAAACTTCTTGTGGTTTGTCTAAAGAAAAAGTCAGTAACTCATTGGTTCAGTAATAAACGAGACCAGAAGGTTTTATCTTTGGTGTGTGTGTGTGCCTTGACCGAACTGGATCTATGGTCATTGGTCGATAATGCACGATTCTCTCCCCTGACAGTGCTTTTCCTACTTGCTTCCCCATTGATTCAGTGGTTGTGAAGTGACTGTGTGACGTCATATATACCTGCGTGAAAATACCAGGACTAAGGTGTTTGGTGTGTGTGTGTGTGTGTGTGTGTGTGTGTGTGTGTGTGTGTGTGTGTGTGTGTGTGTGTGTGTGTGTGTGTGTGTGTGTGTGTGTGTGTGTGTGTGTGTGTGTGTGAGAGAGAGAGAGAGAGAGAGAGAGAGAGAGAGAGAGAGAGAGAGAGAGAGAGAGAGAGAGAGAGAGAGAGAGAGAGATGATGATGATGATGATGAAACGTTTTATTGACAGGATAAAGTTTTAGGCGAAACGCCTCTCTTACAAACTGTCCTGTTAGAAAAGAAATATTAACAGCAAAGAGTAAGAAACACAATAACACAATAAATCGAAACATGAAGAAATAAACTGGAAAAACTTAGCAATGCAAATAATGCGCACACATATCAATAATAGTGAATAATAATTACATATATATATATATATATATATATATATATATATATATATATATATATATATATATATATATATATATATATATATATATATATATATAATACCGATATCGATAATATCGATAATATAAGTAGTCCGTTCAGGTAGTAAGTTACTGTAACAAGATGTTATATAAACGAGTTTTGAAGGTTCTAGAATTAGAAATGGATTTAATTTGGGGTGGTAGTTTGTTCCAGGCTTTGGCACCTGAGAACGAAAGGCTGGTTTCATATATATCGAGCCTGGCCCATGGTAGCTGTAACAAACTGTTCCTCGTGTTTTGTCTTTGACTATCCAAAAATAACATACGACGGTAAGATGGGGTTTTATGGTGAAGAATTTTATGCATAAGTATGCATCGATTAAATGTGAACTGTTTGTTTAGGTTTAGCAGTCGGATGGTTCTAAACTTTTCGTCGGTGGGAGAGGGACCAGGCACAGTTAACTTTACCCCTCGACGATACAATGAGTTAAGTTTCTTTAAATGTACGTCACTGCATCCATCCCAGATAGTGGAGCAGTAATCACAGTGTGTCTTAATATGGGCATGGAGAAAGAGTCTTCTAGTCTCAGTGTTATCTATTTCACTTAGTTTTGATAGCAGGAATAGATTTTTAGATATTGTTTTGCATGTGTTTTCGATATGTGGTTCCCAGCTGAGCTGGTTATCTACTGTGACTCCAAGCAAACGGTGTTTTTTAACCTGATCAAGGGGCTCAGAGTTCAGGTATAATGTTAAGGGCAGGAAACCACGTTGATGTTTTTGGCGTGATGTAATTAACATACTCTTTGTCTTTTGGACACTAATTATCATATGATTATGTTGGCACCAGCTTGAAACCTCATCAAGACTTTGCTGGAGAACTTCGTTTATTTTTGGCAATTCGCTGTTTGATGTATGTATGGTAGTGTCATCAGCAAATAAGTCACATGTTGCATCGGGATGTGAGATAGAGAATGGTAAATCATTGATAAATATGTTGAATAACAATGGGCCCAAAATTGACCCCTGAGGAACACCACACGTTACTAAACCTTCACTCGAGTAATTACCATTAAGCAAAACTTTTTGTTTTCTGTCACTTAGATAGGATGATATCAGATGTACGGTATTGGAATCG
Source organism: Semisulcospira habei (assembly GCA_036245525.1). Lineage (NCBI taxonomy): Eukaryota > Metazoa > Mollusca > Gastropoda > Semisulcospiridae > Semisulcospira > Semisulcospira habei. The sequence continues at coordinate 169,318,241 of BTPG01000008.1, read as the reverse complement.
ATGTGATACATCGGTAGTTTTTTTTAATAAGATAGAGTGGTTGACTAAATCAAAAGCTTTTTTAAGGTCAAGAAAAACTGCACCTGATAACTGAGAATTATTAATGGCTGTAAGCCATTTATCAATGATATGTATAAGGGCAGTTTGGCAAGAGTGTTGCGGGCGAAACCCAGACTGCATTTTACTGAGTAGACAGTTCTGTTCTAGAAAATTTTGCAGATGTGTATGGATATGTTTTTCAATAGGTTTTGAGATAACTGGTAGAATGGAGATAGGTCTATAATCATTCAATGAGTTTAAGGTTTTGCTTTTGGGAAGGGGAATGACCTTAGCTGTTTTTAACTCATCAGGGAAAATATTTCTTTGAATAGAAAGATTGTAAATGAACGTTAGAGACTCAACTATGTAGAGAGAGAGAGAGAGAGAGAGAGAGAGAGAGAGAGAGAGAGAGAGAGAGAGAGAGAGAGAGAGAGAGAGAGAGAGAGAGAGAGAGGAGAACCCAGTAAACAAAAGTCCCGGGGCTCACGACGGCCACAGTGGGCTCGCGCACGGCTGTGCGCGGGCCCACTGCGGCCGTCGTGGGCCAGAAGACGTTTTGCTACTGGGGGAGAGACAGCGCTCAAACTACATTACTCAGAGTATCCAACCTCTCCACTGTATAGCAAGTGGCCAGAAGACGTTTTGCTACTGGGATAGAGACAGCGCTCAAACTACATTACTCAGAGTATCCAACCTCTCCACTGTATAGCAAGTGGCCAGAAGACGTTTTGCTACTGGGGGAGAGACAGCGCTCAAACTACATTACTCAGAGTATCCAACCTCTCCACTGTATAGCAAGTGGCCAGAAGACGTTTTGCTACTGGGATAGAGACAGCGCTCAAACTACATTACTCAGAGTATCCAACCTCTCCACTACGGTATAGCAAGTGGCCAGAAGACGTTTTGCTACTGGGGGAGAGACAGCGCTCAAACTACATTACTCAGAGTATCCAACCTCTCCACTGTATAGCAAGTGGCCAGAAGACGTTTTGCTACTGGGATAGAGACAGCGCTCAAACTACATTACTCAGAGTATCCAACCTCTCCACTGTATAGCAAGTGGCCAGAACTAGACGTTTTGCTACTGGGATAGAGACAGCGCTCAAACTACATTACTCAGAGTATCCAACCTCTCCACTGTATAGCAAGTGGTACGCATTAAACCGTCAGCAGGCGATGCGAACGCTCACAGTTAAAGGTCCTGGTTCAGCAATTAGTCAGTAGAAGACATCGAAAAAAAAATTTCAAAGTCCCTACCTGACACAGAAAGACTGAAAGTGCAACCCCGACAGGGCCCCGTGTGATGGGATCCCCGAGCACGCACGTTACTATAGCTGCTGTAGAGTGTCAGACGTCCTTGACGGCTGTCACAGTTCACGAAAACAGGTATACACCATCCAGCTGCCTAAGGTCACTTCCAGTTGCATCTGTCCGTGCGCGGTAACATCCAATTCCCGTGCAACTACGACTGAAAAATATCCAACTTTCATTTTGCCGCACTGGTGAAGCCTGCACCGAGCCGCGACGTCCGCAGAGCGTCCCAAATAGGTCCAGCGAATGGTGGCGGTAAGTCCAACATGATATGGTGTGGTCTTTTCACTTTTGTGGTACAAATATTACTTTTGTTGGTAAGTATATTTCCAACAACAACAAACACCTATGCGCGTGTAGCTGACGTCGTGTTTGCAAAGGGAAGGTACTCGTAAATATGTATTATCAGGGGACACCACTCTAATGACCACTTCCTTGTCAACAACAAGAAGCCCTAGCGATCGTAATGTTATGTGTGTTCTGGTGTACAGGACACTAATTTCGGGGGAAATGATGACTGAGGAAATAACAGCAGACGACAGTGGTGAGAAGTAGGCAGAATACATCGATGAACAAGACGAAGAATAGATTGGAAATCTTAGCCTCACTGTTCGTCTCTTCTGTAGTTACTATAGGTCACTATAGTAACAGCCTGCAACTTTGTTTTTAAATTTTCTCTCCTGTATAAATAAGTGTAATAGTTTCTGGGCAATTTTCTATTACACATATTTGTGTTATATACATAATGAAATATGCGATATATTCTGAGCTCTGGTCTGATGTACATTTAGAAGTTTCCACTTTTAGTTGTGATTTGTTTTGGGGGTTTGTGTACGTGGTTGTTTTTGTGTAAATATCTTCAGAACGCCACGGCGTTTTCTAGTACAAGACCCGTGTGTGCATTACATAACTATACAAATACCAGTCATTTGATTCTTTTTCAGTGCCACATCAAATGAGCTCACAGAGCAGCAAGCAGCTAATGTGTTATTTCTGTGGATACATTTGTGAAGCTAGTACAAAGTGAAAGTGAAGGTGCATCAGTAATGGAACAACGCCCAATCTCATCACAATACATAACAGATAATCGCAGTGGCAAGGTAAGTTGTGAACCTAAAATGTGTGTGTGTGTGTGTGTGTGTGTGTGCGTGTGTGTGTGTATGCTTGGGACAAAATGTACAGCTGGCTTATATTTAGAACAAAATATACAGCTGTCTGAATATAATTAAATATACAGCTGTCTGAATATAATTAAATATACAGCTGTCTGAATAAAAAAAACAAAATATACCTGCAGTTGTCTGAACACAGACAAAATGTTCAGCTGTCTGAATGAAAACAAATGTACAGCTGCTCGCTGAATGAAAACAACATCAGCAATTGTCTGGATGAGAATATAATCAACAGGTCTAGGTAAGGATAAAATATACCACTATAATCAACCTAAAATATATTTGTTCACAAAATAGCAGCACATTTCAGTGTGATGAAATAGAGCAATACATGTATGTGCATAATTCATTATGAAACTCACAATCAGGTATATAAGTGGTCTATTGTAAGTTGGCTTGCCACTGATACATGTATTTCTCATATTTTCCTGAAACCACAAGCTTATGTACAGGAGAAATATGAGTGACAAAAACTTATAATATCATTCTTGTATACCAAAATATTTTATTGCGAGTTTTTCTGTGAATCATGTAAATACATGTATGTATATATTGCTCCATATCATAACACTCAAATGTGCTGCTATTTTGTGACTAAGCCATTTTTAGAAAGCCACATGCACATGCGTATGTGCACACATGCCTATTTTCTGTATTTATTTCTTGTTCAACAGGTTTTGTCCATCCATGACTGTGTTTATGGTTTGTTTCTAGACAGCAGGGCTGCCACAAGGTCAGGTGACTTGAAACTGGTGAATGCACAGACTGGCATCGATTTTCTGAAGACAGCAAGACCTGTCCGATAAGTTGTCACCGACAGAGTTCTACTGTAATCTCCTGCTACTTTCAGGTAATTATCAGTTTGGTGGCATTTGATTTTGAAGTATGGTACACCTGTGCGCTTGCACAAAATCATTTTTGTTTGTAAAAGTGTTATCACATCACACATAAAGTAGCTTATAGTGTCCTGGAAATATTGCTGTCACAACACTATAAGTTATGATTTACATATGACTGCTACCTCCACACTGTAAGTATATTTACAAGTTGACAGTAAACATTATTATCATGGTGCCATGGTGGTTTTTCTCCCAAGTCTTCATAACAGCTAGTGCTAGCTACTGGTCAGTTTGCCACTCTGTAATGCATGTATCTTTTTTCCAGTATGAAATAGATTTGTATATTATTACTGACTTGATCGCAGCCACTGAAACATCTGGATCATTACCTTGATGAGTGGCACAAAGGCAAGCAAATTGCATAAAAGGTTTGAGTTGAGCTGTGTGTTTACATGGAGGATTATATCCTTGAGTGTATGCAGAACAAAAACACACGAAACTGTCCTGTCATCGAAATAACCTACTCAGTATAAACTGCTGCTGGTACATTTTCACTTTTGTGCTTTTTTACTTTCAGGTTTTGCTTTATCTATTATATTGGCCATCTGTTTTCAGTTTCTTTGCTGCTGCCAAAGGCTAAACACCACTTGAAACAAGGGATAAAGCCTGTTATCAACCATCACCACACATTACAAGTGTCCTTGCCAGGCATGATCAAGGTATCATGTCTTATTTATGCACTTATTTTGACTTAGAGTTTAGATATGTTTCAGTCTCATCATTGAGTGTTTTGAGTGTTAGTCAAGGGGATGTATCTATGTGGCTGAAAATGAAATGGCCCAAAAAAAAAACTTTCATTGGCTACAAAGGCTACACAATGCGCAACAGGCTTACCATCCTTGACTTCAACCACCAAGTATGCAAGCAGTATACCAAGATTAGCAACAGGCACTCTGTGGCATACCAGGTAGCACAGCAGAAATATGCATAGTACATGTATGTTACACACTTGTGCAATTTCTGGTACAAGTGCAGTATTGTACATGTCATTTTCAGTATCATTACAGTACATGTATTTGTATAAATATACTATTTAGGATTGTGACACTGACCATGAAAACTAATTCTTTCTTATGGCAAGTCAGGTGCAGAATTCCTGTTCATGTGCACTGTTTACAGTATGTAGTTATAACAAGGATGAAAAATGAAAGCAGACTATGCAATTTATGAAGAAGAATGTCCAAATGTATTGAAAACAAAAAATGTCCAACATTTTGCTTTTACATTCAACTTTAATACTTTCTTGTATAGAGAGTACAAAGTGCACAATATGGAGTATATATTACATGCATGTGTCCATTTATTCATGTCCCAACTCCTTGTACAAACAGATGTAAACAATCTCCATGACAGAAAGTAAATTTTAAAAGTTAATGAAAATGTTCTTTTCATTCTGTTTTTTCTCATCAAGGAATGTGCTCCGTGGCCTTGTATCCCCAATGCCTCACTGATGAGAAGCTCTCCAGTTTGTTACATTACCTACGCAGTACAGATGACAAGATTGAGCGATGAGTGGATGTGGTTTTTCAGCAGAAGTAAAGACTTGGAGGTTGGTTTCACACACATACGCAACCAGATAGTGCCCTCAGGTAGTTTAGATTGGGGCTTAGAAACTGCCATCTGATTATGGCCACCTGATAAGAGCAACAGTGTTTGCTGTTGCCAAGCCCCATATGGCTCTCATGACACAACTGAAAAAAATCTGTATGCAGAGTGTTGGTGATGTTTGATTGCTATTATAATGTGTGAATTTTATTTGCAAATGTGATGCTATAATTTTTGACGCTGCAAAATTTGACTTCGGTCTGCTTCTTACAAATATTTAGAAAAGTTGGTTCTTCTGTTAACTCGATCAGCTGGATCAAATTCAGTAGTTCTTGTTGTCCATTATTATTAGATGATTCCCACACAAACAGTAGGCCGGATTGTCTTCACTGGTCACGCGCTGATAAGGTGTCGCCTCTACTCCCACATTATAGTCACCAGGGGCTGCTCATCGGTTGAGTGCATCTTTAGTCTCCCCCAGGGAAAAGTTGGTTATGTTGGCCTGAAAACATATTCATATAATATCATGTTACTAAGCAGCATTGCAAAGCTACAATGTCTTTTATTATTAGAACAAAACTGTATAAATCGTTTGACCATCACCGAGACAAAGAAATTGTTTGTAAAAGTTATTTTGCAAATCTGTCTTGTATGGAGTTTATTGATTACACTGGCTATGATTCATTACGGTTGGTTTCATGTTGAGTAGATTATACTGGCTGATACCCGGTAGCCAAGTAAACTCCTCTAGAACAGTGTTTGCAGTACATCTTCACATGTACTAACTGACCTTTGTTCTTGTCTTGCAGCTGCCTGCTGAGAGCAAGTTGGGGCACACTGCACTGCATCAGGCTGTTTGCTGTTCCAAAGTTTCTGTGTGACATTGCTGCTAACGCCCCTGCAGTTTGGTGACATGTTTGACACTGGCCAGTCTGTTGTCTCTTCACTGGTTGGACCTGTCCATGAAGGCTGTCTGTCTGCTGTGGAATCATGGCAATATTAGCATTTTGGTGGATAGCAAAATGTAGCATATGATGATAGAACTATATTGCCATATGTAACAATACATTAGGAAATCGTTGCGGTATATATATATATATATATATATATATATATATATATATATATATATATATATATATATATATATATATATATATATATATATATATATATATATATGCCTGCATGTGTACCCGCCCCCTCCAGCCCCCCCCCCCCCTCTCCCTCACTTACCAAAACACAGAGACCAAGTTTGAATGACAGCATCATAAGCAAAATATACCATGCATACAATTCAATGACATCACTGAAATTGTTTCTTTATAATTAAAATGGTTGTCTCTGTTCTGTTTGTGTTTTTGCCTCTGGTATTATTACAGTTATATATGGTGCAGGAAGTAAAAGTGTACATGCATGTTGTTCTGTAAAGAAGAACCCTATGAGGAAAGAACGTCGCTTAGAAATGACAGTTACAACACAATTTATTACTAGATAATATGAATATAATTGTGTTGTAGCTGTCTTTTCTAAGCGTCTTTCTTTTTTTCGTTGAGTTCGTCTCTGCATTACACACGCTTCGCAGTCACCATTTTGATCTGGACTATGTGGTTCTGTAGGGTACATAGACTACTTGGTCTTGTTGAGGATAGACATACTCATTTCATAAAAAAAAATCAGCTGTATTTTTAGGAATTATGACAATCATGGTCATTGTGTTTTATTTATGTATACACTTATTGATGTAAACCTGCCTGTCCCGGATTGGCCTCCGCAGCCACAAAATGCCTGCAGACGACGTGGGCAAGCCCTATAGAATCTTCATTCGTGAAGTCAAGCCAAGAGACACTTATTGATGTATTTGACGATTTTGGTAAACTCATAAGAGAAGCCTCACAATGAAAGGCATTTTTAACAGTTTCACTCAGTACAGATATAAACAAATAAACCATACGTTGAAGTGTATTTGAAAACAATGTTTTTGTCACAAAATGAAGATCAAGTGAGATATACCTCTTGACGTTGTGAACTGATATATTTCCTTGATATTTATTTTTGCGGGTTGAGTCATTTCAGTTTTCTGATAGAGAACGTTGCTATATGGAGTGATCAGAAATAAATCCCACATGGTTTGCTGTCAGTGCAAACATAGATAAACTATGAATGACATATATTGTGGTTAGAATACCAATTACATAATATATATATCTGTTTCCTAACATTTATTTCATATCTCATAACCATAGCACGAGGTGAAAGAAACCTAATGCTCCAGCCGAAGGGGTGCATGCCTGCATGATGCCAGCTTGCTATCATCTGCTTCCTAAAGTCAATCGGGGGGGGGGGGGGGGGGGGGGGGGGAAGAATTCGCACAACCCCCCAAAATGGAAAAATTAGTAACATTTAAATTAATTTGGGTGGAGGGCATAAAAAGAAATAATTATATGGTCTTGTCAAAAAAATGTATACATTATTGGTATGGCGAAGGTCGGAGCCATCTGCTGCGGCCCTGTATCTAATTATTTTGAAACTTGCCTCTCGTTTGCTTTAGCTTGTAGTTGGTGTATCGGTGTTTGCTGTCAGGCACCTGCATGAGGTATGCATTGGGCAGGGTGCATTGCGTGTGCATAGACAGCAGTTGGTCTGGGGAGAAAATATTATCACTGAACTCATCAAGTTTGCAGACAGTAATTATCTTTTGTGATACAAAAAAAAAAAACAAGATGAGAAGTAATCGACAAATCAAAATATTACCTAGTGCTTAGATTCTTATAATGGAATCTAATTTTATGTCCGTGTAACACACACGAACAGCCACAATCACATCAATGGGTGACAGTCTTCACTCCTAGAAGCTGATTCAGCTTTTCAAAATCCCGAAAAGCTGAATTTCAGCTGTTTGGTTCAGACAGAACAGGCCTTCAGCCAGCCTGTTCCAAATGCAAAAGTCATACATTCTCATGAGCCCCTGCATCCGCATCTGGCCATGGATTTATGGGGCATATTTATGTCCCGTTTACATTCATTTCATATTCTCGCACTGTCACCCATGCACATCACATCGTTGCATGATGACCTGTAAATTATCTCCCAGGCTTTTGTGAAAAATAAAATCGTTTTGAGGTGGGCGTTTCCGCGTTGCGCGTTGCTTAGCACGGGAGTGCTGTCCCTTACACAAACATCTAGTAGCTTCCCTTCGTAAAAGTGGCGACTACCATAAAGACTTGTTGTTTGCAAACACTTTCGAGGAAACCTTGTGTTGGATAAATGCGAGGACATAAGAAATGAGAAGACCACGATATAGCATGTTCGACGTACCGTCACCATTCCCTGGGCCATTTTTGGACGCTGTGCGGGACGGGCGTTGCTCAGTGCTTCCCAGTACCGGCCCAGAAGTGAAAGTTGGATAGTCATCCGTTTCGTCGTTGTTGCACGAGAATTGTGGGTGTTACCGTGTACGGACAGATGCAACTGGAAGTGACCTTTGGCAGCTGAGTGGCGTATACCTGTTTGCGTGAACTGTGACAGCCGTCAAGGACGTCTGACGCTCTACAGCAGCTATAGTAACGTGAATGTTCGGGGATCCCATCTGACGAGGCCCTGTCAGGGTTGCACTTTTAAAGTCAGGTAGGGACTTCGAAATTTTTTTTCGCTGGCCTCAACTGACTAATTGCTGAACCAGGACCTTTAATCTCGCCTCTAGCCTCGCTTACAAAAGTGCGACAAAGCAAGTCTAATACATAATTCAGCACATCGGCGCGTATAACCATTTAATTCACGTGGTTACCATGAATGGCCATTACAGCGGACTTGACCAACTATTGTGCGCTGGTCTGTGATTTTGGACCTTACGGCTTCCAGCCGTAAGGTCCAAAATCACAGACCAGCACGCACAGATAACACGTCAGCAGTCAGACTCGCAAGCTATCAGTGTTGCTAGATACATATGACCAGGCGTCTGCATCTCACCAAGTGTGAGTGTTTTTTTATTTCTATTTTCTTCTGTGTAACTGGCTACATTTATGCAGAACTCTTATGCTGTTAGATGATTTTTTTTTAATTTTTATTTATTTATTTATTTTTTAACAAATAGTACAGGATGAAAAGTATCGAAACATTCAAAGAGAATGATATACTGTTATCTTCTCGTATTTACATGATTGTCATCAGAGAAATGACAAGCTCCGTGACATTACGACATAATTACTTACTTTTATGAGCACATTTGACTAGTGTGCACAAACATACTAGATAACGTGCGACAGAGAAAACTGAAATAAACCCACAAATCAAACTAAACAACTGTACCATTTCATCATCTCTAAAAAACCCACAAACCAAATAGATGAAGCAAGCGATGGGGAACCACCTGGAGTAGAATCGAAGGAGAAGCACAGGACAGGAGTTGCTGGAGGTCTCTCGTCGACGGCCTATACCCGGGTAGGGGTGACAGGCGTAAGTAAGTAAGTAAGCGATGGGGAACTTACCGTTTGTCTTTCCAGCTCTTTGTGCATGTCCTTAAAGGTCCTGGTTCAGCAATTAGTCAGTTGAGGACAGCGAAAAAAAATTTCGAAGTCCCTACCTGACTTGAAGTGCAACCCTGACAGGGCCTCATCAGATGGGATCCCCGAACATTCACGTTACTATAGCTGCTGTAGAGTGTCAGACGTCCTTGACGGCTGTCACAGTTCATGCAAACAGGTATACGCCACTCAGCTGCCAAAGGTCACTTCCAGTTGCATCTGTCCGTACACGGTAACACCCACAATTCTCGTGCAACAACAACGAAAGATGACTATCCAACTTTCACTTCTGGGCCGGTACTGGGAAGCACTGAGCGACGTCCACAGCGTCCAAAAATGGCCCAGGGAATGGTGACGGTACGTCGAACATGCTATATCGTGGTCTTCTCATTTCTTATGTCCTCGCATTTATCCAAAACAAGGTTTCCTCGAAAGCGTTTGCAAACAACAAGTCGTTATGGTAGTCGCCATTTTTACGAAGGGAAGCTACTAGATAATGTTTGTGTAAGGGACAGCACTCCCGTGCTAAGCAACGCGCAAACGCCCACCTCAAAACGATTTTATTTTTCACAAAAGCCTGGGAGATAATTTACAGGTCATCATGCAACAATGTGATGTGCATGGGTGACAGTGCGAGAATATGAAATGAATGTAAACGGGACATAAATATGCCCCATAAATCCATGGCCAGCAAGCGATATACATTCCCATGAGCTCCTGCGGATGCAGGGGCTCATGAGAATGTATGACGTTTGCATTTGGAACAGGCTGGCTGAAGGCCTGTTCTGTCTGAACCAAACAGCTGAAATTCAGCTTTTCGGGATTGTGAAAAGCTGAATCAGCTTCTAGGAGTGAAGACGGCCACCCATTGATGTGATTGTGCCTGTTCGTGTGTGTTACACGGACATAAAATTTGATTCCATTATAAGAATCTAAGCACTAGGTAATATTTTGCTTTGTCGTTTACTTCTCATCTTGTTTTTTGTTTTTTTGTATCACAAAAGATAATTACCGTCTGCAAACTTGATGAGTTCAGTGATAATATTTTCTCCCCAGACCAACTGCTGTCTATGCACACGCAATGCACCCTGCCCAATGCATACCTCATGCAGGTGCCTGACAGCAAACACCGATACACCAACTACAAGCTAAAGGGTGCACGAGCAAACGAGAGGCAAGTTTCAAAATAATTAGATACAGGGCCGCAGCAGATGGTTCCGGCCTTCGCCATACCAATAATGTATACATTTTTTTGACAAGACCATATAATTATGTCTGTTTATGCCCTCGACCCAAATTAATTTAAATGTTACTAATTTTTCCATTTTTGGGGGGTTGTGCGAATTCTTCCCCCCCCCCCCCCCCCCCCCCCCTGCCCGATTGACTTTAGGAAGCAGATGAAAGCAAGCTGGCATCATGCAGGCATGCACCCCTTCGGCTGGAGCATTAGGTTTCTTTCACCTCGTGCTATGGTTATGAGATATGAAATAAATGTTAGGAAACAGATATATATATATATATTATGTAATTGGTATTCTAACCACAATATATTTCATTCATAGTTTATCTATGTTTGCATTGACAGCAAACCATGTGGGATTTATTTCTGATTACTCCATATAGCAATGTTCTCTATCAGAAAACTGAAATGACTCAACCCGCAAAAATAAATATCAAGGAAATATATCAGTTCACAACAGCAAGAGGTATATCTCACTTGATCTTCATTTTGTGACAAAAACATTGTTTTCAAATACACTTCAACGTATGGCTTATTTGTTTATATCTGTACTGAGTGAAACTGTTAAAAATGCCTTTCATTGTGAGGCTTCTCTTATGAGTTTACCAAAATCGTCAAGTACATCAATAAGTGTCTCTTGGCTTGACTTCACGAACGAAGATTCTATAGGGCTTGCCCACGTCGTCTGCAGGCATTTTCGTGGCTGCGGAGGCCAATCCGGGACAGGCAGGTTTACATCAATAAGTGTATACATAAATAAAACACAATTACCATGATTGTCATAATTCCTAAAAATACAGCTGATTTTTTTTATGAAATGAGTATGTCTATCCTCAACAAGACCAAGTAGTCTATGTACCCTACAGAACCACATAGTCCAGATCAAAATGGTGACTGCGAAGCGTGTGTAATGCAGAGACGAACTCAACGAAAAAAAGAAAGACGCTTAGAAAAGACAGCCACAACACAATTTTATTCATATTATCTAGTAATAAATTGTGTTGTAACTGTCATTTCTAAGCGACGTTCTTTCCTCATAGGGTTCTTCTCTACAGAACAACATACATGTGCACTTTTACTTCCTGCACCATATATAACTGTAATAATACATGAGGCAAAAACACAAACAGAACAGAGACAACCATTTTAATTATAAAGAAACAATTTCAGTGATGTCATTGAATTATATGCATGGTATATTTTGCTTATGATGCTGTCATTCAAACTTGGTCACTGTGTTTTGGTAAGTGAGGGAGAGGGGGGGGGGGGCTGGAGGGGGCGGGTACACATGCAGGCATATATATATATATATATATATATATATATATATATATATATATATATATATATATATATATATATATATATATATATATATATATATATATATATATATATACCGCAACGATTTCCTAATGTAATGTTACATATGGCAATATAGTTCTATCATCATATGCTAAATTTTGCTATCCACCAAAATGCTAATATTGCCATGATTCCACAGCAGACAGACAGCCTTCGTGGACAGGTCCAACCAGTGAAGAGACAACAGACTGGCCAGTGTCAAACATGTCACCAAACTGCAGGGGCGTTAGCAGCAATGTCACACAGAAACTTTGGAACAGCAAACAGCCTGATGCAGTGCAGTGTGCCCCAACTTGCTCTCAGCAGGCAGCTGCAAGACAAGAACAAAGGTCAGTTAGTACATGTGAAGATGTACTGCAAACACTGTTCTAGATGAGTTTACTTGGCTACCGGGTATCAGCCAGTATAATCTACTCAACATGAAACCAACCGTAATGAATCAATCACAGCCAGTGTAATCAATAAACTCCATACAAGACAGATTTGCAAAATAACTTTTACAAACAATTTCTTTGTCTCGGTGATGGTCAAACGATTTATACAGTTTTGTTCTAATAATAAAAGACATTGTAGCTTTGCAATGCTGCTTGGTAACATGATATTATATGAATATGTTTTCAGGCCAACATAACCAACTTTTCCCTGGGGGAGACTAAAGATGCACTCAACCGATGAGCAGCTCCTGGTGACCATATCGAATGTGGGAGTAGAGGCGACACCTTATCAGCGCGTGACCAGTGAAGACAATCCGGCCTACTGTTTGTGTGGGAATCATCTAATAATAATGGACAACAAGAACTACTGAATTTGATCCAGCTGATCGAGTTAACAGAAGAACCAACTTTTCTAGATATTTGTAAGAAGCAGACCGAAGTCAAATTTTGCAGCGTCAAAAATTATAGCATCACATTTGCAAATAAAATTCCCACATTATAATAGCAATCAAACATCACCAACACTCTACATACAGATTTTTTTCAGTTGTGGCATGAGAGCCATATGGGGCATGGCAACAGCAAACACTGTTGCTCTTGTCAGGTGGCCATAATCAGATGGCAGTTTCTAAGCCCCAATCTAAACTACCTGAGGGCACTATCTGGTTGTGTATGTGTGTGAAACCAACCTCCAAGTCTTTACTTCTGCTGAAAAACCACATCCACTCGTCGCTCAATCTTGTCATCTGTACTGCGTAGGTAATGTAACAAACTGGAGAGCTTCTCATCAGTGAGGCATTGGGGATACAAGGCCACGGAGCACATTCCTTGATGAGAAAAAACAGAATGAAGAGAACATTTTCATTAACTTTTAAAATTTACTTTCTGTCATGGAGATTGTTTACATCTGTTTGTACAAGTAGTTGGGACATGAATAAATGGACACATGCATGTAATATATACTCCATATTGTGCACTTTGTACTCTCTATACAAGAAAGTATTAAAGTTGAATGTAAAAGCAAAATGTTGGACATTTTTTGTTTTCAATACATTTGGACATTCTTCTTCATAAATTGCATACATGTCTGCTTTCATTTTTCATCCTTGTTATAACTACATACTGTAAACAGTGCACATGAACAGGAATTCTGCACCTGACTTGCCATAAGAAAGAATTAGTTTTCATGGTCAGTGTCACAATCCTAAATAGTATATTTCTACAAATACATGTACTGTAATGATACTGAAAATGACATGTACAATACTGCACTTGTACCAGAAATTGCACAAGTGTGTAACATACATGTACTATGCATATTTCTGCTGTGCTACCTGGTATGCCACAGAGTGCCTGTTGCTAATCTTGGTATACTGCTTGCATACTTGGTGGTTGAAGTCAAGGATGGTAAGCCTGTTGCGCATTGTGTAGCCTTTGTAGCCAATGAAAGTTTTTTGGGGGGCCATTTCATTTTCAGCCACATAGATACATCCCCTTGACTAACACTCAAAACACTCAATGATGAGACTGAAACATATCTAAACTCTAAGTCAAAATAAGTGCATAAATAAGACATGATACCTTGATCATGCCTGGCAAGGACACTCGTAATGTGTGGTGATGGTTGATAACAGGCTTTATCCCTTGTTTCAAGTGGTGTTTAGCCTTTGGCAGCAGCAAAGAAACTGAAAACAGATGGCCAATATAATAGATAAAGCAAAACCTGAAAGTAAAAAAAGCACAAAAGTGAAAATGTACCAGCAGCAGTTTATACTGAGTAGGTTATTTCGATGACAGGACAGTTTCGTGTGTTTTTGTTCTGCATACACTCAAGGATATAATCCTCCATGTAAACACACAGCTCAACTCAAACCTTTTATGCAATTCGCTTGCCTTTGTGCCACACATCAAAGTAATGATCCAGATGTTTCAGTGGCTGCGATCAAGTCAGTAATAATATACAAATCTATTTCATACTGGAAAAAAGATACATGCATTACAGAGTGGCAAACTGACCGGTAGCTAGCACTAGCTGTTATGAAGACTTGGGAGAAAAACCACCATGGCACCATGATAATAATGTTTACTGTCAACTTGTAAATATACTTACAGTGTGGAGGTAGCAGTCATATGTAAATCATAACTTAGTGTTGTGACAGCAATATTTCCAGGACACTATAAGCTACTTTATGTGTGATGCGATAACACTTTTACAAACAAAAATGATTTTGTGCAAGCGCACGGGTGTACCATACTTCAAAATCAAATGCCACCAAACTGATAATTACCTGAAAGTAGCAGGAGATTACAGTAGAACTCTGTCGGTGACAACTTATCGGACAGGTCTTGCTGTCTTCAGAAACTCAATGCCATGCTGTGCATTCACCAGTTTCAAGTCACCTGACCTTGTGACAGCCCTGCTGTCTAGAAACAAACCATAAACACAGTCATGGATGGACAAAACCTGTTGAAAAAGAAATAAATACAGAAAATAGGCATGTGTGCACATACGCATGTGCGTGTGGCTTTCTAAAAATGGCTTAGTCACAAAATAGCAGCACATTTGAGTGTTATGATATGGAGCAATATATACATACATGTATTTACATGATTCACAGAAAAACTAGCAATAAAATATTTTGGTATACAAGAATGATATTATAAGTTTTTGTCACTCATATTTCTCCTGTTCATAAGCTTGTGGTTTCAGGAAAATATGAGAAATACATTGTATCAGTGGCAAGCCAACTTACAATAGACCACTTATATACCTGATTGTGAGTTTCATAATGAATTATGCACATACATGTATTGCTCTATTTCATCACACTGAAATGTGCTGTTATTTTGTGAACAAATATATTTTAGGTTGATTATAGTGGTATATTTTATCCTTACCTAGACCTGTTGATTATATTCTCATCCAGACAATTGCTGATGTTGTTTTCATACAGCGAGCAGCTGTACATTTGTTTTCATTCAGACAGCTGAACATTTTGTCTGTGTTCAGACAACTGCAGGTATATTTTGTTTTTTATTCAGACAGCTGTATATTTAATTCTATTCAGACAGCTGTATATTTTGTTCTAAATATAAGCCAGCTGTACATTTTGTCCCAAGCATACACACACACACACACACACACACACACACACACACACACACACACACACACACACACATTTTAGGTTCACAACTTACCTTGCCACTGCGATTATCTGTTATGTATTGTGATGAGATTGGGCGTTGTTCCATTACTGATGCACCTTCACTTTGTACTAGCTTCACAAATGTATCCACATAAATAACACATTAGCTGCTTGCCTGGTCTGTGAGCTCATTTGGTGTGGCACTGAAAAAGAATCAAATGACTGGTATTTGTATAGTTATGTAATGCACACACGGGTCTTGTACTAGAAAATGGCGTGGCGTTCTGAAGATATTTACACAAAAACAACCACCACGAACCCCCAAAACAAATCGCAACTAAAAGTGGAAACTTCTAAATGTACATCAGACCAGAGCTCAGAATATATCGCATATTTCATTATGTATATAACACAAATATGTGTAATAGAAAATTGCCCAGAAACTATTACACTTATTTATAAAGGAGAGAATATTTAAAAACAAAGTTTCAGGCTGTTACTATAGTGACGTATATATATAGTAACTACAGAAGAGACGAACAGTGAGGCTAAGATTTCCAATCTATTCTTCGTCTTGTTCATCGATGTATTCTGCCTACTTCTCACCACTGTCGTCTGCTGTTATTTCCTCAGTCATCATTTCCCCCGAAATTAGTGTCCTGTACATCAGAACACACATAACATTACGATCGCTAGGGCTTCTTGTTGTTGACAAGGAAGTGGTCATTAGAGTGGTGTCCCCTGATAATACATATTTACGAGTACCTTCCCTTTGTAAACACGACGTCAGCTACACGCGCATAGGTGTTTGTTGTTGTTGGAAATATACTTACGAACAAAAGTAATATTTGTACCACAAAAAGTGAAAAGACCACACCATATCATGTTGGACTTACCGCCACCATTCGCTGGACCTTTTTTGGACGCTCTGGACGTCGCGGCTCGGTGCAGGCTTCACCAGTGCGGCAAAATGAAAGTTGGATATTTTTCAGTCGTAGTTGCACGGGAATTGGATGTTACCGCGCACGGACAGATGCAACTGGAAGTGACCTTAGGCAGCTGGATGGTGTATACCTGTTTTCGTGAACTGTGACAGCCGTCAAGGACGTCTGACACTCTACAGCAGCTATAGTAACGTGCGTGCTCGGGGATCCTATCACACGGGGCCCTATCAGGGTTGCACTTTCTGTGTCAGGTAGGGACTTTGAAATTTTTTTTTCCGATGTCCTCTACTGACTAATTGCTGAACCCGGACCTTTAATTCCCCTTGAACTATCGTCTAACAATGGTGAGGTTTCGTTTGCAACTGACGACTCTCAACAACGAAGGACAGCGAAATGACGGCGGATAACCAGTTTGTACCACGAGCATCAGTAGACAACACTCCA
This sequence comes from Semisulcospira habei, assembly GCA_036245525.1. Lineage (NCBI taxonomy): Eukaryota > Metazoa > Mollusca > Gastropoda > Semisulcospiridae > Semisulcospira > Semisulcospira habei. The sequence continues at coordinate 169,301,176 of BTPG01000008.1, read as the reverse complement.
AACATCTCCAAGAGGCATAGATCCTCATGAGCCCGGAGGGCTCATGAGGATCTATGCCTCTTGGAGATGTATTTATGCCCCTTGGAGATGTTTGGAGGGTTTGTCTATGCGTCTGAGAGAAGTTAGTTATACGACATGACGTCGCTCTCGTTCGTTGTTGAGAGTCATTCCCGCTTAAACGTAACCTCACTATTCGCTTCTAAAGCTTACTGGACTTTCGCTGCCGACATCTTCAACGGCATATTTCTGTCACATCAGGGTAACAGGACAGCTGTGAACGTCCAGCAATGAGCGTGAACGACACCTCCGGCCAGTTTGTTGGCGAGCCGCTGAGTTGAGGGAGTGCGTGTGACGGTGCTGACGCTAGCGGGCTGGCTGGCCTGTGTCAGTGGCGTCTTTGGCAACGTGCTCATCATCACGCTGCTGTCCCAGCAGACACTGCGTTCCGTGCACAACATCTTCATCGCCAGCCTAGCCCCGGCCGACTTGCTGGTGGTGGGTTCTGGCTAATGGACCTAACTCTCGGACACCATCCTGTCGTGAACCAGACCCACTGTGGTTTTAATGGAATTATTCTTGTAATGTGTTTTACTGTGTCAGTCGTTCAACATGCTAGTTTTCATCGGCTTTAACCGCTACATGAGGGTTTGCTGGCACGCTCTATACCTGCGACTCTTCTCCAAGAAATCCATCGTCGTCTCTTGTGTCAGTGTTCGTCTGGGTTTTTAACGCATGTGCCTGTTTGCTTCCACACACTGGCTTTGCGCCTTACGGTTATCTAGAGAAGTTCCATGTGTGCAGTTTCGATCCGCGGGACACGACTTTCGTGGCTTTGGTAATAGTGAACTTATTCTTAACTACCGTTCTGATCTGAGTGTTCAGTGCGGCCATCATTCGGGCGTGGAGAAGGGGCTAGAACAGGATCGCCCACTGGAATTCTCAGCATCCCGATGTGCGCCATCTACACGACCAGCCCACAAGGGTGCCCCCCTCGGTGTTCGCGCACTGGCCCGGTTATCTCCCTAGATCCGCTACGCATGCGCGTAGCGGATCGAGGGAGGTAACCAGTGTGCGACCAATCGTTAATTCTTCTGACATCGCTTTGATTCGTTCATTACTGCTTGTGTTTATTCTCTTGTTGGTCTTAACCATCCCCATTGCTGTCGACTTGACTCTGGAGTATAATAACTTACAGTCATTGCAGATCTCATGAGACTGACGTGAGCGCCTATTTTTCGTTGTAGGTCTTCGTGAATAACAGGGCATCAACTGGATCGTTTACGGTCTTATGACTGAATACTCACTTTCTGAACGGATACAAGACGCTGATATACGCGTTCAGTAACAGATTGGCACGATCGGACTGCCTTCAATAAATAAAAGCCGTCGGCAGCAGAAATGGGTGTGATCTAGAGAATTCTTTCTTGCCTACTGCTGGGTTTATTTGTGTAATGGTGCGTATGTAATGTGTACGTGTGTGTGTGTGTGTGTGTGTGTGTGTGTGTGTGTGTGTGTGTGTGTGTGTGTGTGTATCGTTGTGTATGTAAGCCGGTTCATGTGTGTGTGTGTGTGTGTCTGTGTTGTGTGTGTGAGAGAGAGAGAGAGAGAGAGAGAGAGAGAGAGAGAGAGAGAGAGAGAGAGAGAGAGAGAGAGAGAGAGAGAGAGAGAGAGAGAGAGAATCAATGAATCTTTATTTTACAACGGTGAAGATATTAACACAGTCAGTGACTATGTCATTTTTCGTACCTGCCGTTGCTACAACTACGACTAACTAAGTACAAAATATACATAAAAAGGGACATCAAAGCACAGTAATACAAAATATATAGTCCACTAAACACAAACACGCGCATACGCCGCGCACAAACGCACTCACGCATCCACACACACACACACACGCACACACACACACACATACACATACACATGATTGTTAGAATATACACGTACATTCGTGTGTCTACAAATAACTAGATATTATTATTTGAGAGAGAGAGAGAGAGAGAGAGAGAGAGAGAGAGAGAGAGAGAGAGAGAGAGAGAGAGAGAGAGAGAGAGAGAGAGAGAGAGCCAGTAAACAAAAGTTCGCGGGCCCACTGCGGCCGTCGTAGGCCAGAAGACGAGAGAATATACCATCATTAATTCATCTTTCGCGTTCATATAGTTGAAGCTGTTGAGATCGCACCTAGCACACTTGTACCGTCTTGGGCCATCGCTTTATTCATGTTATGAGCAAAAATGTCTTAGATTTTAAAACATATTGCTATTTTCTATTTGTAAGCACAATCCTTGAACGATACATTCACGCACAAAGGCATTAGAGAGACAAAACTAGTTTGCGTTCAGTTTGTGCGTGAGTGCGTGTGGTTGTCTACTCATATTTTTCTATCTATGCGTATGAATATATCACTCTGCAAACTCAGCAAATTCAGAACGTTCCTAGTTTTTGCCTGGAATATTGCTTTCCTTCCTTTTAGTCCATTTTGTATTCCTCATGCAGATTAATTTCGTGTGTACACATCTTTTGCAGTGCCGGTATGGCCACACACACACACACACAAAAAAAAAAACTCTCATTAAAATGGGTTTGTTGACAGCCGGCAGTCTTTTACAATTTATGACTACTTGTACCGGTCCGTTCTTTTGAACCTTACGGCTATAGGTTTTAAGGTCCAGTGATCAGCTGCACGGGGGACTGAGCCGGCTTAGGCCTGAGCCAGCCGCTTAGCAAGGTGCTTACTGCTGGCGCAGGACTAATCTCACTCACGCAGCGAGCCCCAGGATCACAAACAAAAACACATCCATGGCTTTCTTTTGCGCCACAATGTGTTCATCGTTTTCTTTTATTGAACGAAGCCTATTTCCGCAGTGAATTTCCTTGTCTCTGATCTGTAACAGTACACTTGAACAGCGGGCGGATCGTTACATCAACACGCAAAAGGTTCCCGGGCCGAAGGTGCTGCCGTTGGCCCGCGCACGGACGTGCGCTGGCCAAGGGCAGCAACGTCGGCCCGAGAACCTTTTGCTTTCTGAGGACATAGCTATATTTACATCAGCTAATTGCTAATTACTTGTTCCTTCGTAGTATGCCATCTCAGTCCCTAGGGGTATGCCTAGCGGATCTGAGACTGAATCGGTAACAGCGCAGTCGCAAAAAGTTTCAAATGCTATATGTGGACTGTGATCTAGGAGTTTTAGGCTCTAGGCTGCATGGTCCAAAATCACAGACCAGCACACAGTTCTTTCTCTTATCTGAGGAAAACAGCTGTACGCGTACAGAGAGGATCGACGGACCTCTACCAGCAAATTTCCAAAGACCCTGCAGCAGCAAAAGTTTTCTGTAATCGATGCCTTTTGTAGTTGGAATTGCGGTGATGAGCTGTATGGCTGAAAACACCGGTTGGCACGAGCTTCTTTACAAATTCCATTGAACTTCGTCTAAAGGGTATGAGCAGCAAAAGAGTTTCACTCCTTCACCGCCAGAGAACGTAGATTTTTTTCCCTGAAACCTTTGTTAATTCCACGCCATAGAGCCCCACGTGTCCCAGGGACATAATCTCAAAGTGGTGTCAACAAGAGGCATAGATCCTCATGAGACCCCGCAACTGCGGGGGCTTATAAGGATCTATGTCTCTTGTGGCTAGATCGTTTTTACTTTTTCTCGGGAGTGATCGGGTTAAAGTTCCATTGGACGTCGCACACGAGGACTAAACCCCACCAGGTCCCTTTCTGCGTTGAGCGTTCTCCTAGTTGACATGTATCACGAAAAGAAGTAATCATAACTCTACAACCTTTGTTGAACTACACAGTTTGTAGAGTAATAATTACGTCTTTTGCTTGATACACGTAAACTACAGTGCCAACGAAACAGTTAGATCTTTGTCTTCACAATAACTATATAATTATGTTTATGAGGAAATTCGCTGCAGTCAAACAAAGCTCTATTTTGTATTACACCACGGGAAAATAGATCGGTCTTTGCATGCAGTCATGTAATGGTGTCTGATACTGCTAGAAACACTGGCTGACGTCAGTTTCAATTCTGTACGCAGGCTGGGGGGTGAGCCACAATAATTTAAAGTGGGGTTTGCCTGAGGTTTTCTCTGATTTCGATATTAGTTTGCCTTCAATACGATGGGTTTACCTTAGGTTTCCTCTTATTTCAATATGAGTTTGCCTTCAATATGATGAGCTCACATTAGGATTCCTATGGCTTCAGTATGAAACTGTACGAAATTATTTTAGGTTTCGTCTGACTTCCATATATATATAATTTTTCATTATATTATGAGAAGGCTCTTGCTGTTCTAATGCCATGGAATTCCAGGCTGGTAAGCTAGCATTGTGTCATCAGGACATCAGCTGCCCTTTTTGTGACTGTATCGCTCACGAGATCTAGAAAGAAAGGGTAGTGGGAGAGAGAAGGAATGACAGACGTATCTTTTTGAGCCTTCCACTGAACACCTACTGCCTATAGCAATAGGGACTACTCCCAGGCGCCCCGCAATCCGCTGAATATCGTCCTTCCCCCGAGAGGGGAGGCTAGTGCATGAATATTCCCAAATAATAAACAAATAAATAATAAATAATAATAATAAACAAATAATAAATAAATAAATATATATATATATATTCTAATATATATGTGGAAGCCAGACAAAACCAAATTTTAACTCAGTTTAAAATCACTGTTGCTTATCATCAGATGAATTTGCATTAGGCTTTCTCTGATTTCAATATTAGTATGCCTTCAATTTGATGAGCTCACCGTAGGTTTCCTCTGGCTTCAGCGTGAAACAGTAGGAGTTTACTTTAGGTTTTATCTGACTTCCATGTCTTAGGAAGCCAGACAAAACCAAATCTGAACTCAGTCTGCAATCACGGTTGCTTATCATCTGACTGCGGTTTTCACAATTGTACTTACTCACACGAAAAGAAGAGAAGGACAGGCTTATTATAGTCCACAAGCTAGGAAGGTCTACCGTGCACCCCCCCCCCCCCCCCCAGTACTCAATAAGATGGTTTCAAAGTGTTCCTTAGTATGTCCTGAGATGTTTAAGCCATGTTCCCCGAAAATCCTTAGGAACACACCAGAGATATAGCCGATGGCGCAAGGGTACCCCCATTCATGCTCTTCGCAGGTGCTAAAATGAGGTTGAGAAACATTTTCCTCTAAATAAATCGGAATTTATTCCAGAAGCCCAAATCAGACAATATTATGTCCAGGCACACCTTCTGCAGCCTCTGCAAAAAAAACAGAATGAAAAAATATTGAATCTCTGGCTCACAGTGAAGGTATTTGTGCACCCAGTAAACGACCACTTCCACAAAATCGCAAAAAAAGACAAAAATAATGTGTCAGATGCCTTCAGACATTTTCTATAGCACTGACTGTCCATTTTCAGGTTTACATCATTAAAACAGGATGTCACAATTATTATAAACTTGACTAGGTGATGCTGCGATCACTGTGAGTGCCACAGTGGTTGATTTTGTATCCCTACCCCCAAGTTGTAAAAATACACAAAATTAATTAGAAAAAAATTGCTTAAGTTATTCCATTTTATTTTGACCTCTCTTTTCCTATTAAGTTTCAATAATGTGAGCATAAAGTGCAAGAAAATAAGGAAAGTCGGCATCCTTTACGGTACATTCGTGGTGAATGATAACTTTTTCCCATTTAAAATTGCCGAATTGGGAAACGTACGTTGTTTCCGGTGCCCTCAGAAATTTTGTATACAACCGATAGGTCTTTGTTAGGTTTTATTGGCTAGGATAGAGTACCACAGTTACTCCCAACCTGATTTTGTGATGCTATGATGCATTTAGGGGCCACAGTGGCTGAATCTGCTGCCCTACCCCCATTTTACCAGTACGCAAAGTAACGCAAAATAATCATAAAAATTGCTTACGTCATACTCCTCTGTTTAAATATTTTTTTGTTGCCAGTTTTTTTTTTAAAGTATGCATATTGAGCATACAAAGTTGTGATCATTTCATTAATTTCAATGTAACCCACCAATTTAATTGTAACTATTTTTAACTGGCTGGTCTTTTAGGTGATATTTTACCTAGCGTAAGGCGGGTCTAGTAAGGTCTCCCCTTTTCCTTTGATTTATTTTCATCTAGAAATGTGTAAATATGAATGTGTAATAAAGTTTCATGGTTCCTAATAGCCAAAACAATGTTATCAAAAATACTTAGTTTCCACATGTCGACCACGAGCTGCAACGTTCAATTTTTTATGGCCGTCTTTAAATCTTATATTGTTCTGGCTGCCAATAAGTGAGCTGTCAAGAGCTAGGCAGCATGTTTTCAGAGTTTGGTGTATAGGGGCGTGTCTTCTGGTCAGAACTGCCAGCAGACCGCTTCTCTGTGTATGGACATGTTTGGAGAATGTGCTAAGGAGACTGATTTTCTACGCCAAATTCGCATAGGGCTGTTTCCGCATGACCCATTCTCACGAGGTGAGTCCAGCAGGGTCCTTACGGTCTGTGAACATTTGTGAAAGTTGTTAAAAAATGACAAGACTTTTTCATGGCCCTGGAAAGTCTGTCAATTTCAGTCCTTTTCCTTAAAGTCTGTGAAAGTTTGTAAAAAATTACAACGTGCTGGCAGACTTTTGTCTACTTCTTTTTTTTTCTCCCCCAATTTGTGACTATTTCATTGCAAACGATCATGCTGACGCTTGTTGCAAGTGATCTATATTTAGCTCTGATAATGAAGTGACTGCATGGCCTTTCTGCCGAACATTCTGATTGGTTGTTTATGCTTCTACCGAAGTCTGCCATTCGCTAAGCGTTCTTTTATTTGCATTAGGCACGGAAGCTTTAAATAATTCCTGATACAGAGTGATCTGATTAAAGTGTGTAAACCTTCAGGCTTCATTTTGGGTTTGTGAAACGTTCCTGCTTTTCTGTATGGACTCAGTCCAGACTAATCAGTACGTAGATGAAAGATGGTGGCCTGGCTCTCCCTGTTCAGCTTGTTGATGTCATCTGCCCACGGGCTGCAGCCGCCATTCTGCTCGCCAATCACTTTGTTGTTGTAGTGTCTCCATTCCCAGCTAGTCCAGAATGCACTGGAATCCACTGCAGCACTATTTTGTGGACAGGGCATCCAGTCTATCTTGAAGCTTCCTGGTGAGATCAGTGGATCAAGCTGCTGCCTTTCCCTAGCTAGTGCTCTGCTGCTGTGTTGAGCACCTGCAGATCTGTACGATAGTTGGAGCTGCTGCCACCAGCTGGTAAGGCGAGGGAGGTAGTAGTGCGGTCTGCACAACAGATGTACACGCCACTTCCTTCATTCCGCACGGCATCTTGTGTGGTATCACAGCTGCTGTGAGGGTAGCGCTTGTGCACAACCTCCAGCAAGATGGCTTTGTGCAGTGCCGCGACCTTTGACAAAGAGTCCTGGAACATTGTTTATGTTGTCTTGAAGGCTCTTTCGATATGTCCAGGTATCTGAAGGGAGCTGTTCACACATCTTTGGGCTTGGTTCCAGGACGTCAGTGTTAGCCCTTTGCAGGACCTTCAGTTGGCGGTTCAGATTTGGGCGGTTCAGATTTGGACATTTCTGACGGTTCTTGGTCTGCTCCTGTAGTCTCCCATGCTGTCGGTGTTTAGTAAGTTTCTTCATCGTGTGTGCTGTTCTGCATTCCAGTGGCTCCAATGTCCTCTATTTCCTAAATTGGGGTGCTCCAGATGGCTCTAAGAATGTCACTGCATCATGAGAATGACCCATGTTCTGCATCTCGTCAAGCCTGACTTTTTGGGTTTTGCAGGCAGTGTTTCATGTTGTCGATGTATCTTGGTACCGCACAACTGGTCTGACCGAGCGGGTGTTTGCTTGTGCCAGGATGCTGTAATTTGCGCCAATGTGGTCCCCACCAGTTTCTTCATCAGAGACTTTTAAAATTTTTTGCAGCTCTAGCTTCCATGGATTCAATGTGAGGCCTCCACGTGAATCCAGTAATTTATTTGTTGCCAGTAAAGTTGGCCTGTCTGTCTTTGGTACTCGAAGGTCTCCAGTTTTGAGGTGACCTCTTCCGTCTGATTGAAAGAGATGGTCTAGCTCAGTTTGAGTGGCCTCTTTCAGTCCAGCTGCTGACTCTATTGGCAGCATCCTGGATTCTGGAGGATGCTATTTCTTTATGTTCTGCTGCACTCCACACTGCAAAGTCATCCGCATGGAGGATGTTCGAGACGAACCTTGGTACTGTTGTACTGATGTCATTAATGTAGACCAAAAACAGCATCAGACACAACATCTCCTTGAGGTACACCTTCCCCGAGTTTGACAAGAGTGCTGAATGTGCAGACGGTAGAAGCTTCAGCGGCAGCCCCTGTTAAGCATGCCTTAAATAAAAAGAATTACAATTAAATTGATGGGTCACATTGAAATTAATGAAATGATCACAAATGTTTATGCTCAATATGCATATTTTGTTAAGAAAACTGGCAACAAACATATTTAATCAGAGGAGCAATTGTTATGATCATTTTTCGTTCCTTTGCGTACAGGTAAAATGGGGGTAGGGCAGCAGATTCAGCCACTGTGGCCCCTCAATGCATCACAGCATCACAAAATCAGGTTGGGAGTAACTGTGGTACTCTTTCCTAAACAATAAAACCTAAACAAGACCTATCAGTTGTATACAAAATTTCTGAGGGCATCAGAAACAACGTACGTTTCCCAATTCGGCAATTTTAAATGGGAAAAAGCTATCATTCACCATGAACATACCATAAAGGATGCCGACTTTCCTTATTTTCTTGCACTTTATGCTCACATTATTGAAACTTAATAGGTAAAGAGAGGTCAAAATAAAATGGAATAACTTAAGCAATTTTTTCTAATTAATTTTGTGTATTTTTACAACTTGGGGGTAGGGATACAAAATCAACCACTGTGGCACTCACAGTGATCACAGCATCACCTAGTTAAGTTTATAATAATTGTGACATCCTGTTTTAATGATGTAAACCTGAAAATGGACTGTCAGTGCTATAGAAAATGTCTGAAGACATCTGACACATTATTTTTGTCTTTTTTTGCGCGGGAAATGGTCGTTTACTGGGTACACAAATACCTTCACTGTGAGCCAGAGATTCAATATTTTTTTCATTCTGATTTTTGCAGAGGATGCAGAAGGTGTGCCTTGACATAATATTGCCTGATTTGGGTTTCTGGAATGAATTCTGATTTATTTAGAGGAAAATGTTTCTCAACCTCATTTTAGCACCTGCGAAGAGCGTGAATGGGGGTACCCTTGCGCCATCGGCTATATCTCTGGTGTGTTCCTAAGGATTTTCGGGGAACATGGCTTAAACATCTCAGGACATACTAAGGAACACTTTGAAACCCATCTTATTGAGTACTGGGGGGGGGGGGGTAAAGAAAATCCCAACAAAGAATCAAACACGCTAAGCGTGTTTGTTTCTTTGTTGTGATTGTTTTCTTTGCATTTTACACGCAGTCACTTTTCAAGTTAGTCCGGATAATGGACCACATTAGCAACCACCATGAAAAACAGAGTTACAACCGCCATTGAGCTTGACCTCATGAGGCCGCTTGTTGCGCCTTGCCCATTGTGTGTAGGTGAGTCTATATTGTGAATTATATTAATTAGTATTTTTGTTAATCCCTGTATTGCCGCTGTACGTTTGCTGTAGAGTACATTTTTGTTTCTGAAATCTTGATTCAATCAACGACCAAAAACCAACACCGTCCAAGAAACATGGATACAAATTGGTCTCAGCAAAAAGCATAGATCCTCGTGAGCCCCCGCAGTCGGGGGGGGGGGGCTCATGAGGATCTATGTCTCTTGCAGTTGAATCATTTCTTTTGTCGTCAGTGAAAGGGTTAATCGATACTTCTTTGTTTCGTTGGTTTTCTCCCTAAGGAACCACCAACGAAACAAGTCTTTTGAAATCCAGACGAAACTAGTGACCGAGATGTGTGGAAAATCATAGTGCGAGGAAATAAGTCAGACGGGTCGAGCAAAACTGCCCGCAGTAACCTGAAATAGCTGACTTGAGCAAAGAAAGAACCACGCTTCGATGAAACAGGGGCAAAAGAGTAAAACTGTCTCAAATAAAACTGTTTTGTCCTTCATTTTTCCGAAGCGTGTTTCTTTCGCGCTTTGTCAGTTACATCCTTGCAGGTCAAGTTATTTTGGTCGATCCATATCAAAGCAGGTATGGTTACACGTGCCCTATTCACGTAACAGGATATTGCAGCATATTGAAGTAATTTATATCATCAGTTGTTTGATACAACATTTTCTCTCCTATTTCCTGATGAAAGAAAATGCTTCCCAGTAAGCACAGGGCATCGGGCCCACGACCGCAGAGGGCCCGATCACGGCCATGCGTGGACCCACACTGGCCGTCGTGGGCCCGATGATGTTTTGTTACTGGGGTTCATCTTTGAAATAACCGGAGACATCCAAGCATGCTTGAAAATTACCTCCTAGATCGTCATTTCCCACGCAACGCTGGAACAACTGTAAAACACCCACCGCCATGTAAGTCGCTCGTCGAGTTTCCATCCAACCGCCCAGTATATTGGGAATGTGGTATCGAATGTGACTTTCAAACGGGCAGTGAATGGGCCGTTCAAAATACTTAGTTAAAAAGCAATAAATATATGAAGTATAACATAATAAAAATTTAAAAAAGTGAAAAGACACATTTCGCACGATTTTAAAATAGAGTATAGCATTTCTAAGGTCACCTCGAACACAAACAAGTTAAAACATTTAACCATGTGATTTCTCAGTGACATTAACCCCCTCCCTGCCAGTGATCACACATATCGCGTCTGAAACCGCTGCACACTGACCGACATTAGAGTGAAGAACACAAATGAAATAGGATCAGAAACATGTATAAACAACACCGGACCAACAAGAGACTTAAACCCTCATGAGCCCCCGCGACTGCGGGGGCTCATGAGGGTTTATGCCTCTTGCAGCTGGGTAGAGTTCGCCTTGCCCCGACAGTGAACGGGTTATACTATATGCACTGCAAACATAACAGATGTTATTTTCATGGAGGAAAACAACAACAACAACAACAACAAACCGCGGTCACGTGAAAATCTACTTTGACTTTCACATGAAAGGGGCCGGCTGAGAGACTAAAAGACAGAGGAGAGTAATTAGCGCGCTCCGATGAGTGATTTATTGACATAAATTCTTTCTTTTTCTTTGCCATGGAAGCTGAAATGCATTTTCCATTATGTTATTAAACCAGTTATGAAAGGTTTTAGTTTCTCATTTCTTCCAGAAACATTGTGAACGTCGGATAGCATTCTCCTCCACCAGTCTGTGTATTACTAAAAAAGCAACAGTTTGTCGCCGCACTGAAAATGAGAGTAGTATAGCGTACGCTCACTTCAAGTGTTACCACCGGGGGAAAATGTTGTTAACCCACCAGGAGGCCTGTCCAGATTTGACACATGGCACACGACGTGTGAAAACTTAAATTAGCATACGACGTTACGTGCACAATGATATCATCTGGAGTCTCATTTACGAAGTAAGACCGTCCTTTAGAAAGGCAATAAATTGTCATTCTGTATCAAGACATGTGTGTTGTCTATCTAATCGTTTACGTTTTGAGAAGAAAAAAGTCCTGTGGAAAAGCGATCAGCAAGAGAACTGGTTTGCAGATAACGAGGATAAGGAGATAAGGATGATCTGTCAGGACTTGTACCTTTAGCTCTGCAGCTACCGGCAAAGCTTTGCTTGTCGTCTTTGTAATCATTCACGAATGGCCGTCCCGGACTTTCCTCCGCCAGACCCTCTGGTTGGCGACACTCTGAGTGCTGCGGTTCGTTTGACGGCGCTGACGCTAGGCTGGCTGGCCTGTGTCAGTGGCGTGTTTGGCAACGTGCTCATCATCATCACGCTGCTATCCCAGCAGGAACTGCATTCCGTGCACAACATCTACATCGCCAACCTGGCCCTGGCCGACCTGCTGGTGGTGGTCTACACGTTCCCCTTCTGGCTGCTGGACCTGAGTCTGGGACACCAGCCCGTGGCTGGCATGCAGCACTGAAAGATCAACGCCTTCATCCTTTTCACCTGCAGCATGACCTCCATCTACACCCTGGTCTTTATCGGCTTTAACCGCTACCTCAGCGTGTGTCACAACACCGTGTACAAGCGGCTCTTCTCCAGGCGCAGCACCGTGGCCATGTGCGTCATCTTGTGGGCGGTCTGTGCCTTCATGTCCTCCTTCGCTTTCGCCGTCTTCATCTACAACCCCAAGACGCACCTGTGTATGTTTGACCCTCAGATACCACCAACATCTACTCTGTGCTGACCTCCATCAATCTCTTACTGCCCACCTGTCTCACCGTTTTTTTTTCAGTCTCTCCATCTTCGTTATGGAAGAAGAGCAGGAACAGGATCGCACAATGAAATTCTACAAACAACGGCGAGGACAACGACTACCGGAGTCCGAGCCCTAGTCCGGCGTTCAGACCAGTCGTGGGAGGGCGGGTGTCAATCTCGTGGCCTTGGTGCGCACTCTAGTGCTGGTCTTCGTTCTGCTGGTCGTGCTCTACATCCCCATGGCCGTCGGGCTGAATGTGGACGCTGACCCCTGTGTCTTCCGACGTGTACATCTACCTCGTGCTGCTGCTCTTAATCAACCACATCATCAAATGAATCGTGTACGGGCTGCTGAACAAGGCCTTTATGGACGCATACAAGCGCCTTATCACCAGGTGTCACGGCAGCAGGGTAGGCTCCAACTCGAACGCGTCTTTTGACACTGCTGCAACAACGTAACTGAAATGGCTGGGCGCCAAACAGGTTGCCGTCTGCGCCGTGCCATTACCATTGCCAGCAAATGGCCGGGTCGGTTAGACGGTAGTGGCGATGGTAATGGTCATCTCCAACTTCATCATTTACAACAAAAACTTTAAAGGCACTGCAAGGCTTAAAGCTGAAACTTTCAAAACCTGCCGCTACTAAGCGTCTACTTTATGTGCAAACTTCCAAATGCAGTTTACGTTTTATTTGTGAATGAAACAATGTTTTCACGCATGCTTGCTCTTTTCGAGGAGTGAAGATGAGATTTTAATTCATTCAGACTTGAAACTGCGCAAGACACTGCGGAAGATAGTTCAGGGGTTGTGCCAGAAAAGCTTGGCGCCTCTATCATGGTCGATGTGCCTCTTGAGTTGTGATAAAATCTATGACTCACATGAGACGTGCCGCTTTAGGATATGCGTCGTAAATCTGCGTATCCGGATACTGCACGTATCGAATGTGTTAATGACAACACCAGTCACTCGAGAATTTCGAGCTTTGGGCTCAATGTGTTAACGAGCGCACCAGGTACGTACAGTTGAACTATCATGGTCCAGTCTGGAGTCTTATGAACTGTGATATAGTCTTGGCATTGGGCAACTTCGGAAATTTCGACCGTATACATAATATGTTGACTTCATACGTAGCTGCAGTGGAATGGAAACATGCGCTGAGTCTTTTTTTTATTTCCAGCCCCAGGTGACTCTGAGTACTAATACAAGTCATAGCTCAGGGAAAGATTCGATTTAGCGTTGCGCCTCTCCAGGCCTCGCCTCACCAGAAATCCTTCGTTGACCCATTCCCTGCCACTGGACGCAGTGAAATCTTTGTTCATCCGCTTCACGTGTGATGTAAAGCTTATGATGTCTCCGCCACTGCTTCTGACCACTTTTCTACAGCCACATGACTGTAAGCAGAGACAGACGCACAAATAAATACTGACTGCAATAGTTGACGTCATTTTGAGTTTCACGTCACTGCAGGTGACCAATCCAACAGAGGCTTTGCATTCTGCAAGAGTAAAAAGAAGGCAACTGTTAAAAATGACGTCACAAACTGTTTTGTTGGGAATCGAACAACAAACATGTCGGACTACCTTCTGTGTCGTGAGTCACACTGGACTAAAACACAGACTGAAATATACGGTATGTTCTTTGCGTAAATTATATCTGACCATTCTGCAAAATAATTCACTCGACCTGAGCACTAGTTGATTTACTTTACATAATGAAGATGCGGTCATAATTTAATCTCTGTATTGATTACCTAATCAATAAATATCGTACGTTTGTCGCACGAAATGTAACCTAAAATCAACAGACATAGCTTGGGCTCGTTTTCGTTTGATGTGACAAATCATTATCTGGCGGTTTTTAAAATATGCGTGAAAAGTTGCCTTTACAAATCAAAAGGTTGTTACAGCCATTATCAATCTTCTACGTATACCAAAATTGCTCTTATTTTCTTTCATATATCAGGAATAACTTACTAAGAAGCTTGGGTAAATGTGCCTTTTATTTCAATAGTTTTTTAATTAAATAAGTTCGCAAGTTTACAAAAAACGCTGTCTTTTTGGAAGTAACTAAAGTTTCCAATACTTCTCAAAGAAAGAACAAGATGAAGATTTCATCCCAAGAGTCTACCGTATTGTTTGGAGCTCACATGCGTTTATCTTTTAGGAACATTCAGAGTTGTTCATATTTTTTACTCTTATTATGCTGATCTATTCCCCTCCTCTCTAAGCCAACATTTGATCAACACACACGTCGGCGCACACAAATAAACACGGACACACGGCGCTTCCCGCCATTTTGAGTACGCTCTGTGGGCTCATTTAGCGACAGGAATCCATCTCCTTCTACTCTAACCTCCCCCCCCCTCTCTGATCCACACACACACACACACACACACACACACACACACACACACACACACACACACACACACACACACACACACACACACACAATGGCACACAGAAATAAAGGCGGACACACGGCGATTCCCGCCATTCGTAAGCTCTGTGATTTGGCGTAGCATAACTATTCTGAAGAAGAATAATAGCACGAGCAGCGAAATGACGTCACTTCAAGCTTCACGTCATGGCATCATTAGTGACGGCTCGATGTCACACGTCACTCGTCGCAGTACTAACATTTGACGTATTAGAAGATCAGACTTTGCAATTTGCTTGCTGATTTTCACACCTAGAGCTTACAGGTCACAATTTGACATAATCCTACCCCATAGCCGGGACAAACAGAAGCTTATGCAAACAATGTTTATGAAAAATCAAGCGGGTATTAATGAGAAGATATTTTTTTCGTAAAAGAAAATTAACTGAAGTTATGTTAGTTGTTTTACAAATGACTCCGAAAAGGTGGTGCAGAAAATTGTCTGATTTCAGTTCACACCTCGGGCATACAGGTCACAATTGACCTAATCGTACCCGACAGCCGAGACAAACTGTAGGCTTTTGTAAATACCGTATATGAAAAATCATGCGATTATTAATGAGAAGATAGGTTGTTTTTTGTCTACCGTATTGAAAATACTGTAGACTTTAGGATGGGTCTGGTCGGGTCGCGTTCCGTAGAATGCAAAGGACATAACAGGCGGGCGGGGCTCATGGTCTGGCAAAGAAGTAAAAAGATAAAAATGACGTCACGTCTAGCCACTCTAGCCTTGCTGTTAAACGTCGTTTTGGCGCGAAGCGCCGTGTGTGCGTATGTATGTATGTATGTATGTATGTGTATGTATGTATGTATGTATGTATGTATGTATGTATGTATGTATATATGTGTGTGCTTGTGTGTGTGTGTGTGTGTGTGTGTGTGTGTGTGTGTGTGTGTGTGTGTGTGTGTGTGTGTGTGTGTGTGTGTGTGTGTGTGTGTGTGTGTGTGTGTAAGAGCCGCGCCAAACGCGTCAGTGTCAATATGCAATGTTCCCAATTGACGCAAATCACCATCACGTCAGTGTTTTACATGTGTGTGAGCTGGCGCGACGTTCTCCTTCGTTTATTTTTGTATGATACTTGCGAACGTATTGTGGAAAAGGTAGATTATGCATGCAAGCTTATACAGAAGAGGCCATTCCACCTTGTGCTTCAAAATGGCTGTGGCTACATCATCATCATCATCATCATCAGTCCCTTGCCCGAACTGGGCGTTGGGGGGACTGAAAGGCAGCAGCAACAGACAGTGCTCTCCACTGAGTTCTATTTTGGGCGGTGGCAAGCAAGTCTGACATCTCGAGTTCGGTCCATTCTTTTATGTTTGCGACCAACCAACTTTTCTCTGACGACCTCGCCGACGACTTCCTTCGAGAGTGCCTTGGAGGATAGTCTTGGACAAGGTGTTGTGTCGGGTCACGTGGCCAAACCAAGCAAGCTTGCGCCGTTTCACGGTTGCCAGAAGGGGTTCATGTGGGCCCACCAGGGAAGTGACGATGCTCCGTACATATTCGTTGGTCTTGTGCTCGCGGTACGAGATGCGGAGCAACTTCCTCAGGCACTTGTTCTCAAAGGCCTGGATTTTCTTTTCTGAGTCTGCAAGCAGTGTCCAAGTCTCACAGCCGTAGAGTAGAATAGACACTATGAGGGACTTGTAAAGCCTGTACTTGATGGTGAAGCTGATGGAGTTACTTCGCCATATCCTGTCCAGCCTGGCCATTGCGGATGTTGCTGTACCTATCCTGATACGGATCTCTGCTATGCAACTACCGTCTTTGGACAGGGTGGCTCCCAAGTACTTGAAGCTATTGACCTCTTCTTCGCATTTGGCCATTCATGTGAATGTTGCTGCTGCTGTCGCTTGTGGTGTTGATCATCACTTTGCTTTTATCCGTACTGATCTCCATGCCATAAGACCCTGCGCTACTTGAAAGTTTGTCTGTCAGGTTTTGGAGCTCACTATTGCTGCCTGCCATGAGGTCAATGTCGTCTGCGAATCGAAGATTGCACAGGGATCTGCCACCAATAGAGATTGAAGTATGGTGGTCGTGGAGGGTTTCCTGCATGATCTTCTCCAGGAATATGTTGAAAAGGACAGGAGAGAGCAGGCATCCTTGACGGACACCGATCGTCGTCCTGAAGAACTCGCCTGACTGATTGGTAAGTAGAACCGCGCTGCAGGCGTTCTTGTAAAGCGCTTCTATCATTTGGATCAGTCCCTCCTCTATGTTGAACGATCTCATGACTTGCCAGAGTCCGTCGTGCCAGACGCGATCAAATGCTTTCCTGAAATCAATGAAGTTGTGGTAGAGTTCGCGCTGATGCTGCAGGTGTTTCTCGATCAGGACGCGGCAGTTGAAAATCTGCTCTACAGTGCTTCTTCCAACTCTGAAGCCAGCCTGTTCTTCTGCCAGCAGTTCCTCGGCGAAAGTTTTGAGGCGGTTGAGAATGATTCTAAGCATTACTTTGCTAGGGTGACTTATCAGACTGATAGTTCTGTAGTTCTGGCACTGTTTCAGGTTTCCTTTCTTGGGGAGCGGGATCACTAGAGACTGTGTCCATTCTACTGGCCATTTCTTTTGCTCCCAGATCTTTTGACAGAGTGTAGTGAGGACCTTCGTTGTTACTTCTCCTCCATGTTTCAACAGTTCAGCAGGTACGTTGTCTACACCTGGAGACTTTCCTCCCTTCAGGCCGCGTACGGCTGCTTCCACCTCTTCAGCTAACACTGGCAGGTCTTCAGCCTTCCTGGCCCCAGCCTGGTTGTTTTGGAGGATGATGGTGTCTGGCTCAGCCTTGTAGTTATACAAGTCTCGGCAGTACTCAGTCCATCTGTTTAGTACAGCAGTGTTTTCCGTAAGGAGTTGGCCGCTGCTGTCTTCGATGACTGTGGCTGTTCGCTGTTGAGTCTTGGTGAGGGTCCTTAGCGTTTCATAAGCCTTCTTGCTGTTGCCATTTGCCATGCCCTCTTCCACGCTACAACACTGGTCTTCAATCCAATCTTCTTTGGCTTCTTTCATCCTCTTCCTGATCTTCTTGTTGACAAGTCTGTACTTGTTTGCTGATGTGAGGTCTTGGCCTCTCTTTTTCTTCCAGGCTCTCCTCTCATCACAGAGATCGAGGATGTCATCGGTGACCCAGGGCTGTTTGCGCTTCCTCTGCTTCCCCAGCACTTCTTCTGCTGTAGAAAGTAACACCTCTTTTATATTTCCAGCAAGGGTGTCTACGTCGCAGTCCAAAGTAGCCAAGGCTGCAAATCTGCCTCACACCACTGGGCTTGGAAGAGCTCTTCTACTTCCGGGTCTTTTAGCTTCTGGAGGTCGAATCTGATGCGAGGGTTCTTGCTATCTCGTTTCAATGCCAGCTTCAACTTGAGGCTAGTAAGGACGAGGTTGTGGTCGCTGCCAATATCAGCGCCAGGAAAGGACCTCGTTTGTGCTTTGTTAACGCTGGATTTGAATCGTCGAGGCAGCAAGATGAAGTCAATCTGGTTATGGACCAGGCCTCCTGGCGATTGCCATGTCACTGTTCTTGACTTCTTGTGTGGATGGAGGGTATTAGCAACGGTGAGACGGTGACTCTCTGCGAACTCTAAAAGTCGCAGGCCTCTGTCATTTGTTTCTCCAAGGCCAAACTTGCCAGCTGTTCCTGCCCATTGTTGGTAGGCGTCAGGGCCGATCTTTGCATTCCAGTCACCGAGGACAGTCAGAATGTCTTTCTTAGGTGTTTTCTTGATGATGTTGTCCAGTTGTCTTCGTAAATTCTTCTAATTCTTCATCATCATGGTCTGCTGTTGGAGCGTATACTTGTATGATAGTGATGTTGTGCGGTCGGGCGGAGATGCGGATGGAGATTAGTCTGCTTGACACGGGGGTGCAGCTGATGACAGTTCCAACCACCTCTTTCCTTACGATAAAAGCTACGCCATGTTCGTGCTTGGTTTCTTTTCCGCTGAACCAGATTTTATGGCCTTCATCTGTTGTTGTTTCTCCGAAGCCTGTCCATCGAACTTCTGCAAGTCCTACAATGTCCCAGCGATAGCGCTTCAACTCGTGGGTGAGTTCCTTCACTTTGCCGCACTGGTAGAGTGTGCGAACG
Organism: Semisulcospira habei; assembly: GCA_036245525.1. Classification (NCBI taxonomy): domain Eukaryota; kingdom Metazoa; phylum Mollusca; class Gastropoda; family Semisulcospiridae; genus Semisulcospira; species Semisulcospira habei. The sequence goes on along the minus strand of BTPG01000008.1, from coordinate 169,282,302 downwards.
TTCCAAGTTCCGATAGTTATTCCTTGCGTGGGCAGCTTGATGGTGGGTTTGGTTCCAGTAACACACTTGTCGCCCCCACCCTGGAGACCTCCAATGGGGTGCGCGGTCGTTGGTGATCCGGGCCCCGACCGATCCGGCATGTTATTCTTATTCTGTTGCTTGTCCATCAGTCCTTTCAATGGGCTTAGGCGAACTTGGCGGCGCCCGTCTCCTCTCCAAGTATTTCAACTGACTGAAAGACGCGTCAGCCCCTCACAACGTTTCGCCCGCCAGCAGAAGCGGTTACCGGGGTGTGGCTAGGTAAAGGACCTGGAGCCAGCTGTGAGAGTTGAGTGCCATGTGAAGACCAGTGCTCCCGCCTGCCCCAAGAGGCGCTGCTGGCTGAAAAGTCAAAGGTACTACTTCTCCATGAACACTCTACACCCACAAAACGTCTAACCGATAGGAAGCGCCGTGTGTCTGTCGTCTGTGTTTGTGTGTGCCATTCTGCCGTTTGTGTTTGTGTGTGCCATTGCCGTGCGGATCAGGCGGGAATTGGGATACAATACAATACAATACAATACAATACAATACAATACAATACAATACAATGCAATACAATACAATACAATACAACTTTATTGTCTGTTCGAGTCCAGGCACGACAGAAATTTGCCTTTCGGCTCGTCATGAAACAACAATATAAGACATTAACAAACGCTGCAAACGCATATCATGAAAAATTATCATTGCAGCAATCTATCACAAGCAATCTGTCACAAGATGGGAGGTAATGTTAAGTAGATCATACTTATCGCGGCGTTATAAATGAGAGTTCAAAATCGAGACAGCAGTTGGAATAAAAGACTTCTTAAAAACATTCCTTTTGGCAAGTGGCATGTTGAAACGTCTGCCTGATGGTAGCATTTGAAACTGATCAGAGAGTGGGTGACTAGGATCATTGACAATGCTAGCAGCTATCCTTCGGACAGCTCTATGGTACAGATCATCTACTGGGTACTGTCCTAGGCCAATGATCTTCTCAGCTGTTCTGACGATACGTGACAGTCTGCCCCTGTTTTTCATACTGAGATTGCCATACCAAGCAGTGATGTTAAACGTCAGTATGCTTTCGATCAGGCTTCTATAAACGGATTCTAAAACCCTGGAACTGACATCAAAACTTCTCAGTTTCCTAAGAAGGTACAGACGCTGGTTTGCTTTTTTCACAATCAGATCAGTGTTTCCAGTGAAGGACAGCCCACTATCCACGACTGTGCCAAGGTACTTAAATTCAGTGACCACCTCGACAGGTTGATTATTAATTGAGACAGGTACAAAAAATATCATCAACTTTCCTGTCATCAATGATGAGTTCCTTGGTTTTCTGTACATTCATTTCCAGAAAACTATCTTTGCACCATGACTAATACTGCTATATGTGCAAAGTACTCGGCCGGATTAAAGGGAGGTGCTGCTGAATGAGTTCGTAATCCAGCGTAGTACTCTCTTCAACTTTTTCAATAATAATTAATTCATTTTTGCAAGTTTTGGAGCCACTATTTACTCCCATCAAACAATCAGCCCTGGAAGAGGCTGTGTGGAACAAAACAGTCAGCTCTGGAAGAGCTTGCCTTTCGGATGAGTGACGTGAAACATCAAATTCGTGACAGTGTACATGGCGTCGTGAGACCAGCGATGTCATGACGTGAAGCTTATAGTTACGTCATTTTGATGCTCGTGCTATTCCGCTCTTCTTCCTGTCGCTACTCCAGCCCAAAGAGCGTACTAATGGCGGGAAGCGATGTGTATCCGTCTTTATTTGTGTGTGCCGGCGTGCGTATTGATCAGAGGATGGCTTAGAGAGGAGGGAAATGGATCAGAAAGATAAGTATAAAAATATGAACAACTCTGAATATTCTTAAAAAAAAACCGCACGTGAGCTCAAACAATGCGGTAGACTTTGGGATGAAATCCTCATCTTGTTTTTTGTAAAAAAAAAAAAGATTCAATTGTATTAGGATTAACCCCAAATAATTTGTGAAATTAATCCCAAAAACGTGAAAATATGTTTTTCAAAAAATATTTCATAATCACTCAAAAGGTTCTAAAGGTACAATGCTGGATAACGAACTCATTCAATATCTCCCTTTTATTTAAATGTATGTAACATATCTAGTAAAAATAAGTAAAATTACGGATTTCAGTGTGGATAAACCGGTTTTTGTGAAACGGGACATTTTCCCGCCAATGAGCATATTAATTTTAACAAATCTAAAAAATAAAAAAAAAACAAAACAAAAAAAAAACGTCTCGAGATTGTGCTTTTAGGGACAATACCATACAACTGCAAGCTTGTCCGTCATCAAACGCGGGCTCTAGTCGCTGTCACACACACACACACACACACACACACACACACACACACACACACACACACACACACACACACACACCACACACACACACACACACACACACACCACACACACACACGCACACGCACACACATACACACACACACACACACATACACACACACACACATACACACACACGGCGCTTTGGCGCCAAAAAGATGTTTTCTAGCAAGGTTTGCGTAGCTAGACGTGACGTCATTTCAGTTTATCTTGTTACTTCTTTGGGCAGAATTGTTGCCCCACACGCCAAAAACGTCATGTGCATGCTCCGGAATGCGCTACGACCAGTCCCATTTCAAAGTCTACCGTATTTTTATGATAGACAAAAATGGATTTAGATCATTCCCAAAATATGGTGGGAAAAAAAGCTTTTCTTTGTAACATTAGATTTTTTAATTCATTTCCTGCTTTTATATACTGTATATATTACCCACGCGTCCTTACCTGACTTTGAACTTGGACATTTTGATGTTCGTAACGTTTTTGTCAGTTGTGTTAAGACGACAGTAAATCAGAATCAATAATGACTTCTCATTTATTCCTAAAAGAAATTCTGTCAGGAGTTACTTACTTCCCCTCTGTGCACATACCAAGGGGAATTATTCAGCGCTGGACATACAAACTGTTAGATCCTGCCTACTTCTTAAGTTCCAGAAAAAGACATGGGGTAAAGACTTGACCTGATGCATCCTTTTTAGGGATGTATATGATCGTCTTGTTCTTTTCCTGCGTATTTGTCTGTGGGCTGGCAACTGGGTGCCTGATAGGCAGGGGCAGGGAATCTATCTGTTTGTATGTCCAGCGCTGAGTAATTTCCCTTGGTATGAGCACTATTCTATCAGCGCTAGCCTCACCTATCTGGTTTGTGACCACTTTCCCTCTGCACTGACTTGCGCAGCCAAAATCCCAGACGGATTTTATGATCTGTTTATTTTGACTGCTGCAATGTTCCCGCAAGAGAAGGGGGTGCTTTTTTTTTTTTTTTTTTTTTTTTTTTGGGGGGGGGCGGGGGGTGGGGGTGGGGGTGGGGGGGGGGGCGTGTCAGTCGTATTACGTTGTATTTCTGTTCGTAAATGGCCTTAAATTTTCAATTTATATTTTGACAGCAACTGTTTTGGGGTTCATTGTTAAATGGATCAAGACTTTTATTTCGCTCTCAGTGTAGGGAGTAATCAATTCGTTTCTGAACTGATTTTTGTCAGTCGTGTTACGGTAATTAGTTTCGTAACACGATTGACAGGACCATAACACGACTGACAGAAAAAGTGTGTGTCACTGACTTTGGCCTGTTTGATGAAGTTCATTTTATGTTGATACAATGCAGCTAGCGACCGTTTTCACAAATGTAGTCTTTCATAGATCCCAACTGAACTATTTCCAATGACGCCAGTACTCTTTTTACTTTAGAACTCATACTTCCAGAGAACATGAATAGTAGTTGCAGTAAAAACTTTTAATCGTTCCTTGCACTATGAAACTTCACAAACTACTCGCGATTACGCCAGATATTCACCGTACGTGTGCTCAAATAATAATAAAGAGCATTTATATCGCGCTGAATCCCCAGGAGCAGTGGGCTCTAAGCGCGTTACAAAAAAAAATGTATATATGGAGAATCTCACTACCTTTAAAAAAGTCTAATCTATGCACTTCTAATCTACGCACGCACATACAACTAAAACACACATAACAAAACCATATGTATGCAGACCAAACCAACATCACACACACACAATCTGTGGATTAATGGTACGCAAGCTGAAAGAAGTAGGTTTTAAGTTGGGTCTTAAAGACGTCAATGTTTTCAGCATTCCGGAGGTGTAGGGGAAGTGAGTTCCAGACAACAGGGGCTTGATACTGGAATGTCCGGCAGCCAAACCGCTTAGAGGAAAAGCTGGGGACACGGAAACGCTTCTCAGAGCAGGAACGAAGGGAACGGGAGGGCTGATAGATGTTGAGGAGGGATGAGAGGTATGGCGGTAGGGATCCATCAAAGCAGCGAAAAGCCAGGACCGCAATCTTGTACTCGACTCTAAACTGAATGGGTAGCCAGTGCAATTCCTGAAGTAGGGGGGTTACATGGTCCATTTTAGATTTGCCAAAAGCAAGTCTGGCAGCATTGTTGAGGACTGTCTGCAGACGAGAGAGTTCTTTCTGGGGGACACCTGCCAGGCGGAGGGAGTTACAATAGTCTAAGCGGCTAAGGACAAGGGAGCAAATAAGTTGAACAGTAGCGGACCGGGTGATGAATGGATTCCCTGACCATAACCTGCGTGATTTCTCATTAGCAGCCTGGCGGTCACATGGAGGATGCAAGTGGAAGATGAAAGATGACGAAGAGAGAGAGTAAACAGTAACCAAACATAAGAGATCAAACACTGAAAAAGAGATTGGGCGTTTAGCAGAAGTACACATTACAAGAGAGCAGTGGTTTTTGTCTACAGTATTTTAAAAAAACGGTAGACTTTGAAATGGGGCTGGTCGGAGCGCATTCCGGAGCATGCACATGACGTTTTTGGCGTGCGGGTCAGACATTCTGGCAAAGAAGTAACAAGATAAAAATGACGTCACGTCTAGCTACGCAAACCTTGCTAGACTTTAACGTAATTTTGGCGCCAAAGCGCCGTGTGTGTGTGTGTGTGTGTGTGTGTGTGTGTGTGTGTGTGTGTGTGTGTGTGTGCGTGCGCGCGCGCGCGTGCGTGCGTGCGTGCGTGCGTGTGTGTGTGTGTCTGTGTATGGTGTGTGTGTGTGTGTGTGTGTGTGTGTGTGTGTGTGTGTGTGTGGTGTGTGTGTGTGTGTGTGTGTGTGAGAGAGAGAGAGAGAGAGAGAGAGAGAGAGAGAGAGAGAGAGAGAGAGAGAGAGAGAGAGAGAGAGAGAGAGAGAGAGAGAGAGAGAGAGAGAGAGAGAGAGAGAGAGGATGTCAGACAGCGACTAGAGCCCGCGTTTGAAAACGGACAAGTTTGAAATTTTAGGATATTGTCCCTAAAAGAATTATCTCGAGACATTTTTTTCGATGTTTTGATTAAGATGATAAAATATCCAGTTGATCCAAACTGGAGTCCGTAATTTTTCTTATGCTTACTAGATATTTTACATATAGCCAGATAAAAGGGAGATATTGAATGAGTTCGTTAACCAGCATGGTACCTCAATAACCTTTTGAGTGAAAATTAAATATTATTAGGTTTTTTTTTTTTTACGTTTTTGGGATTAATTTGACGAATTATATGGGTTAATCTAAAAACAACTGAAACTTTTTTTCCGCAAAAAAACATTCTTCTCATTAATAATCGCATGATTTTTCGTATACGGTATTTACATAAGCCTGCAGTTTCTCTCGGCTGTCGGGTACGATTAGGTCAATTGTGACCTGTAATGCCCTAGTTGTGAAAATCAGACAATTTTCTGCACCACTTTTTCGGAGTCATCTGTAAAACAGCTAACATAACTTAATTTTTCTTTTAAAAAAAAAACACACCCACCTATCTTTTCATTAATACCTACACTATTTTTCATAAACACTATTGGCATAAGTCTGCTGTTTGTCCCGGCTCTGGGGTAGGATTAGGTCAAATTGTGACCTGTAAGCCCTAGGTGTGAAAATCAGCAAGAAAATTGCAAAGTTGATTCTCTAATACGTCAGATGTTAGTACTGCGATGAGTGACGTATGCCATGACGTTAAGCTTGAAGTGACGTCATTTCGCTACTCGTGCTGTTATTCTTCTTCAGAATAGCTATGCTACGCCAGACCACAGAGCTTACGAATGGCGGGAATCGCCGTGTGTCCGTAGTCTTTATTTCGGCTGTGTGTCAGTGTGTTTGGATCAGAGGGTGGGTTAGAGTAGAAGGATTCCTGTCGTTACACGAGCCCACAAAATTGGGAAGCGCTGTGTGTGTCCGTGTTTATTTGTGTGCGCCGACGTGTGTGTTGATCAGAGTTTGGCTTAGAGAGGAGGGAAATGGATCAGCATAATAAGCCTAAAAATATGAACAACTCAATGTTCCTAAAAGATAAACGCATCTCAGCTTAAACAATATGGTAAACTTTGGGATTACATCCTCATCTTGTCTACCGTATTGAAAATACGGTAGACTTTGAAATGGGGCTGAGTCGGAGCGCATTCCGGAGCATGCATATGCCGTTTTTGGCTTGCGGCGCAGAAATTCTTGCAAAGAAGTAACACGATAAAAATGACGTCACATCTTGTTACGCACACCTTACTAGAGAACGTCTTTTTGGCGCCAAGCGCCGTATATATGTGTGTGTGTGTGTGTGTGTGTGTGTGTGTGTGTGAGAGAGAGAGAGAGAGAGAGAGAGAGAGAGAGAGAGAGAGAGAGAGAGAGAGAGAGAGAGAGAGAGAGAGAGAGAGAGAGAGAGAGAGAGACTAGAGCCCGCGTTTGAGGACGGACAAGCTTGAAATTTTAGGATATTGTCCCTAAAAAAATTATCTCGTGACCATTTTTTTTTCGTTTTAAAAAAAAATTAAGATGCTCATTGTCGAAAAAATGGCCGTTTCACAAAAACCGGTTGATCGACACTAGATTCCGTAATTTTTATTATTTTTACTAGATATTTTGCATATAGCTAGATAAAAGAGAGATATTGAATGAGTTTGTTAACCAGCATTGCACCTCGAAAACATATTGAGTGATAATTAAATATTTGTTGAAAAAACATATTTTCACGTTTTTGGGATTAATTTGACTAATTATATGGGTTCATCTTTATACAAATGAATCTTTTTTACGAAAAAAAACAATCTTTTCATTAATAACCGTATGTTGTTGTTTTTATTAATACGGTATTTACATAAGCCTACAGTCACGCAGTTTGTCTCGGTTGTTGGGTACGATTACGTCAATTGTGACCTGTATGCCCTAGGTATGAAAATCATAGAATGTTCTGCACCACTTTTTAGGAGTCATTTGTAAAACAGCTAACATAACTTAAATTTTTCTTTTACAAAAAAAAAAATAATAATAATAATACTGGTTATTATATAGGCGCTTTTCCCCAATTCTGCGAATCGGTTCAAAACGCCGCGAACTGCACCCAACACGCACGCTCACGTGACACACACGCATTCACTCTGAAGACAAACACAGTACAAGACAAACACATGACATTAACGTGGTGCGAAGGGTCAGCTCAACTACTGAGGTTTCGGAAGTTTTGATCGCTTGTATTTGAAATTTATAAAGTGGCCTGAAACCGGTACCAGTACTAACATTTGACGTATCAGAGAATCAACTTTGCAATTTTCTTGCTGATTTTCACACCTCAGGGCTTACATGTCACAATTTGACCTAATCCTACCCCAGGGCCGGGACAAACAGCAAACAGCAGGCTTATGCAAACACTGTTCATGAAAAATCATGCGGGTATTAATGAGAAGATAGCGGTCCGTGGCGCAGTGGTTACTGAAGGCGCCTGCCACCAATGCTAAAGGTGCGAGGATCGATACCAGGTTCGTCTGAAATCTCGTGCAAATTTGAAAGAAAATCAGTCATCTAGGCTACGTCTCTTGGCACTCTGGCTGCATTCAGCACTCTTCTAATGCACTACTGCAGGACACTTTGAGTGTGGTGCTAGAACAGCTTGGCGCCATGTTTTTTTTTTTTTTTTTTTTTTTTTTTTTTTTTTTTTTTTTTTTCCAGCAGAATAGCTTGGCGATGGACTGAGGAGATAGGGTTACTGTGTGGATCATCGGGCCTTAAAATCATGGTGCCACACAAATTGCGAGATTTCTTCTTCTTCTTTATATTTTTCTGAAGACAGCCATACTTTAACCCCAAAAGACTTCCTCCGTCTGAAGATGTAGAGCCAGTCTTTACCAGCAAGAGGCATAGACTCTAATGAGCCCCTGCGACTGCAGGGGCTCATGAGAGTCTATGCATCTTGCAGATGGAAGGCTTTTTGTGAAGTTCGGACTGGAGAGGTTTGTGTGTGTGTGTATATGTGTGTGTGTGTGTGTGTGTGTGTGTGTGTGTGTGTGTGTGTGTGTGTGTGTGTGTGTGTGTGTGAAACTCTGCACTTTAATGCACTTGTCCCCAGTTTTATCCAAATGTGATCTAATTACAATCGATCGCCTAGCGCTTTGGGGCATCATCCCTGTAGTGTGCACAGGTTGTATGTCTTTTGATGTTACGACTATACGAAAAAGAGAAGGTGGAAAGTTGTTTGTGTTTACTGATCGTATAAAATGAGAAACTTCGTAGCAGTTTTTAGAGGCATAGGAAGCTAATCGATGTTTCCGTGTTGCCTTGTATATTCTGGGCAGTAATATTTCTGGTCGTTGGAGTATCAGCCAATCAATAAATGAGCAAAATGTGCGTGTGTGTGTGTGTGTGTGTGTGTGTGTGTGTGTGTGTGTGTGTGTGTGTGTGTGTGTGTGTGTGTGTGTGTGTGTGTGTGTGTGTGTGTGTGTGTGTGTGTGTGTGTGTGTGTGTGTGAATCTGCGTAGTTGCTTGTGCAAATGCTTGTGCAGAGTTCTCGCTGTCTCAAAAAAGTCAACCCTGTAAGACGACTCTAAAGCGTAGTTATGACAACTTTGGCTGAGTCACGAGTGTCAGTCTGGACGGCTCTCCGGGGAAATAATCGTGAAAGGAGGGGAGATATGAAATACGGCCTTGATGAGAATTCCCCTGAGTAATAGATCCTAGGGCCGACGTCGGCCTCAGTTGGCCAGCACACGGCCGTGCGGGCCAACTGCGGCCGACGTAAGCCCAAAAACCTTTTCAGTGTTTACTATGAATGTCAATCGTACTTATCGCGTTCTTTTGTCTCCAGATCGTTTGCGTTGGCGGTAAAAAAGCAAAATGGTTATCATTTGTTGGAAACATTGGCTCAGAATGTCAGTTTTATAAGATGGCAATGTGCCGTTTGTGGGACACTTTTTTGCGGGAGGTAGAGGAGTGCCTTGGGGTTCCAGGGTGGGGGTGGGGGTGGGGGTTTGGAATGGTGGTGGTAGAGTTTATGGATGCGTGGGAGCGGGGCCGTTAGAAGCGTAATCAACTTCGACAATGATATTGAAAACTGAAGAGTGATGACTATAAAGTGTCAACAGAGTTTATATGGTTAAATATTAACAAGAATAATGACATTATTTTTATTCTTATTCTTCTTCTTCTTCTTCTTCTTATTATTATTATTATAAGATAGGTTGAAAATTCTTTTAGTACAGAAAAAAAAACCTCAAGACACTGTTTCTGATCTGAGATCCTTCCTCTGGTGATCTGCAAACCGTCAATGTAGGACGGAATATTTTTTTACTTTACTGTTATTATTATTAATCATTCTTGTTGTTGTCATTATCATCATTATTAAATATAAATAAAATACAATAAAAATGTGACCGGAGTTATCATCCTTATTAAATATAATTCGATAATGAAAAAGACCTCTAGTTTTCTTCTCGAATCTATTAATTTTTCTCCTCCTTTATTTGCCGTAGTAACGCCCTTTAGCACACATGGATATGCACGTACACGGGGGCGATCACTTACTCGCCCATTCATTTTGCACGTAACAATCAGTTACTTCAGTCACGACATAAAATGGACTAGCACCGTTTAGTTGTCATGTTTTTGTTTTTTTGTTTTTTATACACACGGCTTGTCTCCCTTGATCCGCTACGCATGCGTGTTTGTGTTTCCTGTCACTCTCATATCCGGGCACGGAGAAAAATTCAAGTTGTCAATCGTCAAGTTAACCCCTTCACTGACAGTGGACAAAGATTGTGTTTCGGAAATCTTTGTTAATCCAAAGCGAAAAACCATAAGCTCGCCCAAGTAACATGTATACAAAATGGTACGGTATCAGAAAGAGGCATAGATCATGTCCTCGCGAGCCCCCGTATCTATGTCTCTCGCAGCTGCCGATTGTGTTCACCTTTTCTCAGCAGCGAAGGGATTTTCAGCATAGATTATCGGATTTGAACCGATTGTGACAGCAAGATCAGTGTAGTGACACTACTCTCGTACTGTCACGGTCCGCCTGTCTTCCGCATACCGCTCGTTTTTTGTTTTTTTTCTTCTGAAAAGAGCGATGTATATATTACCTGTGGACAACCGCACCGACATCGTTAGGGACATCTATAAGCTCAATACTATACTATAAGCTCAATACTAGACTTCACCCGTACTTTAACTACTCCACTGCCGAGGAAATGTGAACATGATCCAACTGCAAGGTGCATATATCCTCATGAGCCCCCGCAATTGGGTGGTGGTGGTGGTGGTGGTGGTGGTGGTGGTAGTGGGTTATAAAGATCTACACCAACTGCGTCCAATGGCAGTAAAGAGGTTAAAGTTTCCTTTATGTTGAAAACAGTCCAATCAAAACTGTCAACACAAACAATAGTTCTCCGTCTTAATTCTGTTGTTGTCCCTGTATCTATACATGTATAATACACAGTTTGCTTTATTCTACGCGTATTTCCATCATGTATGCTTATCATTAACACATTCTAACCCAGTACCAAAATCCCCAAATTTTGAAGTTGCCCTCTCAAAGACTGTATTACAATTCTAGAGACAGATCGAGCATGATAGTTAAAGGATGGTGCCAGAATAGCTTGGCGCCTATGGGCGCCAAGCTATTCTGGCACCATCCTTGAACTATCATGCTCGATCCATATCTTTTTGTGGTGTGTCGGGGTTGAATGAGTTAATATGTCCAAGTGTTCAAAAAAAAGAGTCCATCAGACAAATTGTGTAATGGTCTGTGATTTTGGATTTGTACGGGTTTAAGTCTTACAGTCCAAAATCAGGGACAAGAGAATGCAAACAGAAATATCTGACGAATATTCTCCTAACCACAGTGAACTCTTGGAGCTCTTGGAGGACGCGCTAAATCAATAGTAATCTTGTTACGGGATGCGAGCAAGGCGTGCTATTGTACGGTCACTTTCGCTAACGCCTCTGACAAAAAGTTAAATAAACAGTAAAATCTGAAATGTTGCATAGGAATACTTCGCGAAGTAAGTAATTTACAGAACATACTGTGAACAGATATCCGGAGAGCAAGACAGCCCTTCAGCCAGCTTAAAAAAAAAAAAAAAAAAAAAGGGGGGGGGGGGGGTGTTGGAGAACCGTTAGCTAGTTCCTCCATCTACACAAGAAACAGACTCGCTTTACCTTCTGGAGCATGTATCTTCCATTTGTAAGAGGCTTATATTCTCATGAGTCCCTGCGACAACAGGGACTCGTGAGAATATGTGCCTCTTGTCAGGGACATATGAGCCTCAACCACTGATATATGTCGTTTGACATCGGAGCACACAGCGTTTTTGTCGAATATCTCAGCAAAGAAACACTTTTCTGTTATACTTTCACAACAAATAGCACAGTGCATCTGGACCTAATATGAAATATTTTACTAAACTCCTATCCTACAATTTGTCGATTTTGCTGTACAGTCGTACAAATTTGGTGAAAAGACAAGAAAAAGCCATTTGCAATACCCTAAATAGAGCCCCGCCAGATCATTTCAATATCGAGGTCAAACATGCAGACTTCGTGTATGCCTGCGCTGTTTCAGGTTTCAAAACTTTGTCAATTCAGGTGAAAATGGATCATTCTTATACTGGACTTAATATATCTGGGTTACACTTAGGGATGTACAATCAGCCATCTAGTGAAAAAATTAAAAAAATGCTTTTTTTTTCAGTCTTTTTTTTTTTTTTTTTTTTTACATTTTAAAATTTTTTTACGACAGTACAACAAAACTGACAGATTGGTCGAGTTTCTTCGGGAAGTAAATCGTATGAGGTCAACTGTCACGGAATAATATTTGTTCTAAGATTGGTTCAGAAAAGTGGCTCTTTGCCGAGATATTTGCTTAAAACATTGTGCCCTCCCGCATGTCAAACGACCTATACATGTGTTTCTCTGACCGGCCGGGGCAGTTATCGGCAGTATATGCCTGTTAGTGCTGCCCACACACGGGAGACCAAAAGAAATGTCATCGAAGTAATCACTTGCGAAAGCTGCAACTGTGCTGGCCTAAGGGAAATAATTCCAGTTGGGCCAGTTTGCTTACAAGAGGCAGAGTATGGAGCTGTCAAACGGCCGACCGAACACCGGATATACCATTATCAATCATCTGCTATTGATGGGCACGGATCCTCATAGGTCCTGGCATGCTGCGGGAGCCTATGAGAATCCGTGCCTCTTCAGTGCTGGTCACACACACACACACACACACACACACACACACACACACACACACACATATATATATATATATATATATATATATATATATATATATATATATATATATATATATATATATATATATATATATATATATATATATATATATATATATATATATATATATATATATATGTCTCGTAGCGTCCGGAACGTTTGGTGGTTTTACGTCTCAAGGGCAAATGGTTAACCCCTTAACTGTCGTGGTAAAGCGAACGTTCCCCCGTCTGCGAGAGATATAAACCCTCAGGAGCCCCCGCGAATGCGGGGGCTCATGAGGATTTATGTCTCTTGTTCTATGCCCTCTGCGCCTATATTTGGTCCCAATTACAGCGCGTTCTTCGCGTCAGTGAGCAGTGGTTTTAGACACGGCTCGGAATTCGCGATCGCTGGCAGCAAAAGGATTAATACCAGAACGGAAATCCATTACAATCAGCAGGAGGCATCCACACCCCCACCCTTCCCCCAATCATCCAACCCCACCACGCAAACTACAGGGGCTCATGAGGATCTGCCCAGTAAGCAAAGGTCCTCTGGCCCACGACGGTCGCAGTGGGCCCGCAAACGGTTGTGGACTACACTAACACGGCTGTGCGCGGGCACACTGCGGCCGTCGTGGGTCGGAAGACGTTCTGCTACTGGCGTTGGCACTACCTTGTCAGTAGCGTCTGACTAACTGGTCAAGACGAGAAGAAGAAGAAAGCAGATCATAGGAGCCAATGAATGATCATGAGTATTGGCCTCTGGCAGCAGACTTCCGTCGCAAACATAACTGGATGATGGTGGTGCCCGGCCTCTTTTTGCGGACGACACGTGTTGGTGTTTGCAAACATGAATTTTGCGGCACTAATGGGTGGTAGTCTAAAAACAAAATGAAGACGAATATACACTTAATTACACGTTTTTAATGCTGGACATTGAATGCTTGAAAATATGAAGAATTAAAACAGCTGTTGGCCCTGAAATATCTAAAATGTAATATTTAAATTTGTCAAAAGGAAATTACATACTAATTGTGGTGTAGCAACAGAACATGAAGAACATTATCGCCAGGAAAGTTTAGTATATATAATTTAACATCATACATGTAAACTATCCCTGAAATAGTCTGACGCAGAAAGGACATAAATTTCTTCTGATCACTGGACATTACAAACACCAAAGTTTTCAGTCAACGGTAAAAATATTTTGGGAAATAAACGTTTCATCGTGTATATTAACATTCCTCTTGAGTCCAAAAATCGGCCCGCAATGGCCCCGTACGATCAATACTGGTGCAAACTGGGCACGCCGCGGGGGCTCATGAGGATCTATGTCTCTTGCACTGTCTTGAACATGCCTACTTTAAACGTGGAACTGTCCACCGTCGTTGTGAGAAGCAAGCGGCCAACTGCTCTTTGTAGCCCTCTCTGAAAGCCCTGTTCATCATCCCGTACACTATCCAGTTAATGCTGTGGTTGAGGAAAGCACACATCACGGTCAGACTCATTCTGTTTGAAGCCTGGGGAGAAAACATGCCGAGAATCGTTGCCACACTGAGCGGCAGGTAGAGAAGCACACAACACACAAACACTGTGAGAAGGGAGCGAATGAGAGAGATGTCAGACGTGCTGAGGGGAAGGTGTCGATGTCTGCTAACGTGCCCATGTCTGATCAAACCATTTGTTGCCTCTGGAGAAGGCTTGGGACTTGGACACCGTGCGGCGTCGCCTGAGGCAGCAAACGGTTCACCATTATGACAGGCGTCAAAGACATTTCTACTGTTGTTTTCGTTGTGATAAGGAACACGAGGCATTACATGATTTGCTCTGGAGTGCCCGTGTTCTGTGGCATGTAGCGTTCGACTTTCTGCATCAGGTGAGAGTGTTACAGGACTGAGAACATCTCCTCTCTGTGAGACTGAATCACGTCCAGCAGCAAATTGGTCCAATTCCAGTTCAACGAAACTAGTCTCATGGGACTGCTGTACACGGTAAACGTGCAGTTCGAGGTTCTGTAGAACTTTGTTGGGACTGACCTTCTCGACATGACCTTCAAGAAACCCTGATTGTCCAGGCTTCACACTGCTGACACTGACGGCACTCTGGCTGTTACTCACACAAAACGACGACTGGCCGATTTCTACACTACCAGCGTCTGTGTTTAGGTAAGGACGTACACAACACACTGGCTGAGTTAGTCCCGAGGAATCGCTCTGTGGAGGCAGCCTTGCACATTGACCTTCATCGCACGCTATGTTACTCGCCTCTGACACTTTGACCTTGACCTTGTGACCATGGTTACACTGTGGCCGCCATTTTTGCACTCTCCTCTTGCTACGTCTCCAGTGTCGGAAGATGGCGCCGTTGGCCAGACCCACGACAATGGATGGTAGGATCAACATGGCGGCGGTGTAGACGCGGGCATACAAACGCACGCTGCTATTGGACGATTTGGTGGAATCACGTGTGAACACGCACATGTGAGCGGCAGGGTCGTAACCACTGTCGTTGGCCTCCATCTCCAGGTAGCTAGGCAGACACAGTAGAAAACCCACCACCCACGTCGCCAGGCAAAACAGCACCGTCCTCTGCTTCGTAAACACCTACATAAACAAGTGGTGTGCTTGTCAATGATGACGTTGTGTGCACATCTGTCATTTATACTGATCTTATTGCCATTTTCCTTAAGAACATAATGCATAGGAATGTGTGTTGGTGTCGTTACAATTACAAAAATCACAGTCAACATTAACAATAATTAATACTCTATCACACAAATCTAAAGCTCTAAACACACTGTCAAAACTTTAAAACTAAACAACTAATCTTACAAACCAATACGTACCCATTCACACACCCACGCTCATTTCCCACACACACACACGCAACACACACGCCTATTAATCTAAGAAGTCTAAATTAATTAAAGGTATATCGTTTAAAATGAAAACAGAATATCATGAGTAAATATGTCACTAATTTAGTGCTCACAGTCGGGTGTAAAACTGTTACTATATATCATAAGACTAGGCTAAAACTGATATACTCTATTCCCTCAACCGTCGGGGGCGCCCCCTGCCGGAGGAGGAGACTCATGGAGTCCACTCGACCAAAAGCACCACCAACAGCCAAAGGGATAGCACAAGGGATGGGCGAGGTGCTCTGTAGACCGGCCACACAATTCCATACATATACGCACACTCAATCAGTCATTCACGCAAACATCAGTCGGTCTCGGCAATGAAACTCTATGATCGGCCCACAGAGCACATCATCGCACGCTTATAACACTGAAAGGGCTCGGACAGCACTAGGATAAAAACTGTTACTAAAACGGTTTGTCCGTGCTTTGAGGGCAGAGTAGCGGCGACCAGACGGAAGCAGGTTAAAGAGACAGTTAGCCGGGTGTGTAGTGTCGCGTGCAATAAGCCCTGCACGTCTAAGCAGCCGCTGTTGGTACACACTGTCAAGACTTGGCATGTCTCTGCCGACTATTTTAGATGCCGTCCTGACAACACGGTTCAGTCTGTGTTTATCCCGTGCAGACGCACTGCCATACCAGACCGCGATCGAGAATGTCAACGCGCTCTCGATCGCGGCCCGGTAGAGGTGCTCCATGCCAGTTCTGCTCACACCAAAAGCCATCAGCCTTCTAAAAAAATAAAGGCGCTGCTGTGCTTTCTTTACAATGTTCTCTGTGTTTTGTTCCCATTTAAGATCATCGGAGATGGTGGTTCCCAGAAATTTAAAATGCTGAACAGTTTCTGCGGTTTGATCGTGAACTACGAGAGGGGGGAGGACAGTTTTGTTGCGTCTAAAGTCCACTATGAGCTCTTTTGTCTTACCGACATTGAGTTCCAGATTGTTCTGGTCACTCCACTGCACAAGCTGATCGACCTGCTCCCGGTACTGGGATTCATCACAGTTTTTTTTTACCATTCCCTCCACTGTGCCGGGTATCGTCAGCAAACTTAAACATTTGCGTGCCCTCCCGACTTGCTCTACAGTCGTAAGTGAAGAGTGAGTACAGCAAAGGGGACAAAACGCACCCCTTACGGGGAAATACAGGAAGACACACGGTCACCCACTTTAATGACCTGCGGACGATCCAGGAGAAAGTCGAGCAGCCATAAGCAAATGGACTGTGGAAAAGACCCAATCTGTTGTAATTTATTTTTTAAAAAACTTGGAAGGGACAATAGTGTGAAAGGCACTGCTATAATCTACGAAGAGAATGCGAGCGTATGTGTTAGGTTGCTCTAGGTGCTGAAGAACATGAAATAGAGCCAAAGAGACAGCGTCCTCTACGGATCTGTTCCTTCTATAGGCAAACTGATGTGGGTCGAAACACGGGTCAATAAGTGACTTCATGAAACACAAGACAAGACACTCAAGTGATTTCATGATGACACTGGTTAAAGCCACTGGTCTGTAGTCGTTTAGACATGTCACTTTGGTTTTCTTTGGGACTGGAATTATTGTGGATCGTTTGAAACAGTTTGGCACTTTACGCTGACTGAGTGACACATTAAAGATGTTAGAAAACACACCAGCGAGCTGATCTGCACAGTGCTGTCAGGTCCAGCGGCTTTTCTAATGTTCAGATGCTGAAACACAGCCTTGACGTCAGAGTCCTTAACAGTGAAGGCCGCGGAGCTGTCCTCACTGGTTGTCGCCCCAGGCTCGCCACGCATAGCGGGACGAGGGAGACAACCGGCGCGGGTATTGTCATCAGAAGCATGCACAGAGTCCACACTGGTTATGTCCCCGCGATCGCCCCGTTAAGCGGGTGGAGGCAGACAACCAGCATGGGCACTGTCATCAAAATCACTCATAGTGGGGAGCTGAAAATTGTTCACACCGTTTATGTCCCCCCAATCGCCATGTGAGGCGAGAGAAGGGAGACAACCAGCGTGGGGGGAGGGGGGGGGGAACTGAAAATGAAACTTGTCCATACTGGTTATGTCCCCCATTTGGGACCGCACGACTTGGCATATCACACAGCCGTAAGGTCCTAAGGTACGCAAAGGCCCTCGGGCCCACGACAGCCGCAGCCACACGGCTGTGCGCGGACACACTGCGGCCGTCGTGGGCCCGAAGACGTTTTGCTACTGGGGGGCACACACATTCATGAAAGTGCGGGTAGCGAGGGAACTTGCTTAGAAGTAATAATATTACAAGAAGTAATAATATTACAATGTCCATATACGTGGCAACATAAATAAATGCAGGGAAATATTTTCTTCATGGTCACAGTTCATCAAAGGCTGCTGACCTTGACAAAGTCACGACCTTGGAGATGATCGACCTTCAGAGAGACTCAAAGTCGCGGATCATTTGTCATGTTTCTGTGACAAAGGCTAGCCGCAATGAATCGACTAAGAACTTCTGCCCTTCTTTTCACAATCCATTTGAGCTGGCACGCGTACCACAGGTTTTCCACTGCCTTTTGGGCGTAACGAAAGTATTGAACTCTTATGCGTACAAAGACCGACACGAAAAGCAGAAACGGCAGAACCAACGCTAATATTAAAGTTGAGGCTCAGTCTTCTTGTTCCGTCCCGCACGTGTTTTTAAAATACCCAGCAGATGTGGAGTGCAGTCTCGCTCATACGGTGGACCGAGCGTGAGATACACTGATGTCACAAGGGAACTCCTGTCAGCTTTGCCTAGGCGTACACCGGAACCAATCATGTAGCATACGACCCTTACCACCCGGAACATTGGCATCTGTATTCCCTACAGCAGTTGTCACAGCCATATTTCACAGATGCGTATGGAGTGTGGCTGTCAAATGTATCGTGCAGTTTTTGTCAGTATCATCTGCTATAGAGTGAAGTTCTCAGTATGTAGGTCTAAGTAATGATGATCGGGGTTCACTTGTGACTGCAGTGCATCTCATGTTATGTGTGCACTGGACATGGCAATGCGTGCCTTTTGTAGGTCCTGGACTGTCGGAGTTTAAACTGCGCCAACTCAGGGCCGGAGCAACTTGACCGGCTTAGCTGGGTTCTGGATTTTTTTTTTCAAAAACACGCGCGGGACGGAACAAAAAGACTGAACCTCAGCTGTACACGCTGACATTTCGATTAACCCTGACCTTCACTACGAAATGCTGACCTTGACAAAGATGTGGTGGTGGCAGACGCTGACGTATCTGTTGATGGAGATGGCGATGAGGGTGAGGATGGAGGCGCTGAAGGTGCCGTTAGTGCCGTAAGAGTTAAACAGGCAGTGGGCCGCGTTCAGCACGGGGTGGTAGCCGAGGTACAGGTCCAGCAACCACATTGGCAGCGAGTAGCCTGCACAATCACGTCACGCATTAACCCTTTGACTGTCGACACACAGGCGGTAGCTTTGGCTGAGGTGATTCCTGCAGGAAACACCTCGACTAACAGCGCTACCGACTCCAAAGTATTAACCCCTTCCCTGCCACTGTGCGAACATTTTGTTTCTGAAATCTGTATTCACTGAGCGACCAAAAAGCCACAGCTGTCCAAAGAACATGCGCACAAAGAGGTCTCAACGGGGGCTCATGAGGATCTATGTCTCTTGCAGTTAAATAGCGTTCACCTTTTCTCGGCAGGAGATAATTACGGATTAAATAAGTGAAGTGTGCAGTCTCTACTGCATATTAACCCCTGCATAGCAGGTGGTCGTAGTTAGCAACTTCAAAACTATGCAGCATGAAAAGACGAAATCAAAGCAAGAAAGAGTTCTACACGATAAGCGTAAAAAAATGGTTCCTGTCGCGCTAAGAAATTATTAGAATGACAGAGGACTAAACTTTCCACTTTATTTTGTAAATGCATTTTTGTTCACAAACGCAAAAAAGTACGACGTCTAGCACGGGCACACTTTCACAAAGCTTTATTTTTAACCTGAAAGCAGCAAATCGGCCAGGGCCAAGTTGGCGATGTAGATGTTGTGCACGGAGCGCAGTGCCTGCTGGGACAGCAGCGTGGTGATAATGAGCACGTTGCCAAACACGCCATTGATGCAAGCCAGCAAACCTAGCGTCAGCACCGTCACACGCACTTCCTCACTCACCGGCTCGCCCACAAACTGGCCGGAGGTGTCGTTCTCGCTCATTGCTGGATAGTGTCATGGACGTCCACAACGGTCAGCAGTGTACCTGAGATGACACACAAAGGCAACGCTTGATAACGAGCTCAGTGCGTGTTGATATGTGGAGAGTCACACTCAGCCTGCTCGCGCGTTCGTGCGCGCGAGCAGGCTGACTCGCCACATATCAACATGCACTGACCCTTGTCAGCCGCCTCTGGATATAGGCTGGTCAAGTGGTGTGTACATGCACATGTCCGTTGAAAGGTCCTGGTAAATCAAAGTGGCACAGTTGGAGTGCGCCTGAGTTGATCAGTGTTCAGGTCGTACTCCATAGGCAATAGATTTCCCTGTCCCCCAAAACCCGCCCGTCAGGGCCGTCCATGATCACCTCGGTGCTGTGGACGTTAAACCCGAACTAACCAACGTGTACATGCATTTGTGGAGAGAGTATTGGACTGCGCGCGTGACAGCAGTCTGACTCGCCGCATATCAACACGCACTGATCTCGTCAGGCGCCTT
Source organism: Semisulcospira habei (assembly GCA_036245525.1). Taxonomy (NCBI): domain Eukaryota; kingdom Metazoa; phylum Mollusca; class Gastropoda; family Semisulcospiridae; genus Semisulcospira; species Semisulcospira habei. Next base: position 169,262,116 of record BTPG01000008.1, on the reverse strand, counting down.
TGGACAAATGTGATTAACTCACAAACCAGATAGGTGAGGCTAGCGCTGGTAGAAGTGTACACATACCAAGGGGAATTACTCAGCGCTGGACAGACAAACAGTTAGATCCCCTGCCCCCTCCTATCAGGCACCCAATCGCCAGCCCACAGAAAAATACGTCCTAATGTAGATGATCGTCTTGTTCTATACCTGCGTATTTCATCTGTGGGCTGGCGATTGGGTGCCTGATAGGAGGGGGCAGGGGATCTAACTGTTTCAGTTGTCTGTCCAGCGCTGAGTAATTCCCCTTGGTATTTGTAAAATGCAATTAAGTCGTTTTTGTCCGTCGAGTTCCGGTAAGCGTGGTGGCCTGTCATTTTGGACTTCATGGCAGAAAGGAAAATGTGGGCCAGAAGAGACTAAACAAGTCGCGAATTAGGTTCAAAGACTACAGGAAGAAAAAGAGTGTGCTGGTCCGTGATCTTGACCCTTACGGCAAATGTGGGTCATGTTACGAGACATCTTGTCGTCACGACTAGCACTATAACACCTCTGAAACCCCTCTGGCTCAGTCAGCACCGTTCTTGTAATTGAATTTTCCGCGCATTTGACAAAACCCAACATAGCTCTATAATCAAATTTTCCAACAATTTTGACACTGCATCCTTTTGGAACTGCGCACAGAACGGATACATAAAAAAGGAAAGCGTAAGGTTTGGCTTGTCAAGCTCGCTTGCATTTTTTGTCTTCATCCTTAAGTTCCGCTGGTGACGACTGACAACTCATTCGCGGCCAGCCGCATCCGGATGCGGCTGGCCACGAATGAGTTAACCCATTGTGCCCAAATCCCCAGGTTGCTCATGATAGTTCAAGGGTGGTGCCAGAAGAGCTTGGCACCTATAAGCGCCAAGCTATTCTGGCACCACCCTTGAACTACGATGTTCGATCCATATCTTACCGTGGGATGTGACTGGGCTAAATGAGTTACCTCAGCTGAGACACGGATTACAACAATACAAATATATGATGATAGCTCAAGGGTGGTTCGCGAAGTTTTACCTAAGTGGAGGCGTCCTGACATGATGGTGCAAGAATCAGATTAGTTTGGTAGTTCTACTGAACGCCAAACTAATCTGTCACTACCACCGAGCTGTCCTGCTCGACTTTTCCCACTCTGCTTAACTCATTCTACCCCAGACACGCCACAGCAAGATAAGGATCGACCATGATAGTTCAAGGGTGATGCCAGAATAGCTTGGCGCCTATGGGCGCCAAGCTATTCTGGCATCACCCTTGAACTATCATGGTCGATCTGTGTCCTGCGCTGCAATGCAGTCTTCAGAGAACAACGGCAACATTTGGAGATTTCGGTGATGGGGTAGAATGAGTTAACATCTTCACCGCCGAGAAAAAATAGAACAGACTAGCGGCCAGTGTGATCAATCTTCTGTTATTGTGCAGAAGGCTTTTGTCAAAATGTGAGAGTGACTGATGCGCCAAAAAATGGCATTACTTCATATAACATGGCCAAAAAATGCTGCTGCTAATGGCTAACGTAACTGAATCTGACAGTATCGCGTCAGCCGCAGCCGGAACTGAGATCCGTGTGCCTTTCTATAACTGAATGTGCGTGCGTGTGAGTGCGTCACAGTGCGTGCGTGCGAGCGTACGTGTGTCAGTGTGTGTGTGGTGTGTACGTGCGAGCGTGCGTGCGTGTGTTTGTGTGTGTGTCAGTGCGTGCGTGTGAGCGTTCGTCCATACGTATATCAGTGTTTGGAGTGTGGTCCTTTGTGTGAGTGCATACATGTCATCGCGGTGTCACGAGAGAGAGAGAGAGAGAGAGAGAGAGAGAGAGAGAGAGAGAGAGAGAGAGAGAGAGAGAGAGATGATGATGATGAAACTTTATTTATCAACGGTAAAAAGTTTTGACAGAAACAAATCGTCATTTTACAAACTTGCCGTTGCTAACATCTACAAGATAAAATAAATTAAAAGATAATAATAATAATAAAGAAGAGAGAGAGAGAGAGAGAGAGAGAGAGAGAGAGAGAGAGAGAGAGAGAGAGAGAGAGAGAGAGAGAGAGAGAGTTGGCACATCGTTCTCATTACCGGCTGTCAGTCCAAAAGCCCTCTGTCCACATTCCTGGAGATTTACGCACCAAAGTATGTCAGTGCCGCCGGTCCTGAATCAAGACAAGTCATCGAAAAAACATCATGCTGATAGTGATGCAAGTGTCAGTGTTACACTCAGGCGCTCATCCACGGTGAATCGGATGAGAGTGGCCATACGGCCTCAACCCCTGATATGCGTCTATGTACCCACTCCATAAAGTTTATCCTTCTTTGATACATGTACTGATATGTTGTATAACAAGTAAATTAATATTCATTAACTTGCTTGATATACTTTTCTTCCCAAAATCCCGGGCCTTGCGCGCCAAGGAGACTCGATCTTGGTGATACTTGCATTTTAAAAACGGAAACGCGAAATATGCTCATACCGCAACATTAACAAGCTACTTATGTGTAGCAATAATGAAATACTTTTTAGTGTGTATGAACGCTCGAAATTTACATCCTATACACACACACGAACGGAGAAAAGACGTCAGGAAACGTGCGAGTCGCTAGACTGACAAGTGAAATTGACGAGATGACGGTCAGCTGACAATATCGACAACCTGAGAAAAGAACGAAATAAACAAACCTGCTGGCATTTTCCGCAATTATGCGTGGTCTGATTACAGGTAGAATTTACTCAGTAACACGCACAGTTATACAATGCACTGATGTCTTCATAGTCAGACGAAATCTATGCGCTGAGTCGACAGCAGTTCCAGAGGATCCCATGCCGGACAGCCTACAGGAACGAATCCTTCTTCCCCAAGACCATTAGAGACTGGAACACCCTCCCTGAAGACACAATACAGGCTCCTTCGCTTGATCCCTTCATCATGCGAGGGCATCAAGCCTGAACCGTTGACCCCATTCGCGGCCTGCCACCTGCTGAAGTAGGGCTGATGATGGGTAGGGCTATACTGGTCGGGGTTTAAACCCCGGAGACCGCTACAGTAACCAGGCAGGCCTAGGTGGAGGCACCGAAACAGCAGTTGGCTCCTAACACCTTTCTCCCCCCCCCCCCCTCCCCGCCCCCACCCCCCCCCCCTTACAGCAACCCACGACCCTTCCTCAATTTCCCAATTTAGAAACCAGAAGTAAGACAATCAGTAATTTTATTTTATTTTCTTTATTATTATTTTTAATGCTGCGCACCACTAGCAACCCAGCAATAATGGTCAGTTGGTTGACCGTGGCAGAGAATCAGAAGAAGAAGAAAGAAGAAGAGAGCGAGCGATATGCAGTCGTCTGCCATTCATGTGTTTTGTCTGAACACCGCTATCCGGGCCGCAAAATGAATGACGCCAGGCACAGTTTTGTTTTGGACTGGATACATAAATTGTATTGAGCAACATTTTGCTTGATATAGTGCCGATAACCTACAGATGTGATTACTTGACCCGAATCACTGAAATGTCCTCGCCTTGCGACTCGGACATTTTGACTTCGGGTCTCGTAATCACACCTGCCTGTTATCGGCACCATATCAAGCAAAATGCTGCTCAATATAATAAAATATCTGAGAGATAATAATAATAATGGGTATTATATAGGCGCGTTTTTCCCAATTCGGCGAATCGGCTCAAAGCGCCGCGAACTGCACCCAACACGCACGCTCACGTGACACACGCATTCACTCTGAAGACAAACATAGTACGAGACAGACACAGGACATTCACGTGGTGCTAAGGGTCAGCTCAGCTACTGAGTTTTTCGGAAATTTTGATCGCTTGTATTTGAAATTTATAAAGTGGCCTGAAACCGGTACCAAAGATACCATACAGTCTGAGTATTTCTCGGTTCGTTAGGGAGAATAACCTACTAGGAAGCGGCAAGGTGCTAGATCATGTGATCGCTTTCAACACATGAATCACGGCCTGTTGCCGCCTGTGCAAATATGTCTTCCGTGACCAACCTAATGACAACAGAGCCCAGTAGTAAAAATTCCAAAACTATGATTTAGGAGTAGGTCCTCTCAAAAATATATGTCAACATCAAGAGACAAGTCAACCATGCTAGTTCAAGGGTGGTGCCAGAATAGCTATTCTGGCACCACTCTTGAACTATCATAGTTGATTCTTAACATAATGTTTTAGCGTGTCAGTCAGGGTGCTGAATGTGCAACCTGCGCTAATGGACAGCTGGTACAAAAGCAATTGTACAAAACAAATCGCGGCAATGGCTGAGCATGCGTTAGTCAGTTATCACTAGTACAAAGCACATGAGTCACCTGTTCATACTATGATAACCACCGCTATTTGTTTCCTGTACCCGATGGCACGAATGCTATGCGTACCACGACCGCCTGTAGCCTAGTCTCGCACTTCTGATTTTTTTTTTTTTTAATTGAGAGCCTGAGACATCATCCAACGCCTAGACACAGTAGATGGGTTAGCCCCAGGCCTTAACCCATTTAGCCCCGATGTCTACAGCAGGAGGTGAATCGACCATGATAATTCAAGGGTAGTGCTAGATTAGCTTGGCGCCTAATGGCGCCAAGCTAATCTGGCACTAAACTTGAATTATCATGGTCGACCCATCTCCTGCAACTGGTACACATTTGTTAAGAGACACTTCCATGGGGTTAAATCACAGTTCAACAGCACACAGCGGATGTCTGGTCTCCGGCCACGTATGAATGCCGGAATAAAAAGCTGATATAATGGGAGGAATGAATGAATGAATGGATATTTCGGATCCGCTTCCCATTTGGTCGCAGGGCGAAGGGACAACCTCCACCGAAGCAAATGCGGCCAGGAAGAAACCGCATCTGGATCACAATAATGATAACACCCAGTTCGCAGAGAGTCATTGGGCTGCCGACTGCCGCAGCTGGCCTGCACTCGGCTGTGTGGGCCCCAATTGCGGCCGTCATTGGCCCGATAACTTTTGCGCACTTGCAACATTGGCCGCTCCAGTAATCATGTAACAGTATCCCTTTATCGGAGTCGGCCCGTAATCTGGGTGTTATCTTTGACAATAGGCTGACCATGAGAGAGCATGTCAACAAGGTTTGCCAATGTTCCTTCTTTGAATTGAATAAGATCAGTTCAATTCGACACCTTCTCACTACCGAAGCAAATAAAACGCTTGTTACTTCCCTTGTTCTTTCCCGCATTGATTTTTGTAATTCCCTTTTGGCTGGTGAATCTTCTTGATAAACTTCAAAGAGTTATGAACTGCTCTGCCTGACTAATTTACAGAATACCGACACGTGAGCACATAACAACCTTACTTGTTGACCTGCACTGGTTGCCTGTATCTCAAAGAATTGTGTACAAGGTCTCTGCCATTTGTTACAATGCTATTACCGGTTCTGCTCCCCCATATTTGTCCGACCTGGTTCATATTTACATGCGTTCAAGATCCCTCCTTTCAGCATCAGACACGCGTATTTTCAGGGTTCCTAGGCGAAAGAAGTCTAGCCAAGGCCAGCGTGCCTTTTCTTATTTCGGTCCAGTCACCTGGAACGACCTTCCAGCCCGTCAGACATGCCCCAACTCTGTCTGTTTTTAAGTCACTGCTGTTTTCTTATGCATACAGTTAGATGCATTTTCAGTGTGTTAGCAATCTTGGCAGTAACTGTTCTTGTAACGGTGTGTGTGTATGTGTGAGTGTGAGCTTTTGATATGTGCCACTTTAGTTTTTGTAACATTTATTGTAGTGTTTTCTTTCTTGTACTTTTTGTTCTGTGATTTTTTATCTTGTAAAGCGCTTAGAGCACCATTCATTTGTAGGTTAAGCGCTATATAAATGTACATTATTATTATTATTATTATTATTATTATTATTATTATTATTATTATTATTATTATTATTATTAATTGGTTTATAAAGTTTCTGCCGACCTGACCGCTGGGCCATAAACCTGCTGCATCCCAAAACACAAAGCCCTTCTCAAGATCGACGTTCCCACAGATCCTTGGACTTGTCTGATCAGTCAAGACCGCATACCACTTCAGAATAGAGAACAAACGTGATAGTTCAAAGGTGGTGCCGGAATAGTTAGCGCCAAGCTTTACCCTTAAAATGTCACCATGATTCTGTCTCTCGGTGAAATGTCAGGGCTGGATAGGTTAAACAGTCAGTCACAACCGATTTAGCCCCAAAGCATTACAGCAGGAGAGGGATCGACCATGATAATTGCCAAGCCAATCTGGCACCACCCTTCAATTATCGTGGTCGATCCCTCTCCTGCAACTGGTACATAGTCGTTAGGTGACACCTCCAAAATATGTGGGAAATAGGGCCTTGGGGTTAAATGAATTTTTAAACAAGATGTGGAAATACAGATGAGAGGTTGGCCTTTCTATTCTGGTGGCTGTTACAGGCCTGCACGGTCAACTGTTCAATCGTACAAGACGCACAGGTTCTCATGATGTCTTGCAACCACAGGGGCAAATAAAAACGTGTGTTTCAGTCTTGCCGATAAAGATTGAACGAATTCTGCATCGTCAGACTAATGTAGTCATCCGGATTTAAGTACAGTACAAGACCTTGAGCTTTTCTGTGCAGCCTTCTCCGGTGATCCAGAAAACCACACAGCGGCCTGAAAATACAGATCACGCTTCGCTAGCCGCTCCACACAATAGTAGATCTGTCATCTCGTGAATCATTGATGCTGCACTGAGACCGCGTGGCTGTTACGCAGGTCATGACAATATTTAACGCTTTGGCTGTCGGTAGCGCTTTTTGTCGAGGTGATTCTGCTGGAATCACCTCAACAAAAAGAGCTACCTACAGCCAAAGGGTTAAAGATTGTCGTGACAAGATCCGTGTCGCCATGTCGCGCCGTTCAAACACACACTGATCGCATCCTGTAGTGTAGAGGTATTGGAGTGGCAAAGAATCTTCTGCTAGATGTCGATACTTGTTACCGGTTTCTTGCTAGCGGGTCAGTGGAAACTTGGCCGGTTGTCCAGCAACACGCATTGACAACCGCGTCACTTGGAGATAACGTCTAAGACCGTCTTTCTCAACTGCTGATAAAACATGATACTGCAAAATATAAGGTCTTGGAGTTGTTTTTGTTTGTTTGGGTTTTTTTTTGTTTTTTTGTTTTCGCCCTCCGATTGATTCTACCGCGCTATCCGCCGTAATTGGAACAGAGCCGACATTTGGTGACCTAGGGCATAGCAGGACTATGCAAATGGTTGCCGGACGAAACTGTTGAATTTCTTCTTCTATGTCCTTTGCAGTCGCTTATTCAATGGCCGGTCCATCTCTAAAGGGCATGAGCCCCTGTTGATAGACATCGGCCCAGTCAGCATGTACAGGCAGGCAGGCCGGATGAAATGATGTGGGTTACGTCCACGAGAGAGGAGATGATTCCTGATCCAGACTTATGCTCAGTCGACTATGTCCCTAACTGTTGCTTCGATGTATTACACAAATCTGTATCGACGGCATGATAATTATTCAAAAGTAGTGCCAGAAAACGGGCTGTTTGGTGTCTCTTGTCGCCAAATTATTCTGATACATCCTTGTAATTATAAACTCTCTCAACTGCTGCGCAAGGCGAACGCCACCCAGCTGCAAGAGACATAAACCCTCATGAGCCCCCGCAGTCGCGGGGGCTCATGAGGGTTTATGTCTCTTGTTAGTCCTGTGTTTTTAATGCCTATTTTCGGTCATATTTACAGGCGTGCAATTCGTGGTCGTTGGCTGGCTTGCCTCTCCAAAGTAAACTCTGAATTTGTTAGTGTAGCCTCCAGAAGACAGCATTCACATTAAATTTTTGTCATTAGTTCTACCCTCTCGACAGGGGTCAAAGTGGTCAGTCCGTAAGGAGACAAGACAGTCAAGACATGTTCTAAATTCGACACGTTGTGTCGGTCTTTGTTCTACATAACTACAAGCTACATTAGGCACGGTCAGCCCGGCTTTGGCTGTCGGTAGCGGTGTCAGTTGTCGCGATGATTCCTGCACAAAGTCATCGCGACAAACCCCGCTACCGACAGCCAAGAGGCTTAATAAAGAACATGCACTATACTGATTCACAAACACAAATTTATATATAAACTTTACCTTTTTCTGAGACAAGGCCGCATCGAGATAATCAGACTTAGCGTGACAATTAGACTTAACTGACGTGCGGCTTAAGATACGAAGGTCATATCCCAATGTCTCAGCGAGCTTACGACACCCAGCTCTGTTATTTCATCACGTAACTGATTTGACGAGGTGAGTATGGACACCCCAAGCCTGACACTACACAAACCCCAACAGAGAGAGAGAGAGAAAAACCGACTGTGGTGACGGAACTTACCATCACATTTCAGCACGGCTTCTTCCAGTGCCGTATGCGATCCGTTGTTGAGCCTCCTGCGGTGGCGACGTCAGCTGCAGTGATCGCTGGTGCTGTCTGCACGAGCACAATTGCCCTCAGAACTTCACTCTGTGGCTATGACGGCGTCCTGATTACTCTGTACAGAAAAAGGAGAAAAATACTGCTTAACCCTTTTAGGGCCACGGGCGCATTTCCCGAAGTTTGGAAGTGTTACTTAACGACTATGTACCACTTGCAGGAGTTAGATTGACCATGGTAATTCAAGGGTAGTGCCAGATTAGCCTGGCGCCTTCAGGCGCCAAGCTAATCTGGCACTACCCTTGAATTATAATGGTCAATCAATCTCCTGCTGTAGGGTGTTGGCGCTGAAAGGGTTAAGGAGCTTTCACATGCGCGAACAACCCATGTATGAACCCTCATTACTGCCCTGCTGAAAGACGGTGTCCAGTTCAGTCATGGTGGCCGTGATCCAGTCGTACCTGATGACACTCAGTTTGAAGAAAAGCAGGCGGGCAGCTTTCCGCCTGCAGGAGGCACGGATACTGGGACTGAGGCTCTTGAGAATGAGTGGTATTGTTGAACCCCTTTACTCCCGAGAAAAAGGAAACGCGATCCAGCTGCAAGAGGCCAATGCCTGTATCCATGTTCCAGTATAAACAAAGATTTCAGAAACTACACTGAAAAAAACTTATGTGGCGTCCACTGAGTGGCAGGGAGCGGATTATTTGAGTGACACTTGTGCCTCATACAACTCAACGGTAAGAGTTAGTTAGCTCAAAGGGTTTAACTCCGAGCAGGCGACTAAAATGAAGCCATCTCACGGCGGTGGGAAGGGTAAAAGTCTGCTCAGCCAGATTAAGAGAAAGGCCTTACCCGACATGATGTACGGAATACAGTTTAAAAGTAATCTTAGCTAAAAAGTCACACAGGTCAATCGTACATGTCTGCAGACGGTTTTGGAACTTCATCAGAACAGTCAGATTTATATAGACTACAGAGATTTACAGTACAACCGTACAAGAGTGAGCACCCCAAATCCACGCTGCCCGGCCGTGCTCGATTATTTTTATGAGTCGGCAAACATGAATGATGTCGTTCAAGCTATAAACCCCGGTCATCCCTAGCGCCGGAAACCTACAGTGTACAGAGCGACTGACGAACCGTCATTATACAGCCTTTGACAATAGAAACTCAACAAGCACTGTCTGGAATACCAGTCAAACATTTTATCCTTTAAATTTACACAAAGACCATGGCGACTAAATTGTTTTGGAACTTTCAGCCCTATTGAACGAAATTGTTAACGACTCATAAATTTATATTTATGTCGATAGTAGGGGGTCTTTTCAATGTCTGGCGAAAGGTGAAAGTTGACAAGTTTTGCAAATTTCTCAGACAAAGCTCTGTTTTAGGCAAATTTTCTTACAAATCTCTATGTACATGTGGCCAAAAAGTGCCTCTTTCAGTTGAAACCAAATGCATCTCAGTGTGTGGGTCGCTTTGAGCTCTTGCGGTTGTGTTACACTGTCTGTATCAAACAAAGTGGGAACTCTTTGACTGCGCCATGCATGTTTTGAATGGAAACCTTCAAAATCCTATTTTGCACTCTGTTAGCGAAAACACGCATTACTTTGCTGCTGTTTGTCAGCCCTGGCCATACAGTTATAACTTTCAGCTAGTTAAGCTCACCGAGACAGATGAAAGCCGCGTCTTAGATGTCCTTGTTCCTTGGGAAAGCGAAAATCCAATGAATTGAATATATCCAAGAAGATAGTAAGGAAGTCAGTTTTACACGGGCCTCACAATATGGGTACGTGCACACTCGAAATCTGCAGAGGTACTCACAGACTGGACACGTCAGGTTGCCACAAAAGGAAGATTTTCCTTTCACGAATTCTTTTGATATGTTGTAATGTAATGCATTTCCTGTTGATTATTTTTTTTTTAAAATTTATTGTTCTGTTGCTGTATCACGTCATGTACTCTTGCAAAGGAAGTGTCTAATTGAAACTCAATATTTTTTTCGCGTCCTCTACGGCTAAACTGGCATGTTGTTTCATTCTTAATGAAAATCCTAGCACGAACTTGGCTGACATATTCCGTTATGATTTGTTAATTTATATCACCGTTTTACGAAATACAGTTATTGTAAAATCAATTTCTCCATACAAGTCCACTGAGGTTCAAGATACATATATACTGACGAGCAAAAGAAATGCGACATATTTGTAATCATCGGAAGTGTTTCCGATGATTCCAAAATTGTCGCATTTCCTTTGCCCGTGAGTATAGTTAATACTGGCAGCCTGCGCATACAATTAGGAATACTTACATAATCATTTAGACCTTACTGTCCAAAAAACACAGATATAGTAAGTTCAGTTATGTCCATAGCATTTCCAGAATGATAAAAATGCATGTACTACTATGAAAAATATTTTTTAGAGCCCTGCACGGATTTTTGGTTCGTAGTGCTAAAGACCGTAACACATAAACTGTCAAGGCATAAGGCAGTATTTTGCGTGACGGCGTGTTATCATTGTGACATTCCGCGAGCCTAGGTCAATCTCAATTTGACTGTCTGGTGCAAAAATGGCTGGCTTTTCCAATACCGTGGCTGCTTGTTTTAACCCTTTGCGTGCTGGTTGCGGTTTTAGTCACGATGATTCCTCAGTTTAGGAATCGGGCCGATTGCGACTAAAACCGCTAACGACACGCAACAGGGTTAAGGACTTTTGTGGTTTGTTTGTTGTTGTTTTTTGTGTTGCAAAACACAAAAATGTGCGTGCACACCTATCTTGTTACTGAAACGCAGTAACGGGTGTTAGGGAAGCTTGGGCGGGGTAGGCATCGAGTTTACTGAAGGGCTGGGACCATAGGGATCTTGAAGAAGTCATTTCTAGAGGTCGTGGGGTTTTTTTTTGTAATGGCTGTGATGCTTAAAACGCAACCTCCTTAACTCATTCTACCCCAAGACCGAAATCCTTAAATTTTGCCGTTGTCCTCTAAAGACTGCATTGCAGTGCAGGACACAGATCGACCATGATAGTTCAAGGGTGATGCCAGAATAGCTTGGCGCCCATAGGCGCCAAGCTATTCTGGCATCACCCATGGTCGATCCTTATCTTCCTGTGGTCTGTCTGGGGTAGAATGAGTTAAAGAATTACTGTTCTCATTGCATGAAACTTGGCGCCATCACTGTACTATGCCATATGGCAGTGAATTATGACGGCCAGTTATCGTGGTGTTTGATAACAATTTCAGGATTAACAGGACATGAATCACAAACTAAAATGGATCTAGAGCACAGTTGCAGTCAAAATGATAAAGTTCCTGGTACGTACGATGATTGTGCAAACAAAAAAAAAAAAAAAAAAAGGTTTTTAATCCTCTCCGTTGCAGTTTTGATATCAGTGATTTGTAGCCAATTTTATCTATTTCTATTAAGTCTTATATTATAGCTTCTAATAAGGCTTATAATTCAAGGGTGGTGCCAAATTAGCCTGGCGTCTGGAAGGCGCCACGCTAATTTGGCACCACCCTTGAACTATAATCATGATGTATCACCACCTCCAGTTAAAAAGTAATTAGCCAATAGATGGCACCGCACAAGTCCAAAACTTCAGTCGTGATGAACGTCACGTTCTGTGCAGTGGCCCGAGTCGCAACAATCGATATATTCCTGCCCTGGCTATGGTTTGAGACCAGTGGTGCCAATCAAGTTAAAAGGGCGACCCACATTTTTCATCAGGCTGGGCGGGACATGGGAAATGAAATTAGTTTATGACACACTGCATAGGGGAGGGGTGTGGGGGTGGGGCTGCAACGGCGGCCCACATCGGCCCGACTGAACGGGCTTTTGCGCACTTGGTATCTTGCTGCCCCAGCAGTGTGTCAGGACAAAATGGCGGCGGGTCAACTTCATTGTTCAGAAGGAAGTTTGTGTAAGCCCCACCGTAGTGTACGTCAGCGACAGACAAGTGTCAACATACACACAACAAGGCTTCCCGCAACATTTCTATCTGCGTCAGTCGTCTGGGTAATCACGGCTATCTACATTACATCCAGCCGCCATCAACTGGCCATTCCAGCTGTTACGCCGCGCCGCCGGGGAGACACCACTTTTGATTTCACGAGCTAACTACAGGATCGATTTTGCTTTTTAACCCTTTCATTACCAGTGCCGCAAAATTCTGCCTTTGAAAGCAGAGCAAACTCAGTATCGAACTAACATCCCGCAAATTAAAAGTACCCGGATAATAACAGCGGTCAGCAAGAGGCAAAGAATCTCATGAGCCCCCGCTAATGCGGGGGCTCATGAGGTTCTTTGCCTCTTGCGGTTGCGCGGCGCACACCGAGTTATCCGGCAGCGAAGGGGTTAAGCTGAGTGGTTTAGTTTACTGGCAGTCACCGGTACGACCATGGCGCGACACGGCGGGTCCATTTCAGAACTGATATGTAATGGATCAGTTTTACAAATTGGTTGGTGGTTTTGAGTTCCAGGTCATTTCACCGCCGCGGCGCTTGGCACTTTGATATGCGTTTGTCACAACTTGGAACACTTGGCAAAGCCTGCTGATTCCCGCTTAGAAACGAATCAGTAGTGAAGCCTCATGAGTAGGAGTGTCTGATTAGCTTCGAGCCTGAGGTACTACCCTTAAGCTATCATTGTTGATCCGTATCTGGCGGCAGATGGCACGGTGAAAGCCGGAAATACTCTTCGACTACACCGATGTACAGCGACCGTACACAGTCGTTGACCATCGGTGCGCACAACGGTTTTTTTTTTTTGTGTGTGTGTGCAAATGTCTTCGCAAGTGACCACTTTCCTGTACCAATCTTAGAACAAACATCATTCAGTGCTAGTTGACCTAATATGATTTACTTTGAAGAAACTCGAACCACTTTCCAGTACCAATCTTAGAACAAACATCCTTCAGTGCCAGTTGACCTAATACGATTTACTTTAACTCATTCTACCCCAGACAAACATCATTCAGTGCTAGTTGACCTAATATGATTTACTTTGAAGAAACTCGAACCACTTTCCAGTACCAATCTTAGAACAAACATCATTCAGTGCTAGTTGACCTAATATGATTTACTTTGAAGAAACTCGAACCACTTTCTAGTACCAATCTTAGAACAAACATCCTTCAGTGCCAGTTGACCTAATACGATTTACTTTAACTCATTCTACCCCAGACAAACATCATTCAGTGCTAGTTGACCTAATATGATTTACTTTGAAGAAACTCGAACCACTTTCCAATACCAATCTTAGAACAAACATCATTCAGTGCTAGTTGACCTAATATGATTTACTTTGAAGAAACTCGAACCACTTTCCAGTACCAATCTTAGAACAAACATCCTTCAGTGCCAGTTGACCTAATACGATTTACTTTAACTCATTCTACCCCAGACACACCACAGCAGGATAAGGATCCACCATGATAGTTCAAGGGTGATGCCAGAATAGCTTGGCGCCTACGGGCGCCAAGCTATTCTGGCATCACCCTTGAACTATCATGGTCGATCTGTGTCCTGCACTGCAATGCAGTCTTGAGAGGACAGGGGCAAAATTTAAGGATTTTGGTGTTTGGGTAGAATGAGTTAAAGAAACTCGAGCAGTGTGTCAGTCTTGCTATACAGTCGTAAAAATATGGAATGGATTTTGTTTTTTCACAAAATGATTTATTTTACATCGCAAAATGTGCCCCAGATATACTCAGCCCAGTATAAGAAAGATCTATTTTCACGTGATTATTAGAGTAAGTTGACCAAGTTATCACCACAGACTATAAAGCGCTTAGAGCTTTTGATTAAAAGTAAGCGCTACATAAATACTCATTATTATTATTATTATTATTATTATTATTATTATTATTATTATTATTATTATTATTATTATCAAACTTGAAACAGCGCAGGCATACATGTAGCATACTTTATTCGCTTCGAAATAACCGTGCCATTTCTTAGCTTATTCAACGACAAATGACGTTAGTGGAAGTTGACCTATTTTATATGATCCAGAAAGTCAGTTCCCAGCATTTAACCCCCACCCCCCCCCCCCCCCCCCAAAAAAAAAAAAAAACAAAAAAAAAAAACCCCAAAAAAAACAAACAAACATGAATTGTCTATGAATCTATTTATAGTGAACGCGTGAAATATAATCACAATAACAATGAACACAATAAACAGTTCGTAATTACTGTAACGTTGACCTGGTGGACTATTTTGTCGCCATTCTGCTTTCCCCCCATTGACAGTTGTCGTCAAAAAACCGTGTGTCATGGTTTATCTCATTGAACCCCCACACACCACAGAAGGACATTGAACGAGAATGATAGTTCAAGGGTGCTGCCAGAATAGCTTGGCACCCATAGGCGCCAAGTTATTCTGGCACCACCCGTGAACTATCATGCTCGACCTGTCTCTACGAGATTGTAATACAGTCCTTCAGAGGGCATCTTAAAAATTGGGGGATTTCGATCCTCGGGCTGAATGTGTTAAATCAAACTCTGCCTGTAAATATTCTTCGTTCTTGCACTGACAACTCTGGAGAAAGTGACGTATTTTGTTTCGTGTTAAACCTAGGACCCAACAGCTATGGACGGCTGACTGACTCAGCGCGCTAAATAAGTTCACCGACAGCCTCGTTTTCAGCTGCAATCTGTTTTCACTTCCGGTTGCTAACGTTTCAATGACCGATGTCTTTGCTAGTGTTACGCGTCGTTTGAAAATCACGATTTTTGTGTCTTTATTTAGCAATCTTAATTTTTTTCTACGGCCGCATACGTCGATAGGAAAATCAGTCGAGTTTATAACCTTGTGTTTAGATTTTTTGTCAGCCATTTCTGAAACCCCTAATTAATCCCAGAGTCAACCACAGTGTGTTCCAAAATGAGTGACATTGACACTAGTAGTGACAGTCCCAGCGGCTTCGGTAGTTCCTAAATCAAGAGCAAGGAGGGCGCACAGTACAGGAGATTATTATTATCATATTATTTTCATATTTGTTTTGTAGTATAGGAGCGAAACACACACACACACACAGACAAATTGTAGTACAGTGAAATTTTTTTGGACAGATTATTTAGTTTTGGCACAAAAAAAGCTTTTCTTTTGGAATTCTGTTTTGAAAACAGCCTGGGTTTGAGAAGGTTATGCTGATTCTGTAACCAGTGTGGTTGTTCATGTAAAGGCCTAATGTCAAACTGGGGATTTAGTTTTGGGATAGGTGTTTGTGTTATATTTCAAAATATGTGTAGGTAACGTGTATTACAAGTTGTTCTTTCGTAAAGTGTGTGTGTTATATTGTGTGTGTGTATGTGCGTGTGTGTTGTATTGTGTGTGTGTGTGTGTTGTATTGTGTGTGTGTGTGTATTTAATCAGTGTTAGGGTATTTTTTTTTACCTTTATTTATTGTTTTGCTTGGCACTGTATGGTTTTTGAATTGTTTTATTAGAGATATTATTAAGTATAGGTAAACATTGTTTTTATTACCAACATATTACTTTTTATATGTGTGTTAGTACTTAGAACTTTTAACGTTAAGCTACTTTTAAACATTGTTTGTTTATATTTTAGGTTTATATATAGGTTATTTCTTAATTATGCGTGTGAGTGTGTGTGCTTGTCTGTATTTGTATTTCTTTTAAAACATGTATTTTCATATATATATAGACTATTTTTTATGATGTTTAACGTATTTTATCTCATAATGTTATCATATTGTTTAAATATTTTATCCTTGTGTGTGTATGCGTACGAGCGCTTAGAGCAAGCTATAAGTTTGGTTTTGCGCTTTATAAAATAAATTATTATTATTATTATTATTATTATTATTATTATTATGTCCAACTCCAAGTCCAGCAGTTCATCTTCAACCTGAAAATCAAAACAAATGGAAGTCATTTGGACTTCAACACAGCAAATAACACAGCAAAAGCATCGACACTGCTAATGCATCAACACAGCAAATACATCAACACAACAAACACATCAACACAGCAAATACATCAACACAGCAAATGCATCAACACAGCATAACATAGCAAAAGCATCAACACAGCAAATGCATCAACACAGCAAATAACATCAAAACACAGAAAAAGCAAATACCATCAACACAATAAGAGCAGATAACACAGAAGCAAATAACACAGCAAAAGCATCAAAACAGCAAGGTGAATAGCATCAACACAGCACACAGTGCTTCGTTTTCTGCCAAGTGGAATGAATATTTATTTTTTTTTAATGCCGTGTCTGGGATACCTGCAAATGTACTTAAGTTCTCACTTGATGGAATAAATCATAACTGTTTGAACAGTTTACTGTTTTGCTTACCATGAGAATTCGCTCAACTGTAGCGTCCATTGCGGTAGCAGACGTACCGGAAGTAACTACAGCGGTCAGTCGCTTCGGTCAGGCTTCGCGAGACTCTGTTAGTGGCACAACGCGTGCGCGCTGAGTCAGTCAGCCGTCCATAGCTGTTGGGTCCTAGTGTTAAACATAGCACGGGAAAGACCCTAGCTTTCTGGCCAAGTGTCGCAGTGCAAGGTTAATAGCATCAACACAGCACACAGTGCTTCGTTTTCTGTCTGAAGTGAATGAATATTTTTTTTTTTTAATGCTGTGTCGTATGTATGTGTGTCGTAATGCTATGTATTTGCTGTGTTGATGCATTAGCAGTGTCGATGCTTTTGCTGTGTTATTTGCTGTGTTATTTGCTGTGTCGCATGGCCTGGTGTCAGCACGCATCGATCCGGCTTCAGACAATTGTTCCTTTCACGGCTGGGGATCTTTTCATCTTCCAGTGGCAGTGATGGGGTTAAAACCCCTATAAGCGGGTTGAGCACTAAGGTTGTCGGCTCATCAGGCTGAAACCCCTGATTCCGCGGCACAGTAGGCTATTGCCAAGCCGTAACACGATTTGTAGTATTGGTCTGTGATTCTGAACCTAACGGCACGAAGCCGTAAGGTACAAACTTAATCACAGACCTGCAAGGTTCAAGTCCCTGCTCGCCGGTCGTTCATGAGGTTACACTCAGGCTAGCACGGCACATAAACACCGGTCTAGCTTGAAGGCTTCAGTGAACTGGGACAATTGAACTGCTGCTTGCGTTTGCGGTTCTGTGTGTCTTCAAGTCACTCACAAAGATTCAGTACCCCTTGATGTCATGATGTTCTGTTATGTCTGAAAATTTGTCTTTTGTGTTTTTCTGTCGGAATGAAAGTGTTTTTTTTTATGGTATCTATGTTTCCCACTGCCTACCGATGTTAATTATGCAGTCTAACTTTTCAAGCACCAACATTACTGTACGTAATGAAACTGACAGGTAATAGAAACAAGTTAAAAACAAGAAAGACAAAGCCCCAATGATTCACGTGTGTGACCAAACCACATTATATGTGTGACCTTGACCTTTTCAACTGGTCACTGAAATGAGCAAGCGTTCAAGTGTCTTAACATAACTTTTGTACCAGCGAAATCTGAGTTTTCTCAAGATGTATGCAAACATTTCTCAACCCTCCGTGACCTTTGTGAAGGATCAGCTAAATTAGCATGCAAAGAAAGTGTTATTGGCAGCTACTTTTTTGGCCAAATTTGATTAAAAAAAATAAATTTGCATAAGCTTTGAAAAACTACCAATTCAATCAAAAACTGAGTTGGCATTATTAAAACACTTGCCGACCTCCTGTCACCTTCACCTTTCCGAGGGTTCATCCAAATTAGTATGAATAGAAAGGCCTTACCTAAGGTATCTCTATACAAAGTTTTGGTTAGAAGTTGAAAATAGTATTTGAGGATAAACGGTTTTTGTCACCTATACCTACACCTCCCACGATCCTTGACCTTGCGAGGGGACCACTAAATTAGTATGCATTGAAAAGTCTTTTGATCACCTTTGATCCAAATCTGACTGAAAAGTTGGCAAAAACTTTGATAAAACTGCAATTCTAACAAAAACTGGCATTTTCACACATTTGCCGACCTCTTGTGACCCTTGAACTTGCTGAGGGTCATCTAAACTAGTACGCATACAAAGTCTTACCATCAGATATCTCAGCACGAAGTTTGAGTTTGAAGCTTGATTAGCATTTGAGGAGAAACAATTTGTGTCAAAATCAGTCTGTCTATTCCCCCCCCCCCCCCCCCCCCCCCACTCTCTGGACACCTTTTGAAATTGACCTTTGAGAGAGGTCACTGAAATTGGTATGTTTAGAAAGGTTATGCCACCAAGTATCATTTGGCCAAGTTTGAAGTCTGAGGCTTCATCAATAGCCTCCGAGAAAGAGTCAACGTTAAAATTTACCAAGGACGACGGGCAGACGATAACTTGGTTTTGCTATCACACGTGGACCAAAACGTGAAAGTTATATACTACATTTTATTTACATCAGGCTTTATTTCTAAAACGCCATGGAATTGTTTTATGGCGAAATTTTGCATCCAGTAAAATTTCCCCACATAAATCGTAAACGTTAACATAGATCAGTCGTAAACTTTACGTACATAAAAGGCATCCAAAAATCTTAATACAATTCTTAAATTATTTACTGTTAGCATTTTAAGTGATAAAACTTGTACATTTATGTCAAAATCAAGTTTTCGAAGCTCATTCTCTCTTAATTTGGTGTCCATGTTTCGACTGCCCGACGATAGGTGGTCATGTGCTTCTGGGAGGAAATTCATTCATTCATTCAATCCTCTCTGCGCCGTCTGGTGCTTGAGGCGACGGCAAGGGAGCGCCACTTTTGTCTGTCAGCTGCTATTTTGGGTGCTGTTTGCAGAGTAAGGCCTCTGTTCTTGAGCTCTCGCTCCACGGTTCGGCGCCACGTCTCCTTTGGTCGCCCACGGTTTCTCTTCCCCTGTGGTGTCCATCTCAGTGCCACCCTTGGTAATAAGTCGGGTGACATTCTGAAACGTGGCCTAGCCATCTCCATCTCCGTGTGGCGATGGTTTCAGCGATGCTGTCTGCGCCTGCTCTCTTCCGTAGTTCCTCGTTTGTAATCATGTTTGGCCAGAAGACCTTCATGATCCGTTGCAGGCACTTGTTCTGGAAGACTTCCAGCTTGCGTTCCGTAGCAGTAGTGGATTTCCAGCACTCTGACCCATAGAGAAGGACACTCAGCACGTTACTCTTAAAAATACGAAGCTTGGTGTGGATGCTCAGGTTTGTGGTCCTCCATATGGGTTTCAGCTCTGTTACTCCCATGAGGGTTAGTTTGTAGCGGTTCAGTTCACTTACTGCTTGCGCCAGCTTTCCAGTCTGGTAGAGCGTTCGCACATTCCAGCATCCAATTCTGATCCATCGTTTTGGCGTCAGGAGTTCCGCTATCGGGGTGGAGACGTCCTTGCGGCTTTGGTCCCCATCCGTCATAAGTCCAGTTTCCTGGTCTGCTTCGCTCTCTGGGAGGAAAACGAAATGTATAAATATCAAATCGGCTTTTTGCAGATTCCTATGCATGACAGTCTTGAGCATTAAATGACACATCATCAGCTTTCTACTCAAAACCTTTTTTTTCGAGGTAAATGTCACAAATGTTCATACGGGCACTCTCCACTAAACTCTCTAAATCTCACGTGACTTCCTATGCCTAAGACGTTAGGTGAAGAATAATTGTAAAATTAAACTAGGCTAACGGTAGGAAGGTGAAGTTTATTTAGAACTATTCCAATTATTCTCACTGGACCCGTTTTGATTCGGGTCTCACCATGACATTTGCCTGTTATCGGCACTATATCAAGCAAAATGTTGCCGGCTGAATATAACATAATAATATTATAATATAATATCGATAAGCTTAACCCCCCCCCCTCTCTCTCTCTCTCTCTCTCTCTCTCTCTCAATCGGCAGGTTTGTAAAATGGCTGTGACGAGGATGTCAATGCCTTAACCGTTGTAAAATAAAGTTTCATTGATTCATTGACACACACACACTCTCTCTCTCTCTCTCTCTCTCTCTCTCTCTCTCTCTCTCTCTCTCTCTCTCTCTCTCTCTCTCTCTCTCTCTCTCTCTCTCTCTCTCTGTGTGTGTCTGTCTGTCTGTCTGTCTGTCTGTGTGTGTGTGTGTGGCGTTTCTGTTTCCCGTAGGCGGGGACATCTGTCGGTTTTACAGGAAGAAGACATACATCGCATACTGGTTAGTATCGCCACTCTACTCCGTCAATAGGGGAGCTGGGTGACTCGGTGGTAGAGCCGGCGCTCGACTCTCGACCGAAAGGTCGTGAGTTCGAACCCAGCTGAGGTCAAAATTTCTACAGACCTCTTTTCGGTGCCCTGTCTTTGACTGAAATCACCTTCGTGGTGGACAAAAGACATTAAGACCTAAACGTGTTTTTTTCTACTCGATCCATACGCTCCACTTGATGAGTAGCGCGCGTCGGGCCGACTGAAGGGGCAAACCAGTGTGCCTGGTAAGTATCGAGGTAGGTAATCAATAGTATATCATTATTCGTACAGCGGCCTTTGATTCCGTCGGGGTGTTACGATTGTGGTTGTGTTGTTCTGTGACTGAGAGCATACATGTGTTAATCGTAGGAAACGATCCGATATTTATTTATATGGTTGCGAATCACGTACCTTTTCAGTGAGATTCTTTGTCGTTCGCGGATAGCGGAATTGGTTTTGTTATGATACGCTAAGATTAGTTCGGAAGTTTCTAGCGAAGTCGTAAGGAAAAGAGCGGTTGATTTTTGGAATGCGTAGTTTCGGTGAGAATATATTAAAACGTTCAAGTGAAATCGCGCTGTCTGATGACCTCGTACGTGTGACGTCAAAGTGCAAGCTCTATTTTTAGTTATAGTTGTTTCCTGTGCGCGTGAATTTAGCAGTCGGTCAGTATGGTTTTTGAAAGATCGTGAAAGTTCTGGAAAATCCAGACTAGGTCGTGAACTGCCTACCATACTCTTGTGTGACGTCATTACACACTAGGATTTGGGGCTGAAATGAGCAGTCGAATTTTTGTAGACTATTGTAGTATTCTAGAAAGTTCTTTTTTTTTTAAATTAATATTTATGAGTTTCAGTTACCTGTTCCGTTCTAATTGGTTGCGTTGGATGAATTCCTTGGATTATTCTGGAAAGTGGTTTTACTATAAAAGTTGGTGCTAGGAAGCACGTGTGTACATTGTCATGCATTGTCAGTTGAAGGGACACACAGTTATTCATAGGTACGTGGCACGTATAGGATGTACATTATGAGAGACGCAGCGTAACGGTGGTACGCGTTGTATGAGAAACTTTGTGTCGCCAGTGTTGACATTTTCAGAGGAGACATTGTATCAGTGTTGGTGCATTTGGGAATGCATTGTGTGGAGATCGCATCGCTGAATTAAAATATTGTTGGAACTGTTACTCCAGTGTAGCCTACATCCTTAAGCCACGTGTGACGGGCTGCAGCTGAATGAAGTTTATTTAAAAGAACCTTACGTGCGTGCGTCAGTTGTGTTTATCATACTACGACTACGACTCCACCACGTAACATTTTGGCACCTCCGACGGGACTTCTTCAGTTGGCTCAGTGGAAAGGGTAGCCGGAGAAAACAGCTAGCAGTGAAAAGCAGAGATGGCGACATCGGAAATGGAGACATTCCTGAAAATTGGAAAGGAATGTGGACTCGAAGGAGCTCAACTCCTCGAGTTCGTAAAGGAGAGAGAGGAGAAAGAAGAAAAGAAACGAGAGAGAGAGAGAGAGAGAGAGAGAGAGAGAGAGAGAGAGAGAGAGAGAGAGAGAGAGAGAGAGAGAGAGAGAGAGAGAGAGAGAGAAGAAAAGGAGAGACTCGAGAGAGAAAGAGAAAAGAGACTTGAAGAAGAAAAGAGACTGGAGAGAGAAGAAAGAGCCAAAGAGCGTGAAATCAGGAAACTCGAAATTCAACGAGAAGAGGCAGAGAAACAACGAGAAGAAGCAGAGAAACAGCGAAGAGAGGCAGAGAAACAGCGAGAAGAGGCAGAGAGGCAGCGTCAACACGAAATTCATCTAAAGCAGATGGAGATAGAGGCACGGAGCCAGAGGGCTAATCGAAGCAACAGCATTAGCCAGCAGAGAGCAAACAGCCCGTGCGCCAAAGCTACCACCTTTCGTTGAAAATTCAGATAAGATGGACGCTTATCTGGAGCGATTCGAGCGCTTCACAGGCAGCAACAACTGGAGACAAGAGACTTGGGCTATCAAACTGAGCGCACTTCTAACTGGCAAAGCGCTTGAAATTTACACCCGCTCGCCAAGAGAAGAAGCCGAATATTATACGCAGTTGAGAGCCGCCCTGCTGAGACAGTACGACTTCACTGAAGAGGGTTACAGGCGTCGATTTCGGAACTGCAAGCCTGAAGAAGGAGAAACACCCGGCCTATTCATTGAGAGAATCAGGAGCTACCTGGAGAAATGGATAGAGCTGGCTGGTTTAAACAAAGAGTACCAGGACTTGTGTGACATCATCATCAAAGAACAAGTCCTCAATGCATGTTCTAAGGACCTGGTCGCCCACCTCAGGGAGCAAAGAGACCAGTCCCTAAAGGACATGGCCGACTTGGCTCAAAGATACTTTGACGCCCACAACATGAAGTTCGGGTCCAGTAAGCCGCAGCGTGTGTCTGCACCAGCAGAGGAAATTCACAATGTCAGAGACACCCCAAAATACAAGCCGGTGGAGAACCTGACATGTTTTCTCTGTGGAAAGAAAGGTCACAAGGCGATACGGTGTCCTTCTAAAGATGTTCCCCGAGACGACAACATCAGAAGATCCAGCCAAGATCGCGGGATAGCAGGCAGAAGCAGTACCACGTCTCAACACAGAGCCGCCGCTGTATTAGCCAATGATGTGACGTCATCCAGTAACTTTGAGTCTGGAGAAACGCGAGTAACACCGGAGCTGATTGAATCTGTCAAAAAGAATGGACGCATCCCAGTAGGAGATGGGGCTACATATTTACCTGTCTCAAACATCGCGCTGCCTGAGAATGAAGTGCCGAACATGCCGGTGGTGTCAGGATTCGTCGGAAACACACCAGTGAGAGTGCTGAGAGATACCGGTTGTAGTTGCATCATCATGAGAGAGGACCTAATAACTGAAGACCAGAAGCTACAGGAGTGGACCACCCTCATTTTGGCCGACGGAACTGTGAGGATTATCCCCCTTGCCAATGTCAGCGTCGACACCCCGTATCTGAGAGGAGAGGTGAAGGTGCTATGCGTAAAGACCCCAGTCTACGATCTTATCATCGGAAACATTGATGGTGCCAGAAACGCAGACGATCCAGATCCAGAGTGGAGACCTGAAACATGTGCTATTACCACAAGAAGTCAAGCAAAGAAGAGTCACCAGACCGTCCCTCTAAAAGTGGCGGACAACACGGAAGCAGCTGTGGTGAATAGGGAAAGGCTGGTGGAGCTACAGAAAGCCGACCCCACGCTTGACAAGTTCCGAGGTCAGACCGAGCCCGTAACGCGAAAGGGAAAAGAGATAACCTTTGAGACCAGAAGAGATATCCTGTACCGGATATTCGACAGCAATGGAGATAAACCTGTGCGTCAAGAAGTAGTCCCTGAACCTTTGAGGATACAGGTGATGAAATTGGCCCATGATTTCATATTGGGAGGACATTTGGGAATCAACAAGACCCTCGATAGGATCCGAGCCGTCTTCTACTGGCCTGATATGGGAGGCGACGTCACCCGATTCTGCAGGTCATGCGACATAAGCCAGAAAACAATCTCCAAAGGAAAGGTGCCCAAGGTTCCTCTAGAGAAAATGCCACTGATCCTTTCAAGCGGGTAGCTGTGGATCTGGTGGGGCCAATATCTCCTCCAAGTGAAGATGGTCATCGCTACATTTTGACCCTGGTGGACTACGCTACACGTTATCCTGAGGCCATACCATTGAAGAAGATCGACACTCCAACAGTGGCAGAGGCGCTCGTCGACATGTTCAGCCGTTTGGGGATTCCCGAGGAGATCCTGAGTGACCTAGGAACTCAGTTCGTCTCCGACTGCATGGAGGAAGTCAACCGGCTATTGAGCATCCGACACCTTACTACCACCCCTTATCACCCCATGTGTAATGGGCTGGTTAAACAGTTTAACGGAACATTGAAGGCTATGCTGAAGAAACTGTGTGCTGAACAGCCAAGGTTGTGGCATAGATATATCAATGCCTTGCTCTTCGCATACCGTGAAGTTCCTCAGGATTCGACAGGTTTTTCCCCTTTTGAATTACTGTACCGTAGGACTGTAAGGGGGCCCATGCACATCCTGAAGGAGTTGTGGACCAAGGATATCGACGCGCCTGAGGTGAAGATCAGCTACCAATACGTCTTCGACCTGAGAGAGAAGCTGGAAGATACCCTCAGGATGGCTCGAGAAGAACTGGGGAAGGCGCAGAACAAGGGGAAGCATTACTATGATCGTAAGGCGAAACCTCGACGATTCCAGCCAGGTGACCAGGCATTGGTTCTTCTTCCTACCGACAACAACAAACTCCTGATGCAGTGGAAGGGACCCTACGTTGTCGACACGGTGGTTGGCATCAACGACTACAGAGTCAAGGTCAACAACTAGGTGAAGACTTGCCATGCTAATCTGCTGAAGAAGTATATTGAGAGAGGTCGTCAAGAAAAAACACAACTGGCGGCATCGGTGCGTCTTGCTGAGGACGAAAGACTAGATGACGAGAACCTGTTTAACGTTTGACCTTAATGAACTCCGCCACAAGGAGGATGTAGAAGACATCCAGTTCGGTCAGAATCTGACCCAGACTCAACGAGAAGAACTGCGCGTCCTGACTCAAGAGTTCAAGTATCAGTTTACACCTGACCCTGGGACAACAGACACCGTCCAGCACGAGGTTAATCTGACATCCAACAAGCCGGTTCGCGACGAGCCATGTCGTATGCTTCGCAACACGAGAGAAGGACTGAGGGAGAATGTTGGGGAGACGCCGGATGTGGGAGTCGTCAGAGATTCCAGATCGCCAATGGTCATCGTGAAGAAACTAGAGAGATCCAATTTGGTGTGTATGGACTATCATACCTTCCATAAACCGACCGTGTTTGACCCAGGACCAGTAACCCTTGAACTGTGTGAACTGTGTACTGTGCCCCATGATTTGGTGATGTTCCTGAAACAAACTTTGACATTAATTTTAGTTTAATCAAGGGTTTGCAGAACTTTGGAGCGGATTACCTGAGCAGAGCAGTTTAAAAGAACATTTCTGTGCCCATAACAGTTTAAAGAAACATTTCGGTGTTCATGACAGTTTAAAGAGACATGTCTTCGCTCAGGACAGTTTAAAGAAACTGTGAGACGATTATTTTAAAATAGTTGATTTGATTTCATTTTGATGTGAAATTCTTATTATTTGTAGTTTTGTGTAGGTTAATACGCCACAACCGTATATTTTTTAGATTTGAAAAGAAATTTTTGTGAAATTTCATTCTAAAGAGGGGGGTAATGTTACGATTGTGGTTGTGTTGTTCTGTGAGAGCATGCATGTGTTAATCGTAGGAAACGATCCGATATTTATTTGAGCTATCATGGATGCGAATCATGTACCTTTTCAGTGAGATTCTCGATCGTTCGTGCATGATAGCGGAATTGGTTTTGTTATGATACGCTAAGATTAGTCCGGAAGTTTCTAGCGAAGTCGCAAGGAGAAGAGCGGTTGATTTTTGGAATGCGTAGTTTCGGTGAGAATAGATTAAAACGTTCAAGTGAAATCGCGCTGTCTGATGACCTCGTACGTGTGACGTCAAAGTGCAAGCTCTATTATTAGTTATAGTTGTTTCCTGTGCGCGTGAATTTAGCAGTCGGTCAGTATAGTTTTTGAAAGATCGTGAAAGTTCTGGAAAATCCAGACTAGGTCGTGAACTGCCTACCATACTCTTGTGTGACGTCATTACACACTAGGATTTGGGGCTGAAATGAGCAGTCGAATTTTTGTAGACTATTGCCAGTAGTATTCTAGAAAGTTCTTTTTTTAATTAATATTTATGAGTTTCAGTTACGTGTTCCGTTCTAATTGGTTGCGTTGGGTGAATTCCTTGGATTATTCTGGAAAGTGGTTTTACTATAAAAGTTGGTGCTAGGAAGTACGTGTGTACATTGTCATGCATTGTCAGTTGTAATTTATCGTAGGTACGTGGCCCGTATAGGGTGTACATTGTGAGAGACGCAGCGTAACGGTGGTGTACGTTGTATGAGAAACTTTGTGTCGCCAGTGTTGACATTTTCAGAGGAGACATTGTATCAGTGTTGGTGCATTTGGGAATGCATTGTGTGGAGATCGCATCGCTGAATTAAAATATTGTTGGAACTGTTACTCCAGTGTAGCCGTTAAGCCACGTGTGACGGGTTGCAGCTTAATGAAATTTATTTAAAAGAACCTTACATGCGGCGTGCGTCTGGTGTGTTTATCATACTACGACTACGACTCCACCACGCCAACACGGGGTTTGAGAGGGTTGTCCACCCTGATGCTGTGCCCGCATCATTCAGCTCATGTCACACATCTGCTACTTACTGTGCAAAAAGCGGTAGGTGGGCTCAATTGTGTTCAAGGGCAGTACCTGAGGGTTAGCTCGGCGCCTGATGAAGCACTACCCGTGAAATGACTAACGTGGTCGGCCCATTTCTCAGTGTAATTTTTACGAAACATGAGGCTCTAGTGACCCCTAGTGATCCCTGTCGCGTACAAATCACAAGAAAAGGGCCGACCACGTTAGTCATTTCACGGGTAGTGCTTCATCAGGCGCCGAGCGGTAAGCCGCCTCAGCCGGTGCTTATTCAGGCACTAATTAGCTGATCAGGCACCAGAAAGAAAAAAAAAAAAAACTCCTACCAAACTTTAGGATGCTGGAAAACAAACTGATATGGGGAAATTGATAAACAACTTTTTTTTTTTTTTTTTTTTTTTTTTTTTTTTGTTACGCGAACAAGCGACTACACTAAAAATCGCCGCCCACGTAATTAGTGTAATGGAAGACAAAAGTGGTGAAATCGGTCCGATGCGAGCAGGAAGACAGCTCGCGTAAAAACACTCCCCATGACACCAGGCCTGTGGGATGTGAACTATCGATTTTGTGGATAAATGAGCGGTCTGAACCGACTGAACGCAGGCTCGAGAGAGTGCTGGCGGCTTACTGACGTGTTTTGGGGACGTGTTTTGGGGAGGTCTGAATGGGGAGGGCTGGTTAACCCCTTCAATGCCGAGAAATGTCGTCACACTGCTGCAAAAGGCATCAAGGGCGGATCTGGGGGGGGGGTCAAGGTCCAGGGATTTGCCCCCCCCCCCCCCCCGCCCCGTGTAATATTTTGCCGAGTTTTCACACACGCTTCACCACCAGTCCTCCCCCCCTCCCTTCGAATCTCCCCCCCCCTCCCTTCTCCGTTGTTTAATATTTTGGCGAATGGTGAGAGCCTTAAAGTTATATTCCCCAGGATCAAGCATCTCAACACATTTAGAAAACTGTCTGCAACAGATACTGAGATACTGCTGACAGTATGTGTATGGGTCCTTTGTGTACTATCTTAGAGCTTTATGGCGTAAATACAATGCCAAATGTCGAAATTCATCGTTTGGAGGGTGTATTGTTTTTGTACCCGAGTCGCGGATTTATCGTCTGCATCGGCCGTGATGAATTAATATCAGTGCATATTTATGTGAGCCCGCTACGCCACAAGGCAGAACCCGGCCGACCATCCGGCAGTATATCGCAATACTGCAGGTCAGTCACGAGGTCATCGGTGTGGTGTACACACAGTGCCAGTGTA
The DNA here is from genome assembly GCA_036245525.1 of Semisulcospira habei. Taxonomy (NCBI): domain Eukaryota; kingdom Metazoa; phylum Mollusca; class Gastropoda; family Semisulcospiridae; genus Semisulcospira; species Semisulcospira habei. Next base: position 169,233,953 of record BTPG01000008.1, on the reverse strand, counting down.
CACCTGTACTGATGTTCTCCGGCATCCCTTTGACTGACCTAACTTTTACGAGAAAGTTGAATACTGAAACCTTCCATACTCGCTATGCTGTCGGCAAAATCACAATGCGGGTTCCGCTCGACCTGCTAGTATTTACGGCTAGTAATGATCGTGCCGCCGTGCACCGAGGGCGTGACCTTTGATCCTTTACCCCTCGGAAACACGCACCTTCTTCCACCATTGAAACTGAACGGCCGGCCATTGGTATTTATACCCACTTCAGGCATAAAATGTAATATCTAGCTCGTAACTATATGATAAAACATGTAAAATCTTGCGAAATCAGTAAGAGATAAATAGCGCTCGCCGAACTATACTAATGAGGAAAATCGACAAAGACCGTAGATTACTTACTGATTCAGCACGGGAAAGCGACAAATCCGGGTGGGCGGTCAAACCAAGCTCTTGCTTTACGCGTTGCCACATGTCCATATTCCATGTCTATGTCAGTTCTACTTAGGGGTATGTTGTCCGATGATACTTTCTTTTTTCCTTCGCTGGTCATCATCCGCCAAACTTGTCTCTGATTGGTCACATAATTATGCAGATGACCTAAGGTTGTATAGAATAGTTATGACGTCAGCTACCATCGCGGCCTATCAGAAGCAATCTGTTCAGTTACCGTCGTATCCCGTCAGAAGATTCCGGTGGGCTTCTTTTCGCTTTGAACGGACAAAGGTGGTCACTGTCACACAGTACAGGTCAGTGGGTATGCGGTATACTGGAGCCCAGTAAGAGCTTTTTGCGAACTGAAGCCTGAATAAAAATGCCCCTTGACGCGCACGCGCCTTCTCTCTCCGCTGTCCCTGGTTGCCGGGTCAATCAAGACATGACTGGGGTAATCGTCGAACGGTCAGCGGCGGCATCAGCCGCGGCTCGGCAAATCGGCACTGAGTTGACTGAAATTTCAGGGAGAAGGAGATGGGAGTATCGGTGGTGGGGAAGGGGGGGGGGGGCGGGGGGCTAAACCTATCGCTGACATGATCGCAGGAAATCGACTATGATAGCTCAGGGGTGGCGGGTACCGCTGCGCCACCGCCGGCGTGTGCGGCAACTGGCCACAGCCGAACTTTTGCCGGTGGCGCACGCGGTAGCGCAGCGGTATTCGTATTTAGAAAAGGCTCGATCGCCATGCCCGTACTGATGTGACTGACCGATACCATCACAGTACTGGTTTGTCATTATGGAGCTCCGCTGGCAACTGTTGAGTCCGAAATAGCTCAGGCGGTTAAACGTCGGAGCAGGAGAGCGAAGGGAATCGCCGGGTCGTCGGTTCGAATCCCGTCGCGGCCCCGGTAGCTGGACTCACAATCCAGGGGGAAAAAACGGATTTGTTCAATAGCATGTCCGTTGAAAGGTCCTGGTAAATCAAAGTGGCACAGTTGGAGTGCGCCTGAGTTAATCAGTGTTCAGGTCGTATTCCATAGGCAATAGATTTCCCTGTCTCCCATAACCCGCCCGTCAGGGCCGTCCATGATCACCTCGGTGCTGTGGACGTTAAACCCGAACTAACCAACCAACCAACTGTTGTTCAGTCTGAGCCGCATGCAACTCACGGAGTTGTGCAAACACGAGTGCGGCGATGCAAGGGGATTTACTCTGTACAGTTGTTGATAATTATTGATAGAGGTTACCTCCCATGGACTGTCCCCGGTGAGAGTAAGGCGTGCACGGAAGGTTCAGTGGGCGCTGTGGTGGTGATCATTGTGCCTGTTCGTGTGTGATGTAAACTTGCTGTTGCCGCCGTCCATGAACATTTTTTTTGTGTGTTCTTCTGGTTGTTTCCTTTAGTAGTCACGGTAAGGCGCCTAGAGATTCTCACAGGTGACAGTCTGAAAACTGGACAGAATGATATCAGTTCCGCTTACACCGCGGCAACTGAACAACTGACCCGGCCCGGCAACAAGCCGGCGCACTGCCAAAGGCCATCCGGCGGCCTACGTCGGCCGGATGGCCTTTGCGCACTGGGAAGCTCTTTCTTCAGCAGTAGAATTAGCCGTGGAGTTAATCTGCATTTGGATCGATGATTCATGCCAGACAGACCAGCAAGAGACTGACATAGGCCTACAATGAGTCATGACTGACTGAGCCCATATGAGACGCAAGGCCGGCTGATGAGCCGAATGTGTGGCTCTGGCAGAGGGAACTGGCTTTGCTGAAAGACTGTTATGTCAGTCTGAATCAAAATATGAAATTGAAAGACTGAGATGACACTCCGCTTTCTGGGTTAAAAAAATAATAATAATAATTTCAGTGAAACCGTGAATCAGCGCGGTCACGGTCCAAGACTGACTGACTGGACTTGAAGACCGGCCGCTGTCGCCGGCCACGACTCCACTAGGTTAGTTAGGCACCACTTTATGAATCATCTTTACTGTTATTAACACATTCTACCCCAGGACGGAAATCCCTAAATTTTGAAGTTGCCCTCTCAGTGAAGGACTGTATTACCGTATTCTAGAGACAGATCGAGCATGATGATAGTTCAAGGTCAGTAGTGGTGCCAAACTGAATAGCTTCACAGGCGCGGCCTATGGGCACCAAGCTATTCTGGCACCACCCTTGAACTACCTTGCTCGATCCATGTCTTGCTGTGGTGTGTCTGGGCTGAATGAGTTAGTTATTATTGCAGTACATAAGTAGTCTATCATTACGTCTGTAGACTGCCTGTGTGTCACCATATGCCTCCAATGCGTTAGAGGCGAGTGTAGAAGGGGCTGTGATGATCAGTCGTCATTTCTATCTGCTTGCTTTATACAACAGTTGCTTCCCATACAGTACTGCTCTGTTACACAAACTGAAAATGTCAGCTTGTGCGAGCGAAGAAAGCGATTTCACCGATTTGCATTTCACATAAGACATACTATCACTGACTCTGTAAAACATCACACACCGGGGTTCTTCACCTTCGTGTTTGTTGATGGATTTGGATTTATTTCTTTAAGCGTGATTGATTGATTGGATTGATTTACTCGGATGAAACAAATCGCCAGGGACCCAAATTTCCTTGTTTTTATATCCAAAGTTTGTTATAAGCAAAGTAATTTACAAAGTGTTTTCGGGACCTCTGAAAAAGTGTTGTTATAGCCGACCTTGTCTTAAGCGAAGTAAACTGTACGTGTGTAATTAGTATTGATTGGGGGTGATCAGTTCTTATGCGGGTTTTTAATTTTTGTTTTTTAGTTTGTTCACCGGTGGAAACTGATTTGAATACACCAGGAACACAAGCAACGGGAGATGACAGCTCAACAAGCAATAGGTCAACTATTTATGCTGACTAAAGGGGTCAATTTCGCTATTTTTAGGACTAAATCTACTGAAAGTGACCTACCGAGCGACGAGCTCAGGCCGCGTAAATCGACGCGGAGTAAATCGGCCCAGCCGCGATTCCGCCCATTTTTAGCTGAAAATCTACCCGTATTAGTAATACCCTGAAGTGATCGTTTCACATACGTTTACTTCGCGCAGTGGACCATGATCACCAAAATTTTGCACCTTAACCCATTATATAATAAGGTCGAAATTTCAAACTTTATACTAAGTTGTCCAATGAAGGCTCCTCCCTGAAGCTAAACCTTCTTCCAGTGGCAGGGGGGTAGAGGAAGAAGGCATGTGTGTGTGTGTGTCAACACTCTGGCCACTCGCCAAAATATCAAACAATGGAGCGGAGGGGTGGTGGAGAGGGGTGTATTGTGCGTGTGTGGAAACGTGCCCAAAAATCGGGGGGGGGGGAGGTTTCCCCCCCCCCCCCCCCGATCCGCCCCTGTAAACAGTATGGGCAGGGGTTGTATGATACCGGCCTAATCATTATACAACCCTTGCCTATGCTGTTTACGTTGTGTAACCCCTTAGTTTTTATTAATTCTTTTCATCCTGATACACTACTACTTGAAATAAATATGACAATGATAGTTCAAGTGGGGTGCCAGAATAGCTTGGCGCCTGAGGCGCGAAGATATTGTGGCACCGCCTGAGCTAAACTAAATAGTTGATCAATCTCATAACTTGTAATGTAGCATCCATAGGACAATAAGCAAATTTTATTTTACAAAATCACGCTCTGGATGTAATGGGTTAAACTGCCTTTGTGTGTCTGGCAGTGTAATGCTGTAGCTAGCCCAACATCCGAGTCTAGTGAAAGAGTTTGCAGACCAGCTGTAGATAGCTGGTCCTGCCCCTTTTATTTTAGTATCAAGCATCTGTCCTGTCAGTCTTAGGTCCAACGCCACAGGAGTCCCTGAAATTTCTGGGGTAACTCGATACCCCCTGCCCGCGGGGAGAGGTCGGAAAACTCATCAAGCTGTACAATTTTTATGTATGCTGTTGACCGTTACCAACGCAACACTTTCCCCTTCCTTTTCTGTCCCCTCTTCGTTTTGGCTGGAAACAGTGTCAAAATCAATACAACTACAACTGACATAAGTCAGCATGAAACCCCACAGCTTGAATCTGCGTATTTTGCAGGCTCAGTGTACCTCATGGTTACATCCCCGGCCCCTTGATAAGTGAGCCACTGTGGACTTACTTGCTTATCCAAGGCCTTTCATAGACTGACATGAACCCGTGCAGGTTCCAAAAGCTCCTAAAAATCAAATGGCTAATTTTGTTATTCTTTTACGTAGATCGGCCTCCATTACATCCTAAAGTTGAGGGTGTTATGACTGGTGCCTGAACTGAAGCGTACGACTTGACTAGAAGGTTATACTATGCATAAAACCGATAAAAACTCTGTATTTCTGCTACTCAAGTAGCTAAATATTCAATGCACGATCTCTGCAGTCAATTGTTTTGAAGTATTATTTTGAAATTCAGATGAGAAATTTGGTGGCATTTTGTGTTCCGTTTTCGAATCTAACGTGTTTTGTTTTGCTTTTTATTAGTTCGCATGTCCCATCGATTGGGCCAGTTGCATGAGCGAGCTCTCACATGCAACTGATCCCTGGGCCAGAAATTAGCTTAGACAGCTTGACCCTCACGGCCCACCCACCACCATATCACAACCCTCTCCTTGGCTTTGGACATAAGACTGCTATGCATTGGCTGTTATCCCACAAATCACCAAAAATAAATGACTGAAAGTGTTTCCTAACCAGCGACTGAGACGTAACTTCACTGGACAATGCCAAGCAGCCGGCCAGTCACCATTTTGAACCGACCAATCAGACGCGGCAAAGGCCGAAGACCAGTTGGCGGAGCCGATGTTCCAAGATATTTTGACCGCTTCGAGAAGAAAGTAGCAGTTCGCCGAAATCTCAGGTGTGCGCTTGAGAACTAGTCCAAGACGTATATCCTATGACAAGTAACTCTGTCTACATGTAAGCTGGATCGACACGGTATGGGTAGGACGGGATTCACGCTAGGCACATTTTCCCTGGGTAGATTTTACGCCTAAATATGAATTTGACCTCTGCCGCTGCTAGCCCATTACATCCCGAGGCTGACTCTTTTTTTTTAATTTTTTACATTGCTTATTGTCCTACGAGAGAGATATTACAGATAAGGGGATAAATTAATCATTTCAGTTCAAGGGTGGTGCCAGAATAGTTTGGCGCCTAAGGCGCCAAACTATTCTGGCACCATCCTTGAACTGTTAGTCAAATTTATTTCAACTCAAGGAACAACCGTGTATCGGGATGAACAGGGTGAGGCGGCGTATGGCGTGCATTACTCCGACTGTAGGAAATCATGTCGGTTAATTCACAGGCCACAGCTGACGGTGGCGGCAAGCAAAGGACAATTCTGTAACCAATCTGTCTTTGTGTCGTGAAAACCTGCTGGCCATGGGCATGACACTCGTGGAGCCAGCTCATCATCAGTAGCAGGCCTTAATCTACTTCTCTTCCCCAGCCTGAGGGACGAATGCATTGTGGCAAACAGGCCACGTCCAGGGTCTAACAAGAGTGCGTGTTGATAAGCCAAATACCATACGTTGGCCTTGCGAACGTTACGATAAGCAGTGTCTGCTCACTCAGGGACGGATCTAGGTGGGGGTTCCAGCCCTCCCCCCCCCCCCAAACGACGCAATTTAAAAAAAATGCAATAACGAAGTCCCTTTTCATAATCGTGTCCACTACATAGGCCTGATGTTTATCACGACTCTCCCGAGTTTGATTAGATCAAATTGCGATGAAAAATGGCTAGACGGACCTCACAAACTGACCATAAAATGCCTGTGTATCCCATTTAATATCCACGTGGCCCCGGAAGGGGGGGGGGGGGGGGGAGAAAAAAACAACACGTTAATCGTCAGAGCTAAGGCTACAAAACGGACTGTCGAAAACACCTGAACGTTTTCTACTCTTACCTCAAACGGTCAGGTAGCCTTTTTTTCACACGTGAATTTAAGCAGGCACTCGTGTAAGTAAAATTTTCTCTTAATGAGGTGTATTAATGCTTTGTCCCTAACTGAAGAAATAATTGCGGTATATTCATTAGCATTGCAAATGCATTATGCCGTGCGAGGTCTCACGCGCAGAAATCGTATTATTGTATTTTGCATGTCAACACGCTCTCTTTCGACAGGAATCCTGTAGCAATAATCGCGACAAAAACCGCTATCGACAGCCAAAGCGTTAACACTAACCAAACGCGTGGGCTTCGACCGCAGCCTGTGATTCAGCACGAGGCGCGGATTCTCATGAGCCCGAGCCGCTGAGCAGGTTTATGAGAAACTGTGCCTCTTGTACTGAGACTTCTCTTTGCTGGCTGACAGCCCCCATGACGCCATCCGCTTATGTCAGAGCGGGTAGGCAGCGGGCTCCATCAAACGTAATCACAGGGCACAGCGGGCAAGTGGTATTTACGGCGAGGCTGGACAGCTGCCGTCCCTTGTGTACAGAACATGGAAAGTTATTTGTCAGTGGCAGTGTCTGTAGAGGCTGAGGGGTTGGGGTGCATATTTGTCCTTTTTCTTGCTAATTTACAAGGGGGCTGCGATTTGGACGAACAGTAATTTGAGGGGGTATGAGGGTCAGTCCGACTTCCGCGCTATCTTTTCGTTTTCGAACGGTGCTTTTTGTATAATTGCGGTGTGTATATGTACTATGTGTGTGTGCGCGCTCATGTGTGTTTGTGCGCACGCGCGTTGTTTGCCTTGAGTTTTTTTGTTTGTGTGGTTGCTTATTGATAAACAGGAGCAAGGGATAGTGAGGATGGAATAGTATGCCTAACGCGAAAACACGGACGTTAAAATGATGTTTCCAGATTTCTATCTACCAATGCGTACGGGCCTGTTACTTTTGGTCCTAATAGCCTATGGTCAGTTGCATGAGCGAGCTTAGTCCTGCGCCAGCCACTAAGCACGGTGCTCCGCTATAACGGAGCACCTTGCTTAGTGGCTGGCGCAGGACTTAGCTCACTCATGCAACTGGCCCCTAGAGCCTTCAAGGCCCACAGGTCAGTTGCATGAGTGAGCCAAGTCCAGCACAAGCCACTAAGCAAGCTGCTCCGCTATAACGCAGGACCAAGCCCACTCATGCAACTAGCCCCAATATGAAAAGACCACATAATTTGGTTGCTTGCACATAGGAAACAGACCCAGCTATTGTTAGGAGCGTTTGGAATTCGAGGCATCCAATGCAGCTGCGAACATGTTGACCTTTGTCGCCTGGTGTATTTAGTCAGATTGGACTTTATCGTGTGACCTTCAGTGAGTCACACCGCCCCTTCTGTCAGTTTTCTACGTCCATGTGTCAAAGCTGCATCGGCGACGACTGTACCGTTTCAACTTTCAGTGTGGTGTTTTTCGTGTGAGTAGAAATTAAAAGAAAACTACGACCACAGTACTTCAGTGGACTTCGTATATAACACAGTGCCTGGGCCCCGGGGCAGGCCTTGTCTGCAGGACATATTATTTCTGGTTTGACACGAACGAGCTATAGATCTGATGGACATTGAAAATTCGCGGTCGGGTCCTCTGAAAGAAGTCGTTATATCCGACTTTTGTTCTAGATAGTTATCTGACCTGGTTTAATGGTTATACGCCAAGTCGACAGCACAACAACAACGCAGACGTTTCAACTCATTGGAGACGATCGGCACCCGGATACGGGGCTTAAACCGCGTATCCTGATGCCGATTGTCTCAAATGAGTTAAATACAACTAGAAATAAACCGTAGATAAAACGCTCACTTTTATCATCAACCGAGAGGTGGATCGACCTTGCCGTCAAGGGCTGTGCCAGATTATCGCAGCACTACCTATGAGATTTAAAGCTTAATCCATTCCCGTACTGTGTACGTAGTGCTTGGGTAACGATTCTAAACTTGAGCATTAAAGATGAGATAACAAGGACGCTCAGAAGCAACACACATACACACGGCCGTTACACATCGAAGATGATAGTTCAATGGTTGTGCCAAAACAGCTTTGCGCCTATACTTGCCATGCTATTCCTGCACCACCCTTGAACTATCGTCGTCGATAATTCTCCTCTTACTGTCAGGACTTAACGAGATGTGCGAGCTGCATGCTGTCGTGTCAAGTCAAGGGCATGCATGTCCTCACGAAACAGAAAGACAAGGCATGGTGTGTAATAATTATATAAGCCAAGTTTGACAGGCAAATCAGTCAGTCCGACAGACAAGCAGTTTTTCTTTCACTTTCAGCAGCCACAACCTAAAGGTGATCGACCGTGACAGCTCAATGATAATGCCAGGTTAGAGCGGCGCCTGAAAGGGTGCCCAACCAATCGAGCTGAAGCACTATCCTCGACACGGCAATCCTACCGTCTCCCGCGAACGATTGTTGAATTTGAGGCATTTGGCTCTGGAAGTGAAAGGGTCGAGTTCTGCAGATGACTTATGTCCCAGTAATCAAAAAGTCCTCGGGACGAAATTGGCCATCGTCATCGCGGACGCCGGCCGACGTCGGTCCGTGGGCTTTTGTTTTGCATCGTAAGTTGTTGAATGTGGGGGTCAACTGTGCGCCAAGCACGTGCACACGGTTTGACAAAACCATAATATGTCAAAACAGTAATAACGTAACGCAACAGACAGACACTGACAAAGGTTTAGGTAGATAGGCCACTCAAAACGGGTTCACTCGTCATGCAAGGGTCCATCTCTCTCTCTCCAAATCTGTCTCGCTCACACCCTGCCCCTGGAAAAAGCCATGTAGTATTCGCCTGCACGGTCGCATTCTAAATCCTACTACATTGAGCCATACGGGCGATATTCCCAAAATTATTCACAGAGGACCACATACTGTCAGGGGTCAGATTGAATAATATCACTGAAAGGTGATGCAAAAAGCTTGGCGCCATGTCATCACTCTTGAACTGTCGCAGTTTAACCCATTACATTCTGAGGCTGATTTTAAAAAAAACAAAACAAGGCAAAGCCCTCATGGCTCACGTGTATGACCACACGTCCGACAATACGAAAAGGGATGGCTTCTGCACTAACAAAATCCATGTTTTCTCAAAATTTAATCAGTTTTCACATATCTGTGGAACCCTTGTGACCCTTGCGAGGAGTCAACAAAATTAGGATATATATGAAGGTCTTATCATCAGCTACCTTTGTGCCAAATTTGACTGAAAAGTTTGCAAAAATGTTGATTACTATTATTGGCATTTTGTACACATTTGTCGACTTCTTGCAACCCTTGACCTTTCCAAGGGGTCATCCAACTTTGTATGCATAGATAGGTCTTACCATCAGGTATCTCTGTAGCAAGTTTGGGTTTGAAGTTGTGACTAGTAATTGAGGAAAAAAAAAACATCTTTTGTCAAAATATGGTGACCTTTAGGACCTATTTTTTGAGCTCGTGACCCTTGACCTTTCCGACGGATCAACCAAATTAGTATGCATAGAAAGGTCTTGCCATCAGGTATCTCTGTAGCAAGTTTGGGTTTGAAGTTGTGAATAGTAATTGAGAAAAAACATTTTTGTTAAAAGATGGCTATTTTGGACCTATTTCTTCAGCTCGTGACCCTTGGCCTTTCTGCGGGATCAACCAAATTAGTGTGTGTATAAAGGTCTTACCATCAGGTATCTTTGTACCAAGTTTGGGTTTGAAGTTGTGAATAGTATTGGATAAAAAATAAATTATGTCCAAAAATAGCTATTTTTGATGCGTTGCCTGATCCCCTGTGACCTCGATCTTTGTGAGAGGTTACTGAAATTGGTATGTTTAGAAAGGTCTTGCCAGAAAGTATCCTTGGGCCAAGTTTGAAGACTAGTCTTGAATTGTCTCCAAGAAAATGCCAAAGTTTACCACAGACATCATCGGACGGATGACCACTGGCCCAGAACATACTCACTTTTGCTTCAAACCCCGAGCCAAAAATGGCTTATTGTCCTATGAAGGCAACATTACAGATGAACTGCTTTGTGGTGCCAGAATAGCTTCGTGACTCGGGCACAAAAGCTATCCTGGCACCACCCTTGAACTATCATAGTCAAGTTAATTTGAAGCATTAGAGTATCAGGATGAAAAGGGGTTAAAGAAGATGCCCTGTCAGCATCCTTGAACGACGGTCGACCTATCTTCTGTTGTATCAAAGCTGCACGAGTTAAGTGGGATCGCTGCTATAGCATGAGGGGCAGATGACACAGAATCTATCCCTGTGGCGGATGCGATTACCGAGCGACAGTGACCGTCGACCTAGCAGCAAAATCAACTACTATGGGAGAGGAAGCAGGTGGGTGTGTCTCACAGCCTGACGCGCGAGTGCGAGGGAGAACGGGGGAGGGACCTGAAAAAAATGGTCGGCAACTGGGCGAACGGCCAGGAAATTTGGGGTGTAGCCAACACAAACATTGATCCGACTGATGTGTAAATTGTCTTTTCTTATTCCTTACGGTCATTTAAATACTAAATAAATAAATAAATTCTGTAATACAGTAATGAATAACAAGAGTGGCAAAGCCTTCATTGCTCCTGCGCATGACCGAGACACAGTTCTCAGGCCTGTGACCTTGAACAAGGGTCAATCAAATAAACAAGTGTCTTGATACAATTACAGAGGTTAGTCACGGTGCCTGAGAAGTCCTACATTCGCACAATGTGAGAATTTTCCATATATTCATTGACCTCTTAACCTTTACAAGTAGTCAAACGAGTTAGTAGGCATTGAAAACATTAATCAGCTACAGCCGAGGCAAGTGTTGCTGAAAAAGCATTTGCAAAAATCACAGAAAAACCAATGTTCTATGACAAAATAGGCATCATTCCCCCATTTGTCAACCTGTTAGGACAACTGACCTTTCAGAGATGGCCGACCAAATTAGTATGCCTAGGAAGGTCTGTTATTTAACCCTTATCATTCAGAATACACCTGTGTGTGAAATAAATTTGACTGAAATAGTTCAAGGGGAGTGCCAGAATAGCTTGGCGCCTCTAGGCGCCAAGCTATTCTGGCACCACCCTTGAACTAAAGCCATTGGTCTATATTCTTATCTGTAAGTTCTATAATGTAGCTTTCATATGGCAGTGTACAAATTTGAAGCTTTTAGCCTCAGTATGACATGGGTTAGGGTCTTTTTATCTGATTTATCTCTTACGTCAATTTGGCACATGCAGTGAACATAGTATTTGAGAAGACGACTGGTATAAACACGGCAATTTCTTAAAACATTTATTGACCCTATGTGACCTTGACCATTGCAAGGTTACTCAAATCTGCATGTCTAAAAAGACCATCCACAAAGTATTCCTGACAATAGTCTTTGAAAAAACGCCAAAGTTAAAGTTTTCCACAGATGAAGGAACAGCAGCCTGGATAATCCATTACACAGACTCACTTCTGCTACTGCACAAGCCCAAAAGTGTACAGCGATGTAAATCTGTACATATTGTACGTTTCATAGACTGTAGAAACTGAAAAGACGCAAAATAAAGATGGTGACGGTAACATCTTGGAACAGGTTGAGAAATAAATCACTGGTGTGTGGGAAGCCCAATCGCAAGCAGTTAGTGATGTACATGACACACAACTTGGCCATTTCCAGGTCAGTAAACCAGCTGGAACTGAAACCAACACCAATCACCCATCGGCATGCCCATAAACTCACATGCACATTCCACATTCCGAATGATTTGGTCATACTTCAATCATGCATCAACAACATTCAGCACACATGGCAATAGGAATGTCCATCTGCAATCACATGATTACATTATTGTTCTGGAATTAGGTTTCCTCAAATAAACTGCTCAAAGACTTGCTATTGAAATGCCAAAATACAAACACATGCATGAATGCACAAGCTGTCTTGATTGATTTCAAACCGTCATTCAAAACGAAAGGGTAGGAAACTCATTTTTGAAACATTTGAAAACATTTATGCAGTGTTCAGAAATGGTCAATTATTTGCCAGTACTATACAAATTCAAGCAGCATGCACTTTGCAGATGGACCTTCCTACAGAAGACTGCCATGCAACAGGGGCTAGTACAAACTAGTGCAGAGCATAAAGAAGATTACAAGTTTATTGGTTCAAATTTGTGCCACATCTACAAATGTCAATTAAACAGAAAGATTAAATGTGCAAAGGCGGCATACCAGAAAATGGGGGACAATGAAAGAAAGAGGAGATTGGAGGGGGAAAAAAGAAGATTCATTAGACACAAACATTCTACTCAAGCACAAACCCCATGTGGGTGCAGCCTCATCTAGTCAACTAGGATAAGCAAAAATGTCAATATGGTACAAGTACAGTCGTGGCAAGGCAGCAATCCAAACTGTGGCAATTTTCTGGAAAATGTTAATAAATGCAGTCTGAATCGCCAATGCAAGTATCCACCTACGTACAGACTACAAAATATGATACGAATGCTGACTACAACACAATGATAATGCATGTGGAATATAAAGGTTCAAGAAGAAAATGGTTTATTACTTTGTACACATGTAGAGTTAAAAATGTGCAGACAAGATACATACATACATACATGATGTAAAACCCACCATCATGCTTCCAGGAGTTTGATTGCAAGTCACTGAGTGGTAGCATTACCGGTAACATGCATGTCCACTGGCAAGCCCAACACTCTTCAATACAGTAGAACAAACAGCATTGATACAATAACGAGTCAGACGTGTACAATACAATTACAAGAGAGTTTCACAATTACGAGGAACTCTCTGCCTCTCAGCAGCAGCCCACACTGCATTCTCTAAACAGGAACATAAGTTAAACTACATAAGTTAAACCATCAGTTCAAAGGATGAGTTTGAATGCCTTTACAAAGTGATTTTTAAAAGATTGTGGGAGAGGGGCTAGACCAAAAAAAAAGAAAAGCATTCGGTTTTTTGTTATTGTTTGTTTTTTCTAAACTATTCCTTCAAAGTTGTCATCATCAGAACTGAGATTTAAGAAGTAGTACAGTCAGAAGGAGAGAGAGAAAAAACAACAAACAAAAAAAAAACAACCACCCAGAAATACTCATCCCTTGGAACACAAAGCTGGCCATACACAAAACAAACCAAGCACCCCATGCAAGAAGAGCATGCTGCCTGGGATAAGCTCCCAAATGACAAACATGGAACTGGAAGAACAGTACCGTGTTTTAGAAAAAACATGGTTTAGCCCACCCTACTCATACAGGTCTAGCCCCAATGCTAAGTGTTACAGTCCCTACATGGGAACAGGGTGCCTACTTTTCCCCCCCCAAGACCTGTAGAGTGAGTGAGGCTGCCTGCCTGCAGACATCAGACTCAACACAGTCTACCTTGTCAACCAATGGGCATTAACAAACAAGAAAACTTCCTCCATAAAGTGACAGCAGTTTGCACATGCTCAGGTGCAGTTCAGCCTTCAGAACATGGAAAAGGTATTGGATTTAGCTTCTGTCTTTTGCTTCCAGATGAATTCCAATAAAATAGACAAATTATTTGCACCTCACAGATACCTATTATTAGGCACTAGTACTCCCAACCTCCATAAACCCCCAATTCCATCATCCCGTAACAACCATTCCACCCCCCCAGCCTTTTAATACAGAAGCCTACCCCCCCCCCCCCCCCTCTAATACAGAAGTACATGTTCAGTAAATGTTGAACAAGATGTTACTGTCACACCCTGTGAGAATTGTACATTTTGACTAGATAACACACAATGGACTAAGAGCCTTCAATGGCAGTGACTGGTCAGTTCTGTGAAGAGACAGGAACTAATTAAACAAAACAGAAAGAGTAGTCTGCAGGCAGAGGTGATCTGTGGAAGAGCATTCACCTAAGTCCATTACATATCAATCAAGACTCGTCCAACACATTCACACAAACAGGCCAACAAAGTCTACACAACATGACTGCTGACTGGTACAAACTGTGGAAGAAAACTGATGAAATATTCCCTAACACCATGAAGGAAATTTTTCAATTGCATTATCTGCTGTCCACTATAACATTGCAGCACAGATCAAGTATGAAATTGACAACTGTAATTTTTTATCGTTTTAATGAATAAATTAAAACTTTTGATTTTTGCAATATATCAACTTTATGAAACCATTGTTGTCAAAAATGTATAAATAAATAGTAGAATAACAGAATTGCAAGTACAAATTCAAAAAATTGTCATTAAAAAGTTGAGATTTCAAACAATACTTAACCAGAAAGAACAGTTTGTAACTAATGCCGTAATTTGACAAATTTCATCTGAAAGGAATATGCATCATGTACAGAAATATCACTGTTGGTGCAGAGGAAGCTGTTTGATTTGTTGACTCATGTCTCATGACATGCACTGTAGAAATATCAAACTGTATACTGAAAGAAGAACTTAACAGATCTGATCTCAAATTAAAGATGTAGGCAAGACTATTTTTGGCAAGTTCTGTGGTGTTCACAATCAACTTCATGTATCTCACACACAACTGTCACTTGTGTCATCAAAAAATGACATGAGAAACATTCAACGCTATCAGCTATGAACAGGAAGCTTTTGTCTTACTTTTTCGTGTTTGTAAAATGTAACGAAATAGCACCATTCAAATAACTCTATAAAGTGCACAAAACAATTCAAGAACATTTACTCTTTGAATCCCTACATCATTCTGACGGACACAATACTGTGCATATGATCCAAAACAACCAGACACACTTCATTCACAACACACTTATATCCATATATCCATGCTAGAGCCAGCACTCATTAACAAGTTTGAGATTACACCTATAGAAATTAAAACATCAGATCTTCAAAAACCTGAATAGGCGAAAACTGCCATCCAAAACTGCACTACAGACAATGGGGACTAAAAAAACAAAAATCATCCAGAATCAGTCAGTGTTCCTCTTTTCAAACAAAACTACAATAAACAAAGACTAGAGCTAGGTTATGAGTTTGATTCTGCTTCAAACAGCACATGACATATTAAACAGATACAATGACTTCATTGCAAGATCAGAGATTCAACATTTCAACAGCAGTGGTGTTCTGTGCGAAGTCCAGCACATCAGTGACCAGCTAACAGACAAACTGTCTGTGCCAAACCAGAAAGCCTTGCTTCCACATTGCCAACACTTTATGTAAGTTTCATTTTGACTTCAGTCAGACAAAATATTTGGGTGAAAAGTGCAATGACTATGAGGAAAACATGAAACAAGTTATATTGTTGATGTGTATGTACAGATGAATGAAAATACTTCACTGGCACAAAAAGATCAAAAAGGGAAGAACTTGATAAAATTGCAAAAAAATCCTTAGATTCAAAGGATCTTTTGAGGTTTCAAGTTTGACAAATCCTGAAATGTACAACACCTGAAAACAGACCAGAAGGATTTCTGATAATGGATAAAATGTGGTAAAACTTCAGCATGTGATTTGTTTGAAATACATGTACCTAGTACATGCAGCAGATCTCTCAAATCCCCTTTGTCAGGCTGTCATCTGGATGTGCCATTCAAGGGCAAGGTTTGTGTACAACTATTACATGTGATCCTTTGATTTATAGCCAAATGGAACTTATATCAGCTGCAAGGGCCCAAGAGAATCCAACTGTATAGTTAATACTGACCTAACCTGTTGATGGATTCAAACCTCAGATAATAAGAGTGTAATGTGGCACTTTTATGTGTGCTGAGGCACCTATTGATTTCAAGTCTGTATACATGTGGTGGATACAGCACACCCAACAGGTATGTATCTGAACAAAATGAAAGCATTTGTATCCAAACGTACTCACTTACATTGAATTTCCAAGGGAAATGCTTTAGCAAGACAATAAAACAGTTTACCAAAAGCAAAGTCCCTACACAAAAACAGAGGCATAATTTGTGTGGCACAAACGAAGTTACAAGATACACTGAGGACTTACACATATGCAAGACAGATTGCTACAGAACAAATAAAATAACGGAGGTAAAAAGATGCATGACCATCATATGACTAGATATATTTGTTCAAAATAAAGCTTGATGATTTGAGTATTTCTCGACTGTTCAATCTCCTCACTGTATGCACACCCATTCTGTGGTATGGAGCCATGAATGAACAAAAAGAAGCAGAGTCAAAGCAAGTAACAGAGAAAAATAGTCTGCCACAGAGTGACAGAGAGAGAGAGAGAGAGAGAGAGAGAGAGGAAAGGAGAGGGAGAGGGGGAGAGAGAGAGAGAGAGAGAGAGAGAGAGAGAGAGAGAGAGAGAGAGAGAGAGAGAGAGAGAGAGAGAGAGAGAGAAAGAGAGAGAAAGAGAAGAGCCCAAAAGTGTTTAACTTAAGCACCACTAATCTGTCTACATACTGATTGCACAGCTGTGGTAGGACATAAGCCTAAAAATATGTGCTCCACACCACAGATTCTTAACTAACAATGTGGCTCCCAAGCAGGAAAAAAAAAAAGAAGAAGAAAAGTCAGTCACTGAACATAGCCACAATGTGCCTGCCATCTGTGTGGAAGAACCGTTGTTATGAACTCCTTTCAAGGTGTTATCCATTCCTGTTTCAGTAGGGTGCAAACCTTTGGTAACCGCCTCTGTACACTGTTGCCTGCACAAAATAATGTTTCTGAGTAAAATGAACTGCCGATATGAAACATAATGCCAGTGGATACAATTCTGCTATTTCATCACAAGTAGAGTGATACACAACATTGAAAAAGCATTATTTTCTGTCTTTCCTTAGATCTTTTTTTTTTTTTTTTGGATCAGCAAAGTTAGCTGTACAACTCTAAACCCAACTGTAGATACTAAGATTTGTTAAGATAATTTACGGGACAATCTTCATTTTAAAAAGGAATACAGAAAAGATGTTTTAAAGAATGCCAAGACTACAAAGTGTTTTCATAACAAAAGTTTCATAACAGAAGTCAGGTCTTGAAATGATAAGAAGTTGAAAAAGTCGGGCATTTTCTGTAAACAGTTGCTATGGGGTCCTCTGGAAATTTGTTAAAACTTGAAATGCAAAAATATGTGTAATGTAGAGCATTCTGGGCATTAATTTTCAGTGCTTGGCAAAAATCCAATAAAATGCAAAAGAATACAAGCTCTGCAGATAAGCAAGAATGGTGTAAAGTTCATTACCCCATAGCCAGTGACTGGTCCAATACTGTGTCCAATGTAAGGCTCAGCAGCATACTCACGCCCAGCATACCTGACAATATACAAAGTTGGCAAATTCCATAAGCATACGAAAGTTAAAAATATGTATGGTGCTTCTGCTAACCTATGTGAACCTCAATTAGTGTAATTAAACATGATCAACAGCACCAAATTAGTATTCATAAAGTGTCTAGATGAGCCTGATGTGCTTCTTGGCTCACAAGTGTGATCTGGTCAGACTGTGAGCTCTGGAAAACTCGGCAAAGCTACCTTTTCTGATCTTCTGCTTTGTAAAATTGCAGTATGAGGACAAATGAAATTCACCTGACAAAATGACACAGATCATGTAATTTCTGTTTTTCATAAAGTGATATGCAAATGTGCACACACTAATGGAAAACTTTCACATCTGACCAAGAGCCTATCGGTACTAAAAAGTATGGAATGCATTCAGTAACCTGTGTCCACCTGTAATGTTCTGGCATCCCATAACTTCCAGGTTTTGAAGGTTTCATGCCAAATTTGATTGAAAAGTCGGCAAAAACTACAATACTCTTAAAAAACTGGCATTTTTCACACACTTGCTCATCTACTGTGACTCTTGATGTTTCGGAGGGGTCATCCAAATTAGTATGCATATAAAGGCCTTGGGTTGTAGTATGCATATAAAGGCCTTGGGTTGTAAGTTGAAAATGGTATTTTGAAAAAACATTTTTGTCAAGAAAAAGTGGCTATTTTTTTCCTATTTCTCGACCCCCCCCCCCCCCCCCCCCCCCCCTCGACCTTTGTGAGGGGACCACTAACTCAATGCATAGAAAGCTCTTATCATCAGCTACCTTAGTGCCAAATCTCACTGAAAAGTTGGCAAAAACTTTGATAAAATCTACTATTCTATCAAAAACTTTCATTTTACCAGGTATCGCTAGACCAAGTTTGAGTCTGAAGTGGAAAATAGTATTTGAGGAGAAACATTTTTACCCCTTCCTGGACCCCCTGCGACCTTGACCTTTGAGGTAACTGAAAGTTTAGAACGGTTTTGCCACAAAGTACCCTTGTGTCAAGTTTCCAAGTCTGAGGTTTGAATAGTCTCTGACAAAATGCCAACATTAAAGTTTACTACTGATGATAGATGCCAGATGGCCCATTACATAGACTAAATGCTGCCATCACATGTGAGCCAAAAAACTGAGGTTCATGCTAACAGCATACACACTATAACAGAAGTAGTTGATGATAATATTTTTTCACATAAAACTAAACTCTGCTATCAAAACTAATCGAAAACAAGAAAGGCAAAGCCCTTATGGCTCACGTGTATGACCGATCCACACATGTCTGACAGTAAGTAATGGGATGGCTTCTGCACTAACAAAATCCATGTTTTCTTAAAATTTAATCAGTTTTCACGCAAGTTGTGAATAGTATTTGAGAAAAAACATCTTTTGTCAAAATATGGCAATTTTGGACCTATTACTTGAGCTCTTGTGACCCTTGACCTTTCCGAGTGATCAACCAAATTAGTATGATTAGTAAGGTCTTACCATCAGGTATCTTTCTACCAAGTTTAAGTTTGAAGTTGTGAATAGTATTTGAGAAAAAAAAAACATCTTTTTTAAACATACGGCTATTTTGGACCTATTTCCAGAGCTCTTGTGACCCTTGCCCTTTCTGAGGGATCAACCAAATTAGTGTACCTTTAACCCTTTGAACCCAGCAAACCGCTGTAGCGGTTGGCAGCCTCGTATGCCGTTGAACCCGACAAATCGCCACAGCGGTTTCAGGTGTTTCGAATCACGCGCGTGGTGACGCACATCGTCGCTCGCATGACCTCGGTGGCCGCGCGGTAACTGGGCCACATCCCGTTTACTTAACCGATATCCTGGCAGTGCCAGAGTGTGTTACTCTTGCAGTTTTTGAGTTACTAGTGTGTAATTTTGTGATAATGTCGAGTGATTTTGAGAGTGACGACGACTTGTGGTCGGACAATGAGTTTTGGGATGCCGGACAGTTTGACTTGTTGGACAGCGATATCGGCTTTGACCCACCGGCACTAGACGCACGTTTTCACGGTCAGCCGGCCGTGAATTACACTGACACCAACAGTGACAATGAGCTACAATCCGACGACGAAGGCGATGATCTTGACGATATGCCAATTTTCTACCTGGCGCCCACCTTCACCTGGGCTGCTGATTTACCACGGTATGGTGACGCAGGTGACAGTGTGGACACCAGTGACAAGAATCGGATGTATATAGTATTGTTAGTGACTCGCAAACTAATGTGCATATAATTGTGACAACTGAAAACAGTAAGCTCTGTGGAACATTTTCTCTTGTGTGCTGTGGATATACCGTATCAACGACAGGTGTAGAGAAGGACATCTAGAGACCAGGTAGGGGACAATACAGTGTATCAGCATGCTGGCAGTGCATGGCCAGTAATGTGGCACTGTGACTGACATCATAGTGTTGCATGGAGCTAGATAATTATTCTCAGTAGGAAGCATCCAACTTTTTCAGGTTTTTCTCTCACCTGTCACTATTTTCGTCACCAAACACTGTGACAGAGGGGACACAGTCTTGTAACATAAACAAAACAATAGTCCATCCAATGACAAGCTGTACATATATACTTTTATGGTGATATCTGCAATAGTTATTTTTTTATTATTTTTTTAATCTGAGGTACTCATATCTAGACTAAAAGCTCTCAAATAAAGTCAGGGCTGAAGGGAATACAGTCTTGTTATATACTCAGGGTTCAAAGGGATAAAGGTCTTACCATCAGGTATCTTTGTACCAGTTTGGGTTTGAAGTTGTGAATAGTATTTGAGAAAAAATAAATGTCTAAAAATAGCTATTTTTAAATATATTTCCTGATCCCCTGTGACCTTGACCTTTGTGAGAGGTCACTGAAAATGGTATGTTTAGAAAGGTCTTGCCACAAAGTATGCTTGGGCCAAGTTTGAAGACTGTAGCTTGAATATCCTCTGAGAAAATGCCAACGTTAAAGTTTACCACGGACGAAGGCGGACGGATGACAACTGGCCCAGAACATACTCACTTTTGCTTCGCACGCAAGCCAATGAGTAAGACATTACAAGAAAAGCAGTAGGAAAACATGACCAAGAACAGCAAAAGGCCACTACAGCTCACTTGTACAGGTCATCTGACATCAGAGCACACAACATTTTTCTCAAATATCTCCACAACGAAACACTTTTATGTACCAATCTTAGAACAAATATCATTCAATGACACTTGACCCATACGATTTACTTTTAATCAATGAGTAAAAACACTAGACCGAAAGGGTTGACTGCCAGTGCTTGTAATTTAGAAGAAACTACCAATAGATCTACTTTGGTCCAAGCACACACAAAAAAAAAAAAAAAAAAATAGGAAAGAGGGGGTTGCGCTAGCGGCTAAGTGAGTTCCTTCTCTTCCTCCAGTATTGCCGATGGTGTGCTGAAGAGGTCGCCAAGACCGAAACAGCGGCTCAATATCTGGACCCCACTTGGGGGACCTAGATTTAAATTTCCATGCACCAAGGGGCTGGAACAGTTGGATATGTGATACGCCCCCCTTCAGGGGAGGGGGGGGGGGGGGGGAGCTTCCATATGCATTGCTTCCAAGTCACTTAATATGCGCACCCCCCTCTTTCATATCTTTTTTTCATGCTTGGACCAAAGTAGATCTATGATCATTGGTCTATCATGCACAATTCTCTCCTTTGACAGTGCTTTTTCCTACTCACTTGGTAGTTTCTTAATCAATGAGTCAGTTTTGCTGTAGTCATATAAATTTGAATTTTTTTTAATCAAATGACTGATTTTACATCCTTAACTTGCGTCCCAGATATATTAAACCCAGTAAAAGAAAGATCCATTTTCACGTGAATGGCCAAGTTTTGAAACAGCACAGGCATACATGAAGTCTGCATGTTTGAAAAATTTGCTGGGGCTCTATTTTGGGTATTGAAAATGGCTTGTTCTTGTCTTTTCATCATTTTTTTCTTTTTATGACTGTACAGCAAAACTGACAAATCATAGGAGTTCAGTATATGGCCTTGACTCATATTTACAGTAGAGGGCCCATTTTCTGCACCCACTAACTTTCAGATGAGATTAAAGTACTTTAGACTAGTTGAAGTTTAAAAGTAATGACTGCTTCTTTCAGACAAAAGGTGGAAGTTATGCAGAGATTTTTTTTTCTTGTCCCAAAAACTTTGTTAATTGATATATTTTATTTTATTTTGCCCTTTTGGCACTGTGTGCGACCGCTAATTTTATGACATAGCTATCGATAAGCTGATTTATCGGTCAACAGCAACAACAATTTTTGTACCTACTGCATTGCTTTTGATTGTAGCAGCACAACAAGAGTCCGTAGTCTCAAAAAAAAAAAAAAGTGTTTTTTGAAATTGTGTCTCTTAACCCTATAGCTACCAACTTATTTTCCTACAAACTGCCCTGTGTCCCTAAATTTTTTCATTCAAACCAAGTAAAAAATGGGGTACATAATTCAAACTGTAAGTGTAAGTATGATGTTAATTCTGCTTCAAAATGTACCAAATTTAGACATGATGTTGGAAAATACATGCAGTATATCATACTTATTGTCATTTTAAGTGTCTGTGTGCCACAGTCTCTGTTTACCTGTCAAATATCTCAGTAACAGGTGCTAAAACCATACCTCAGTCAGAAATTCAATCCAGACAACAACAAAACTGGTTAGAAACATACCAGTGGCAGTGAGGAAGTCTCCACAGGTAACCACTCTACTCATTCCATCATACTGATCACACACATATATCTCACGACATATCCGCAGGTGACAAACAAGTAAGGTAGGTTACAGAACTGTATTTAATTTAAAAGTTTTTGACATAATTCCATCTGAAGAAAATATGAGAAAAATATTCTTCAATGTCAAAAAATCCTCAACATAAGTCTAAACCATCATGTGGCCAGTATTACACAGGTCAGAGTCATCTGCCGCATTACACAGGTATGTACAGGTAGCTCCTCTTTATATGTTGACATCGGACTCAAAATTGGTAAGATCTTCAATGTGCACCGAACTGACGCTGATGTCTGATTCAGAGTCATCTTCTCTGACAGGATTTGAATGAATTTCATCCATTAATGCTGTCGCTCTACATGACCAAGTCAGGTTGTAAGCCAAAAAGTCAAAAGCGAAAAACACCCAACTTTTGGTTCAAAACAAACTCGAAAAGCATGCGCATGTAGTGGAAACGGAAGTAGGCGTATCCGACAATGCATCGACACCATTAAAAGTGGAATGGGTGCGAAATGAACCGGAACCGAGTTGAAACTGAAAGTAGATATATACGGGCGGAATGTGGGCGGTACGGTCATAAATGGAGTGATGTGTCACAGGTGGAACCGGGCAGAATGGTAGTTAAAGGTTAAAACGTGTGATACGATCGATTTTTCTGACTGGATGAGTAGGTCACTTGATGTCGCAATAATACACCATCTACAGAAAAAAAAAATCGTAGGTCTATATTCACAATAATGATTGACCCCCCAAAATTATTTAAGGCCAGACACTACACCCCAAAAATGAGTTTTTGCCTGTCTAGAATCTGTTTTAAACTGTTGATGTATTTTGATAGGGTTGGGTGAGCTGAGACACAAAAAGTGGCTTTTGGGTGTGTATGACTCCCAGTTGCCCTGGAAACCAACCAAGAAGGCCGCTTTATAAACATTGCTGTATACACATTTTATTTTTAGTACAAATTTCAAAGCAATAGATCTCAAGCACTACTGAACTTAGAAATAAAGTTATTTTTTCTGGTGATTCTTTGTCAAAACAACTACATTTTGTCAAGGATTTTATTCTGAAGCTGTTGCAGGACTTTCGTTTTAGTGCGTCTATGCATCTCTGACGCACTAAAACTCAAAATCCCTAACAGAGGTCGGTGACAGTTGTTCTACTTTTAGTGATGAATTGGTTCGTTTAGCCGCTCGCTTGGTCACGGATGCGTTCAGAATTGCCCTGACTCCAGGGTCTGTGCGAGTGTGGACGGGCAAACTGTTAGTTTACGCGTCAGCATGTTATGACAAAGTGCGCGCTACATGTTGAATGCGTTACTTGCTGTGATGTCACCATTCGTACTATTATGGGATACGGCATCGCGTGTTTCACTTTCGATCGCAGTTGTAAATGGCGGAGCAAAAGCAAAGGAAGCTGGAATGCTTCGGATTCTTCAATCCGGCACCGTCTGATCTTGATAATCGCTTAAAAGAAAGTTGCACTTCGACACCGCCGTCTCCATCGACAAGCGACAGTACCAGAAATGATACCCTGGGCTTGTGTGTGGCCCCGCTGATGCGATGCAGTTTCAGAGTTCATGGCTGCGTGTAGTTCCATGGGTAAAGCACGACGGCACACGGATGACATACGCAATATGCATGGTTGTGGCCGGGGTCTAGGGGGTTCAAACAACCCCCAAATCCACTCAACCCAAAAACACTTCGGAACACCAAAAATGACATTTTTGGGGTACCGTGTCTTGCCTTAATTTCTATCTGATGCAGGCTACTTAGCTATTAGAATGTAAAAAAACAAAAATCTACCATTTTGAGGACAAAAAAGTGATCTTGTGTGCCTTCTGTTGCAATCAGAATAGTGTTATGCACTCTTTTCTGAAGCAGAGGAATTCAGAACTAGGTGACTTATTCTTACATTTTTCCACATTCATTCCCACCAACTTTATAAACCAGCCAAGTCGCGTAGAAAATGTCTAAAGGCGGCGGAGAAAATGAGTTATGAATTACTTACTCCAAAAAAGCATTTCTTTCGCTGTTTTGTTGAGAGAACTATGTAAGCTTCTTCATTTTGTTGATTTTGATGAAAGTTTCTGACTTAGCAATGTATTTGAAACATATTAGTCTAAGTTTCTGATGCTTTCACAGTCGAATATCAACATTAAAAAAAGGTTTTATCGAGGTACCCGAAATGTCTTTGTTGTGAAGATTGTGTACACAGTACACTTATGAATAATTTTAATTTAATCCAGGCCTTTGAGAACAAGTGCCTGAGGAAGTTGCTCCGCATCTCGTACCGCGAGCACAAGACCAACGAATATGTACGGAGCATCGTCACTTCCCTGGTGGGCCCACATGAACCCCTTCTGGCAACCGTGAAACGGCGCAAGCTTGCTTGGTTTGGCCACGTGACCCGACACAACACCTTGTCCAAGACTATCCTCCAAGGCACTCTCGAAGGAAGTCGTCGGCGAGGTCGTCAGAGAAAGAGTTGGGTCGCAAACATAAAAGAATGGACCGAACTCGAGATGCCAGACTTGCTTGCCACCGCCCAAAATAGAACTCAGTGGAGAGCACTGTCTGTTGCTGCTGCCTTTCAGTCCCCCCAACGCCCAGTTCGGGCAAGGGACTGATGATGATGATGATGAATCTTCTCGATCACTAAGGGTTAGAATGAAAGCAACTGATATTGTACACAAAATAGTTATCACGAGTTCCACACAAGGTCATACATACCGATTCAGTTCTTGCTAAAAAAAAAATGTTTGTTTAACCATGGAAAATTGCCACAAACAAGTCAGTTTGTTGTGAAATCATGTACTCAGCCAGTTGTCCACCATTTTTCCACATATGTGACCCGCCACCACAAAATGAGTCGTAAGTCACCTTTTGGACATTTTGAGATATTGATATCAGCAGAAACTAGAAAGAAAACCCTTTTCAATGGTGCCAATAACATGTGAATCAGACGATTGGTCACCGAGTTATGGTTTATAGAAACTGGGGACCCCACACATGTACCCGACCACGCCACCCGACAATTTTCAAAATGAGTCTAAAGTCACTTTTTGGACATATTGAGATATTGATATCAGCAGAAACTAGAAAGAAAACCCTTTTTAATGGTGCAAATAACATGTGAATCGGACGATTGGTCACCGAGTTATGGTTTTTAGAAACTGGGGACCCCGCACATATACCCGACTATGCCACCCGACAATTTTCACGAATAGCGGGAAATCGGGTCAGGGACATTACGACTCATTTCGTGGTGGCGGGTCACATATGTGGAAATATGTGTAGTAAACTTTTATGACAGTGTAAATGGTTATGTACACAATGCTAACTGTTTGTGCAGTGAAATAACAGAAATAAAGGTTTTATCAACACAAAAATACCACAGGATGTGGCGTCTTGTTTTGAATTTGATGTGTCACATCTGTACCTTTAACCTTTAGCGCGCTGGTGGCAACATTTGTCACCAGCCGCCATCTTGCTCGATTTACAGGTCTGCTTGTAATCGGCTATGGTAAACACACAGGGTTGCTATGACAGCCTTTGCAAAGGATTATGGGTGATTATAAATGTGGCTTGCTTCTGTTTTCTATCAGCCATCTTGTTACCTTCAAATGTGTTCAAGCGATTCAAATTTTCTAAGCGAGAGTTTGTTCCGAAGGCTTCATTTTGACAAAAGATGGCCGATGAGGAGTTACAAGCATTCATCCAGGAATACTTTATGGACTTAGATTCCGACGATGAAGACTTTCTGGGCTTTTTGCCAAAAGACTTGAGACCGGAAGGGGGGGGGGGGGAGGGTGAGGGGGGGCAGGCAGGTGGGGGGGGGGGGGGGGGGCAGGCAGGGGGGGGAGGGGCAGGGGGGGAGATGGTGGTGATGGACAGGGGAGTGGTTTTGAATCGAGTGCTAGTGAACGCGGAAACGGTGTGTGTAATCTTTTTCAGCTGCTGATAATAAATTTTTTGTTAGGATAACACAGTTTGAAGAATTGTGACATAATCTTCATTCATTTATTTACATACATGCCAAATTCCACAATCATACATAGAAAAATGAAAAAGTTGTGGGCTTTTGAAGTAAGCAGGGTAGCATTGGGTTCAGCCCAATCAAAAAGAATGCAGTTGCAGGTAGAAGAACTGCCAGCAGAAAGCAGAGTGCTAAAGGTTAAATATGGAATTTAATTTTGGATGTGGAGCGTCAACTGTTTGACAGTAAATCTGAGCCAGGGCCATATATATTCCATATTAGGTCAACTGGCACTAAATTATATCTGTTCTGAAAGTGGAAGAGGAAAGTGTTTTTTTTTTGTGGAGATATTTTGGAAAAATGTTGCGCGCTCCAATGTCAAATGGCCTATATGGCTGATCCACAGAACAAGTGACCTTTGTGACCTTGACATTTCTGAAAGGTCACCAAAATGAGCAAGTGCCCTTGTGTGTCTTAACCAATGAAATCCGTCTTTCATTAAAATTTACGCACATTTGTAAACCCCCGACCCTTGACCGTTGCGAGGGGTCGACCAAATGTGTATGCATAGAAAGGTCTCATTGCCAGCAACCTTTACGCCAAATCTGACTGAAGTTAGGAAAAGCTTGGATAAAACTACAATTCTATCAAAAATTGGCATTTTTCACACACTTACTGACCTCTTATGACCCTTTACTTTTCCGAGGGGACATCCACATTACTATGTACAGCTCTTACAATCAGGTATCCTGTACCAAGCTTGGGATTTATGTTGTGAATGGTATTTGAGAAAAAACAATTTTAAATTTTTTTTTAACCTTTAGCACGCTGGTGGCGACATTTGTCGCCAGCCGCCATCTTGCTTCATTATTCATTCGCGTGGTCTGTTCGTAATCGGCTATGGTAAACACACTGGGTTGCTATGAAGCCTTCACAAAGGATTGTGGGTGATTGTAAACGAGGCTTGCTTCCGTTTTATATCGGCCATCTTGCTAACTTCGAGTGTGTTTGAGCGATTCAAATTTTCTAAGTGAGAGTTTGTTCTGACAGCTTCATTTTGACAAAAGATGACCGATGAGGAGTTAGAAGCATTCATCAAGGAATACTTTTATGGGGTCAGATTCCGATGATGAAGACTTTCTTGGCTTTTTGCCAGAAGACTTGAGATCGAGGGGTGGGTGGGCGGGAGATGGTGGTGATGGGCAGAGGAGTGATTCTGAATCGAGTGCTAGTGAATGCGGAAACGGTGCGTAGTAAGCATTGATTATTTTTTTTTGTTTTGTTAGGATAATAACACAAATAACACAGTTTTAAGAATTGTGACATAATCTTGATTCATTTATTTACGTACATGCCAAATTCCACAATCATACATAGAAAAATGAAAAAGTTGTAGGCTTTTAAAGTAAGTAGGGTAGCATTGGGTTTAGCCCACTCAAAAAGAATGCAGTTGCAGGGAAAAGAACTGCCAGCGGAAAGCAAAGTGCTAAAGGTTAAACTGGCAATTTTTTGTAACCAGTTCCTTGTCTCTTGATCTTTCTGACAATTCATCCACATTTGTAATAATATCCTTACGAAAGTCTTACCATCAGGTATTTTGTACGAAGTTTAAAGTTGTGAATAGTATTTGAGAAAAAAACTATTTTTGCCAAAATATGGCCATTTGTGACCTATTTTCTGATCCCTCATACCTTGACCTTTGAAAGAGATCTCTGAAATTGGTATGTTTAGATAGGTCTTGCTGCAAAGTATCCTTGGGCTAATTTTGAAGACTTGGCTTCAATAGTCTCTGAGAAAATTATAACATTAAAGTTTACCATGGACAACGGCAGGTGGACAGACGACAGATGGACAACAATTGGCCATAGACTGACTAGCTTTCGCATGTGAGCCGAAAACTGGCATTTGTCACACGTTTGGAAACCTGGTGACCCTTGACCTTTCCAAGTTGTCCTAGGGGTCATCCAAATTAGAATTAGAGGTCTTACCTAAAATTTGTGTTTGAAGTTGACATTATTTAAGAAAAAACAATTTGTGACATAAAATAATAAGTGACACCATTAGTGAGAAGGTAACATATGACCTTTCATTATGAAGTCGAAAATGAATGTTGATCTTCCAGATGACAGACTTTGCAAAACTGTCTAGCAGTGACCACATTATCGATCTTTTGTTGACAGAAACTAATCGCTACACACAATTGATCAAAGCAACATGACTTGATTCTTATGTGACAGCAACACTCTGTTTTATTGAACACTGTTGGAGAAAATGTAGGGTACTGTTTGTGGACTTCATTGGAGCTGAATACCTCAATTATCTGCAGCTCATAGGATAACACCTGTGGTTCTCACATTTACATTAGGTTGGTGAAGTAAGTAGTGAAGGTACTGGACCAATTTTGTGTTCAGTTTGCTCTGCATTCATTTTTATTATATTTTTCATCTGGTGCCCATGTTTAACTATAAGACACAACAGAAACAGAGGCGGTATTTTCAAAATGTACTTCTGTTAACTCCTAAACTGCGCCATTCCGCTCGTGTCGTGTATTCCCGTACTGCTTGAGACAACTTGGTTTTGTGACCAAAATAGAAAGTGATCTCACAGGACGCGAGAGCTCTCCTGTGCATAGAGATCATATAAAGTCACTTCCGGAAAGGTCTAGGGTTGTTTTCTACCGCAAAACTTGACTCTGGATTGAAAGTTTTAGTCGAGTTTTTTGGTGACTTTTGGGTGCAAGTTTTTGAAGCATCATGATGACCATGCACGCCGATAGCGATGAATTTTGGTGACTTATTTCATGAACTTATCCGTGACACGAGATCTAGGACTTGGTGAGGATGATCAAAGTGATGTTGAAGTGTCAGATATCAGTGTGCACAGGAGTGACATGTCAGATCAAGAGCGTTTTCATTTGACGTTTGAGTGAAAGTGATGAACTTCTTTCCGACGATGAGTGGAGTGACACTGTTTTCAATTAATCAAATTTCATCTTCAGGCAGGTAAATCTGATTCAAAGGAAGTTCAGTGTGTACCTGTAAGTTTTCTCTTAATAACTGCCAAGTTTAGTCTCAGTCACATCAATAGTTAAGTCACAAGGGCTGTTTTCACAAACTTGCCCAAAAACTACCTAAAATGTAAGAAACCTTCTGGGAATACAGAGCTGATATAGAGAAAACTGTATGGGAAATCTAGAGTTAATCACCCGTCAGTTACAGTGTTTATTATTAAATGCACTAGGATAAGGGTTAAAACAAAATTTCTTTGTGCTTTTCTTCATACTTTCACATTCAAATTTCAATACACTAATGAAAAGTCACTCACCCAGGTGCATACGTGGCTGCTGATGCCATTGCAGCAGGTATTGCATACCGAGTAGCAGTAGCTGCGGTTGGGTAGCCTGCTGTAGCATACGGCTGAGTTGTAGCTACGAGCTGTTGAACCCAAAACACCTCCTTAGAAACGCCATCAATGTAGCATGATATAAATGTGACCTGCTCTAACAAAACACGCACAAAGTCGTTTGGGCCCACAGCCCAAAAACAGTGGTTGGGGTGATTTTTTAAAAATCAAGTGGGTTTTCAGCATTTTCGAGTTCTATGGTATTTAAATGATAATACACGTATTTGTCAAAAGCCATACGCATGAATCTACCTCTAAATTAGTAAAAAATGTAATAACCAACATAGCATGAAAAATATAAAAACAAGGTTTCTCAGAATGGCCACAACCCAGAAATGATATGTGTTTTAACACTTTGCCTACTAAGCAACTTTTCTGTTTTATGAACTGTCACAGATAAGAGTTCATTTCTGAATCCAGTGCACATACCAAGCCAAGCCAAATACGTGCACTGCAAGCAAACTTTGGCCAGATGGATCTCACCACCCATACCATACTACAGGAAGCTGTCTTGTGGCAGCTAGAGGCGCTTGTCATAGGCAAAGAGTTAAATTCTGATCACCCTGGATTGCTTTGGTATACAACCTTTATTCATATATCAAAACAAAGCTTATTTTCAGGAGAGTAAATTGATAACACTGAATACACCCAAAAATATACTTTGTCCTGTATTTGTCAGAACCAGTCACTGTAAATATTGACAACTTTGTCACTGTTTACTCTGTTAGTATTTTCACCATTCATTCAACATAAAGAAAACAAGAATGACAAAATCTGTATACCAGTCACTCACATGTATGACCAATCCATATAAATAATCGGACCTTTATGACCTTGACCTTTCCAATGGGTCACTGAAATGAGCAAGTGTTAAAGTGTCTTAACGTAAGTAAGGGATAGACATTAATGCTGCAAAATTCAAGTTTTATCAAAAGACTCATTTTTCACAATCTGTCAACCTCCTGTGACCCATGACCTTTGCTTGGTGTCAACTAAATTAGTATGTGTAGACAGGTATTATCATCAGCTAACTTTGTGTCAAATCTGATCAAAGAGTTTGCAGAAACACATATAAAAAATAAAATTCTTCCAAACGGGAGGCATTTGTCACACATCTGCTTTACCTTTTATGGCCCCTGTCTGAAGAGACATCGAAATTAGTATGCATGTACCAAGCTGAAAAAGTTTTTTGATTTTTTTTTTTTTTTTTTTTTTGGGGGGGGGGGGGGGGGGGAGGGGTGTTTCTAAAACCTATTTTTTACCCCCTATGTCCTTCACCTTTGAGAAAGGTCACTAAAACTGAAATATTACAAAGTCTTGCCAAAGTATCCTGGGGCCAAGTTTGATGACATTGGTTTCAATAGTCTAGAAAATGTCATGTTCATCATGGACAACAGCAGACAACATACTTTAGCTCACTGATCCAGCATACTCACTTTAGCTATCGCAGTTGAGCCAAATATGAAGCACACACAGAAGATTCTAGTACAGTTTCTGGCACATCTGATTGTGTGAAGCAAAACAGCACAAATTAAAAAAACACAACTTTAAGCAAGAGTGAATCATGTTTACCTGATATCTCGTTGTTCCATCAGTTGCATATGTAGCCAGGAAAGGTTCCTGATAGACGCCCCTGCATGATGATAAAACATCATTTAACTCAAACATCTTTTGGTTTCATCTTAGAAGACAACACTTTACTTGAGAATCTCAAATGCCTGTTAATGTGAAAAGTTATTACTTGTAAAATTCCATAATGGTATGTCGATGTATTCATGACAGAAACAGGCAAATTTATATAGTCTAAAAAAAATAGAACAGCAAACCCCTCATAACTCATGTTTATGACTGATCCACAACATTAATCTGACCTGTGACCCTGACCTTCAGTGACCTGTCCTTTAAGGCTGTATTAATATCCAGAAGTGTCTGATGTTCACATCGCGGAGGTTTACTTAGTGAAGTGGACATTGCCCTTGTAGCCTAATATTACAACTATTAAATTTGCATACACTGCAGTCATACTGAGGCGCCTCCCTCACTCTGCAGCTCAGCTCGAAGATTCTTTTGATGCTGCTGCCTATACTATTGCATATTGTGTTGGTTCGGTGTAGAGTGGGTACCTTCGGTATCATATAACCCCTTTATATACTTGTCATTGTGTAAGCCTGATCAACCAATCAGTTGGGGCCAAGGTCGAGGGCCACAGCAACTTCGCTGAGCAGATACTAGATCTTCGAAGGAATTTGATGGCTTCGCTGCAGTGGCCAAAGTAGCTTTGAAGTCTTTTATGTGCATTTTTCACGCAATTCTTGACCTCCCTTGCTCTTTTCAAGGTCAGTGGATAAAGCTCATAACGAAACTTACGGAGCATATGGGATAGCTGTAGGTGCTGCTGCTAATGCTGTTGGGTGTCTGAGAGCTGCGGCGGCAGCTGCTGCAGCTGCAGATGCATAAGCTCCACGGGCAGCCACTGCTGCTGCTGCTCTCCCACGTGTCAGAGCAACTCCACGCAACGCCGCAGCTGTAAGAATCATTTTAACATTCTACCGTAACATTCACAATACCAACACAAGTTATGTCCATATGGAGTTGGTTAAATGGATGAGTAATGTCTCCTGGGCAGAAGAGACAAATGCAGCCTAGATCCTATCAGGCCATGGTCATTCATCCACATTCCAGAAATAAAGGGCACATTCCACAACAACCAGGGAACTGCCTATCTCACTGGATGCTCTCTACTGACAACACTGTTAATTCAGTTTTGTACGGCACCTCCACAAAAAAACGCTCACACCATGGTGAACACAATCAGTCAAAACCCTTTAGTGTCGGTTACTGAATCAAAAGCAGTACAAGAAAAGCAGTGTTGACCCAATCACCAACATAACTACATCATTTGCAGATTCTTCATCTAATATTGTTGAGAGCAATGTGCATCACAGCAGTTATTTCAAACCAGGATCAATGCATTATGCAAGTTGCAAATACACCACTAGCAGTGGCGATACAGTAATAAGACCATGCTAGGCCAAAAGAGCACTGAAGTTGTTCGTGAAACATGTTAATCTGACAACCTCAAAATGGGAAAAAGGAAAATACAGTTGTCCACATGTAAAATGCAGTAAATGTATAAAGGAAAAAAAAAAAGAAGACTTTAGTTACCATTCACAAATAAAACATGCACTTTTTATAGGTTTTCAAATATGTAAACTTATCCACTAATAAAAGTAATATGCCACACAAAAACAAAAAAATAAATAAATAAATAAATTAAAAACAAAAACAAACACTAAATGCTGAGAATGATGAAACATGCTACTTCAAATGTACATAAAACGATTTTTTAAAAAAAATAATAAATAAATAAATAATGTTTTAGGGGCCTCAGTGATGGAAATGTGTTATAAAAACTTGCAGATAGGATCATGGTGTACAGCATGCAATTCTGAATAAATGCACATTATCAGGCATCTAGTAGGAAAAAAAAAAATCTGTAAGCCAAATATGTAACATTTTGGCTGATGTCTGGCACATCTTCAAATGGAATGAAGACCGCAAACATGCACAACAAAAACTGAAAAAGTTGCCAGCTTTTTTTCCCTTGTGGGGCCTTTGACATTCTGAACTCAAAACTGAAACTTTTGAGCCTGCTGTAAATCATGACACTATCTGACTGCAGAACATGGATGATCCAGCATGACAGCTTACCATTTGGGATAGTGGGTGCAGCAACTTTTTTGGTCATAACTCGGGCAGTGGCATTGTTAACCTAGAACCATCAGTTAAGATTCAGTTTTGACATCTGTCACACACGCACACTCTCACACTACACCCAAGCAAGCTGAACAGCACACAGCAAACAAGTGGACCAGATTCAGCCTGCTTTGTCAAAAGATTTTTTCGCGTTTTTTAAAAATGATTTCTGTGGGTAGGGCCATCACAGTTCAACTGAACTTCCTAGTCTCTGACAGAGAAAAGCATGTGCCCTTTCTTGTCATTAAAATGGTATGCTCTTTCAACTAAAATCAAGTTAAAATAGATACAATATATTAATTCACATAATGTTAAATCGGCGACAAAGCAAGCTGAAATATTAGTATCATATGAATTGAATATAGCTGTTGCAACAAAACCGCTGTTTCTCAAACAAAACATGTTCATAATTTTCAGAATTATATTTGCAAGAATGTAAGGAAATATATTTCATGATTGAATTATCTAGTCTGCATTTATATTTACTTTTGTTCATTAATTGGATACAGCCTAAAAAGTGGAAATAAATCATCAGAAGATCTAGTTTCACTGGCAGGCATCAATTATATGCTTTATCAAAACTCTGGTCCACTTCAATATAACCACAAAACACCTAGCAAGAAACTGAAACCATGGCCATGAACGATTCCTTTTTCTCAAACATCAAAAACACTAACCTTGCTGCAAAATTATGCAAACATAATTACAGATTGCCACGCATAGCAACCCAACATATAAAGCTATTCTCATGATGTTTAAATGGACATCATGGCATTGGTTCCAGGTTGAAGACAAACTCTGCTGCTGGTTTGTTATGTGGATTGCTGCGTATGTTCACAAATAACTTATTTTCTCCTAGTATCAGTGTTGCTTAAAAGAGAAGTGAACACTTCACAGAAATGATATTACAAAGCACATAAAATGCAAAGCAATACAAAAACAAAATAGCAGCAGAGTTTGACACATGGTTGCATATTGTCATACTCTAAAGGATGGATCCCTTTTTAAAAAAAAGATGTTGATCAATGCTTTATCAGATAATCATATGTATCTACTATCAGTTAAGAACTGTCAAATGCATTTTCTTCAAATTAGAGAAAGTGCAAAAATGTGAATCCTTTTTGCATATCATTTTTATGAACGGACTAGTGATGTTGACATTTTTAAAAACTGGCATAACAGATCCACCCTTCAGGGAAATGTGCAGGAATAAATCACAGGTAGTGAGGTACTTACAGTGGCAGATGTTATAACTAACTTTTAAACAATTGCCTTCACAATCACCCCTTAAAATATGCCAAAATGTATTCCTACAAGATAAAGCACCAACTCCTAACCATCCTAACCACTGGGTCATGTTCACTTCCGAATAACTGTGTATATATCTTTTTGAAGATGGATTGTTGTGCCGAGGTGGTTAAGATTAACTTCCAAATTAAAAAGAAATCAAAATAGTTGTAGGGAGAGGCCTTTGGTACACTACCCGTAACCATCTGCCATACCAGTATATCCCTCAGAAATGCTACATATTGTAATGTTGAATCCGCTTATATGCCATGATCTGAGACTGAGAAATTGCAGCATGTAATGGCACCAAATGTAAGCATCCAACAAAGAAATAGGATGTAGCAGCCTCCTCAAATCCTTCTATCTTTAGTTTTTACCAGACAGGGACATGCGGCTGGTACTTGCTCAGCTGTTTTGTTCACTGGTTACAATGCGTTCTACCATCTGCTTTGAAACACATATTTCTTCCCCAATTTTTTCTTTGGTTAATCCTGGATGTGCAGTTTTGACATTATTGTGCAATTTAATCTTTTCAGCCAAGGATAAACTGTTTAGTTTTCTTTCATGTGGTTCCTGCCATTGCCTTTCTCTCCGGAGTGTGTGACTGTGAGTGAAGATGTAAACTGGACAACACTGAACAGCCTCTGAGTGAGTGGAAATGCATGAATGAACAGTGCTCAAGCATGACAGCAAGAAGTTGCAATGGGTAGTTGTGACAGCTGTCAGCAGACTACTGACAACATAAAAGCCGCAGCACACTTGTCGCATCAAGCATGGCAAAGAAGGGCCACAATACGCTCCGGAGTCAAGTTGGCATATATGCAGAGTGTGTCATACAGGTGGCGTGGCATATAAGCGGACTTGACCAACTATCTATAGCTAATTGAACACAGGAGATTCCACTTCAACTTGCATCATCTTAAAGGCAAACTGACATATATAAACATGCCAGACTTGCATGGCATTTGATGCCTGCGAGAGATTGTGACTTCTAAAAAAAGAGTGACACTGATGGCCGAGCAGAGGAAACAAGCTTAAAAAATTCCACCGTTACTTTCACCATACGTGGTTGACAACTAAGCCACCCTCTAATATTACTGCAATGACAGAGAGTTCATGCATTTACTGCTTTGATACTGTGTCATTTATGTGTGACTGAATGGGTCAGTGACACCTCCTAACCTACCAGTGCTGCATGATAAATCAGGTTTTTCCCATAGGCGATTTAGATTTAGTGGTAACGGTGCTAACAGTTCCTCTAATAGTGAATTGACAGAGCATTACAGACACAAAAAATGCTGACTTTTGTAAGGATGTGATTGGTGACACTTTAACCCAACAAATCTAAATTGTATTTTCCCACTAAATTCTGTGAGGCAAACACATGAACTAGCAAACAACACTAAAAATGTACCATCACAAATAAAAAGACAGCATCAAGAAATGCCAAACACAGCTATACAATGCACATGAGGCAATATAAATTACCAAAACTCACTGCGTGCATTTAACATGTACTTCCAACAAATTGCATGACCGCAAACACTGGGTTCTAAAGGATGAATCACTTTTGGTTTACTCTCCATCTCCCTGAGTGCGAATGAATTTAAAAATTTACAAATTAGATGGAGTCATCATTGTCCATAGTTCTTATTTCTACCATTTCACAAAATATGGTGTGGGCAAACACTCAACACACTGATCACAAACAATGAGCAGGCATTTCTTCATACTGCACAGAAATAGTCATACATAGCACTGTCTGAGGAAGTGCTAAGACATATAGTAAATAAACATGCAGGCACCTCAATCTTTCGTCCCTCAACCACCGTGCCGTTCAATTTGTCTCGTGCTCGGTCAGCATCCGCACTATTTGCGAAAGTTACGAAACCGAATCCCTGCATGCACAAGGAAAAATAAGGAGCATGCATTAAACCGTGCAAATCAACATAAATCATATGGCAATTTAATCATGTCATAATGTCATCAATTTTCACATCATCATGCAGTAATTCTCGTATCTGATGAATTGGTCATCAGAATGGCTGATCAGAGAGTGGGCAATGTTTTCTGACACAGCTCAAAAGAGAAAGGTTGGTAGGGTAAGGGGAATGAATAAAATGCTTTCGCATGCTTTCTCTTCTAGTATGTATCCACATGAGGCCAATGGTTCTAATAAGTACTGACAAAGGAGGCAGAGAAGCAATGGGTCCACCATTTCCCATCTACATATAAGCTTGCAGTGGTAACCTTAGCAGCAGGGGGGAAGGGGGCCATGAAGCTAAATATAGAGGGAATAGCCTGTGGTACCCATCTATTCCTACAGTTCTCATGAGGGCCAACAGGGAAATGCTTACTTGTTTTAATTTACATCGGCTGCACAGTCACACAATGGAACTGAGTCAGCAAAAATTTACATTACTGACTGTATTTACAGATTAAAAATGAAATATGATGTGGGCAGATTTGTAATTCTATGATTTCACAAAATTTTGTGGATAGCAGACATACTACTGAAAAAGGTGTTAATGAAATCTGACAGAAACCATACCTGTGAGGCCACCAGTAGTTACGTCACTACAAAGGGGCAACTACATTTTGACAAATCTACAATGATTGAACAGAGTTATCAGTATTCAGTCAGCACTATGAGCAGAGAGTGGCATAAAGTGTATGAGTGATGAGGTAATTGCAGGTAAATCATGATTTGCAACAAGCCATCATTTTGCAGGGTGGGAAGAGCAAAAACCTTGATTAGATGGACAGCTGAATGCACAGACACCATAATTATTAAAGCTTGGGCCCTCAAGTTGTTCCCACTGGTCAAGACTAGGCAGACACAAAACAGTACTCTGATGCATGCTGACATGACACACTTGGTTCATGGCTGCTCTGAAGATGCATAAACTTGATCTGGAGGTACAGATAGCATTTGGTATGGTGCTATACCAATGCAACAAAAATATCTTTTACCACATTTTAAACAACAGAAATGCCAATGCACATTCACTTTACTCCAATTTGGAAATCGGAACACACACATACTGAGGACACAAGTTGCGCGGGTATCTACGCCATCACTTAGATCAGGGGCCAGGAAGGGGACCACAAACAACTTTCTCTGTGTGCCATTCCAAACACAGAGGGAGACTGACAGAGAACACAAACAAAATGTCAAAACAAGGGAAATCTTTAGCACTGCCTACATAATAAATTACATCATGAACTGCCAAGATTGTCATATAAGCCAAAAGAAAGATGGGTTGTCATCTAAGCCAAAAGAAAGATGGTGGGTCTACATACGCTTTGAACTTACAGAAAAGGAAAAGGGACAAGCTTACATAATGACAGCTTGGTCACTGGACAAAAACAAAACTGGTAATTCCAAACAGCATACAAACCAGTTAATTTAAAACGGCAATGGCAAAGTTTTAAAAGTTTTGGTGTTTGTTGTCCATTCTTCAAATTTAATTGAGCCCACACATCTTGCTTTTGAAAACAACAAACTCTGATACGTTAAATCAGAGAACATCTTATTTCATACATTACCGATAACTAAGGCAATGAAAATAATAAAATAGCATGAACATTTTACAATGATCAACAAATGACTTTGCAATATTTTCACTCACATGTTCACTTCAGTCATTCTACTGGTTCTGTGCAGCGAAAAGTTAAAGCTGAAATTGCATTACTATCAGTGTCAGAAATCATGAAAAATGCATCTGCTTAGAGTACTCAACTTGTGTAAATCATCAACTGGTGTCAACCAGTAATTTGTATGAACGTTGCAAAGCAATTTATCAGAAACGTCTATGTTAGTTTTATGTACACTGTTATGTAACAAAGCTGTGCAGAGCAGGACTAAGCCTAAAACTAAATGCAAGAAATTACTTTTTTCACTAATGCTGATTACAGAATTAACACTACTTGTGTACTAAATGTTGCTAGAAAAGTTCATAAATCCAGTTAGAACAAATGCTGTGAAATCTGAGTGAAAATAGTGCACATCCAGTAATATAAATTTGACACCATATTTATAATTTACTAAATAACTTTGTCTCGTTTTGTTATAGCTGTGCATTTGCCTAAAGAACAAGAATGGCAAAGCCCTTATGGCCCACATGTTTGACCACACATTAAGTCAGACCTATATGACCGTGGCCTTTGCTGATATGTCCAAGTATCTTAACATAAACAAAGGGTTAGGTTTCATACCATCCACATCCATCTCAAAATGTATGCATTTTTTCACACATCTGTCAAAACCCCCATGACCCTTGACCTTTGCAAAGGGTAAACCAAATTATACATAGAAAGGTTTCATCATCAGCAACCTTTATGCCAAAATTGATTGAAAAGTTTGCAAAATTTAAAACTAAAAAACTGGCATTTTTCACACAATTGATGCCCTCTTGCAACCCTCTACTTTTTACAAGTAGTCATCCAAAAATCAGTTTGCATAAAAATGTCTTACCATCAAGTATCTTTGTACCAAGTTGGGTCTAAAGTTTTAAAATAGTATTTGGAAAGGAAAAAAAATTGTCAAAATGTAGCTTTTGTTTCCAAAATTACTTCTGGACCCCTTGTGATCTTGACCTCTGAGAGATGTCACTGAAATTGGTACATTCAGACAGGTCTGTCACAAAGTATTCTTTGAGACAAGTTTGGTGACTGTGGCTTCAATAGTCTGTCTCTGATAAATTGTAGTCTTAACTCTACCATAGATGACAGACAGATGATGGATGGCCCAGCATATACTCACTTTTTTACTCTTGCACTCTGGCAAAAAAAACTGCAGTTGCATTAAACTTCTTTTTTAATGTAGTAAATCTTTCCCTTTCTTGGAATAAACTGTGTATACTGTAAGTGTACATGAATTATACATGCATACCCTTCTTTCTCTGTGTGTGCGTGTGTGTGTGTGTGTGTGTGTGTGTGTGTGTGTGTGTGTGTGTGTGTGTGTGTGTGTGTGTGTGTGTGTGTGTGTGTGTGTGTGCATGCACACGTACTTGCGTTTCAGAATCAAATGATTTCAAATTTCAAATGTACATTTTAAAAAAATGATTTATCCCACTGCCTTGTCAAAATTTCTTTTCCGAGCAGTAACCTATATTTACATGGTTTGATTGCCTATTGTCTCTGCCCATCCTAAAGATGCTCTGCTCAACCCATAGCCTTGGTGTACATCTAACAACAAGAAAGGCAAAGCCCTTATGGCTCACATGTATGACCTACATAATGTGACCTTTGTGACAATAAGGGCTGGCTTCTGCACCAGCAAAATCCATGTTTTGTTTTCTCATTTTTTACACACATCTGCCGACCTCTTGTGACCCCGACCTTTCCGAGGGATCAACCAAATTAGTATGCATAGAAAGGTCTTCCTATCAGGCATCTTTGTACCAAGTTTGGGTTTGAAGTTGTGAATAGTATTTGAGAAGAAATACATTATGTCCTGATACCCCGTGACTTTGACCTTTGTGAGAGGTCACTCAAATTGGTATGTTTAGAAAGCTCTTGCCACAAAGTATCCTTAGGCCAAGTTTGAAGACTATGGCTCGAATAGTCTCTGAGAAAATGCCAACATTAAAGTTTACCACAGATGACGGCAGACGGACGACCACTGGCCCAGAACATAAGACATGCTTTTGCTTTGCACGTGAGCTAAAAATTGGCATTTTACACACATTTGCCGACCTCTTGTGATGCATGATGATGGGAATGATACGCCAATGAAGCTTTTAAAAGTTTCTGATTAGCTGTTCAGAATTTATTGAAGCAGCATACTTTGTTTTTAAAAAAAAAATGTATCCAAGGTCGAACAGACATGGGGACCTAGCCATGTCGATGAGTGAACAGTCTTTCTTGCACCACCTGTCATCGTGGAAGACATCAATGGTTTATATGGCAGTAGGATAAATACATTTTAAAATCACAGGTGCTTTACCACAGCCTCACCTTGTTTTGACACATAGTCCTGTCTCCTGGACAGAGCCTGACAGCTATAACTTGTGTTAAAAACAAGATTTAGCTAGTAAACCACCCAAAAATCTGCTTTAATTTGTGATGACATGTATTGTGTGTATAATTTTAATGCGATTTAAAAGCTAAGAGTACTTACCTTTGATCCTCTTTCATTGAAAATAATCTCCACATCTAAAATTGGGCCAAACTGCTGCAAAATACAACAGAGCTTACTACTACGTGCAAAACCTCAGGTAAACATGCTCGATCACTACGTTACTAAAAACACTCCACGTTATAAACACTGTTCCCAGTATTTCCTGTACAATCAAACAAATCCAGTATCAGTGGATATTGCCCATTACTGGGCCGTAAGATACAAATGTGCAAAAAAACTTTGGATTTATACATATATGACTAAGTGCCAAAAGGTGAGCAAAAAGTGAGTGATCTCTTTTGTTGTGTGAAACTAAAATCTGTTTAAAAAGACACGTGTTGACTTTAACAAGTGCAATGTGTGTGTGAATGATTGAAGATATACTGGCAATAATTTCTGCACCTAAGGTAAAGCCGTTTGGTGAGTATACTGTAAAACGCCAGAATTCACCAATAAAAATCGGCCCGGGAAAGCGGACAATGACATGCCGTCGGTCTGTTTTGATCTCGCGTGTAAAAGCAACAATAACAAACCTGGTGCCAACCATGCCCATATGTTCAGGGAAGATTGATCTTATAATCCGTGTATTTCCCAGATTTGAAGGCAAGCCATGCTTTTGTTTATTGCTCTTGAAAGTAGCCACTGTCGGACGTCAGATTTGTCGCAACAGCAGCATCTTAATTTCCGCAAACTTGTGCTAGCGAAAGGCACGCTGACCCAAACCGGAAATGGTGTCATTGCGTTGTTTCGCTTTCGTTGAATATTTTATATGCTTTAAATTTACTTTTCCGTCACAGTTTTCTAAGCTGGCAAAAAAATTGTGAGCGGCCAGTTTTTGTCGCAAGATCTGACGTTCCAACTATTTGACAAGTTTAACAAAGTTGTTTTGGGTTTTTTTGGTCTACGATCGTCCGGTTATGATAGATGCATTATGGGCCACATTCCAGCGTGGTTGTTTTGAATGTCCGGTTAGTCAATGGAGAGCTATAACTCGTGACATTTTGTCGCAACTGTTTTCATAAATCTGACGTTCGATCACTTCTGACGTTCGAGTGTAATCATAGACAAAATAAAGAGCCAAATGTTTATTGTAAGGGACCATTTTCAAGAGTTTGAATCGCCCGAGACTCCATCACCGATTTTAGGCAGTAGGTTGGAGAATGAAGATGATTTCTTGTGATAACAAATTTTATGGCTGTAGCAACCTGACGTTCGATCGCGAACACGTGTCGCAAATCTGACCTCCAATCGATGCAAGTTGGTAAATGAGTTATTTGAATGAACATGGGTCACCGATGTATTTTTGTCGTTTGATGGAGACGTGCAGTTGTTGTGACGCAAACGTAAGATAATGAGATCAAGAAACAGGTGAATTTCATAACATAATAATGCAATGATAAAAAATGTATCGGACGTCAGGCTTGTGCCAACATTTGCTGCTGCAATCCTGACGTTCAACACATATGGATTGTAGAACTTTTGGGGGCAAAGGCACTGTTAAAATGAGCCATTTTGGACAACCAGTTGCATAGCCATTAGGACCTTCTAAATCTGAGGGTCAGAGTTAAAATAGTGCATCAGCCTGTACACAGATAAAACTTATTTGAATATTTGTTTTATTTTTTCGGGCGCAGACTGTTTAGCACGTCATGTTTCATCATGTATATTACATCAGAAAGCTGTATGCAGTTTGTTCTTCATATCTGTTTTGTTTGTTAAATATTGTAGCTTGAAACTGGGGGAAAGGCTTTGTGTTTGTGGTTTCTGATAACTATTCTGGGGATATCTGCTGCAATCCTGATGTTCGAC
Source organism: Semisulcospira habei (assembly GCA_036245525.1). Taxonomy (NCBI): domain Eukaryota; kingdom Metazoa; phylum Mollusca; class Gastropoda; family Semisulcospiridae; genus Semisulcospira; species Semisulcospira habei. The sequence goes on along the minus strand of BTPG01000008.1, from coordinate 169,191,271 downwards.
ATAAGTTACAAATTCTGGCCCTGACTGCCAATAAATATATTTGGGCAGCAAAGATAGACTCCCATTGTGCTCTAATGTGTGCATGTATTCCTGTGAGTGGTATATAACATGACAAAGTGTGTTTTTCTTGGTTGTAGGATGTTTTTAAAATGTTTTAAAAATTGAATATGGTCGGATGTCAGGTATTGCAACACAAATCATGTTCGGGGATTAGAACATTCTAAGCCAAAAAGCAGTAATTGTTTGGATAGGTCAATTGTGACCACTACTTATTATTTTAACTGTTTAGAAACTGATTTGTGTTTTTTTATCCCACTAATTTAAAGGCACTATGTCGCAATACCTGATGTCCGACATATCCAGACTTACAAATCTTAACAGCCATTTTCTCAAAAACCATTTCAGATATTATCTTTTTCTTTTACAAACACATTGCCAATACAGTGTACATCACTTAATACATTTTCTGGTACTTTATGTCACACTTTGATTTTCAACCCAGTTGTCCTCTTTGTGAGAGCACCTTTTGGCACTTAGTCATATATATATAAATATACATATACAAATTTGACTTTGGAGGAACTGAGTACTCACAACAGTTCTGCTGGTTAAATTCAAGACTTATCTACTATAAATTGAAGCACAGAATTCAACAATGTTATACTTATAGGTTCTTTGATACTTTTGTGCACAATGTCTTTTCACAAATAGCTCCAAGTTCTGTCATGAAGCATAGACCATGGCAAATATCCACATATCAAAGTTGTGACCACGGAGAGAGAGAAAAGTGCTCACCCCAAGAAGTTGCCTGAGATCTGCCTCCCGGAAGCGGAAGGGTATGTTGGATACATGTAACCGTTTGGGTCCTGTGCCTGGTGATATTGCTGCTGCTGGCTGTGACTGACTTGTCTGTGCCTCACTGTCTGCTGAGGGCAGGTCTGTCTGCTGCAAAACATCAAGAAAATGAAGAAATGTTTACATAAAACTTTTCTGAAGGTGAGAATTTTTGTGTATGGGTTAACACAGGAAAAATAACCTTATGTGAGCAACAATGAATGATTATACTGTATTTCATACTGCCTAATAGTAATAGATGTACATGTACAACTGATACAAGTCGAAGATTAATAACTAAAAGATATCGCTGTAACATCAGACAAGCAGCATTTCAAATTTTAGTCATGCACAAAAATCACAAAATATCTTTGATCTATAACATAAACTTTGCATCACCACAAAAACACTAAAAAATATTGTATGTTTAATAACCAAGTTGATTTAAATTACAAGAAAAAGTATTGAATTAAATAGAGGTGACACATTCCAAACCTAATTCATTCACTGCTAAAGTAAGCCGTTAAGACCAAATGGGTGCTTAAAAAAAATTAACGGGAACTGGTAGAGACACTTAACTCTGCTTACTAAATAAAATGCACCACAATGTGCACCTTGCCACTAAGTAACTTTAAAGTGGGTTTGGAAAAAAAAAAAATTCAAAATTCATATAAAACAAGAATGGCAACGCCCTGAAGGCTCATGTGAATGAATGATCCAGTTCTAAAATAAGCAAGGGGTTGGCTTTTGTAAATGCAAATCCATGTTTTCTCAAAATTTATGCATTTCAAACACTTTTGTCAATCTCCCGCCCATGACCATTGTGAGTAGTGAACAAAACTAGTATGTATAGAACGGTCTTATCAGCTACCTTTTTGCCAAATTTGGTTGAAAAATTTTGCAAGTGCTGATAAAAGTGAAGCTTCTACTTGATAAATTTGCCAATCTTGTGACCTTTGACCTTTCTGAGGGGTCATCCAAATTAGCATGAAAGTCTTAACATCAGATATCTCTGAACAAGTTTAGTTTGTTTGAAGTTGTAAATAGTACAAAAGAAAACAAAATTGGGGTCAAGAAATACCTATCTGTAACCTATTTCCTTATCTGTAGTTACCCTTGACCTTTCTGAGGGGTCATCCAAATTAGTATGCATATGAAGGTCTTACCATCAGGTATCTCTGTACCATGTTTGGGTCTTTAAGTTATGAAAAGTATTTGAAGAAAAAACATCTGTTGTCAAATTATGGTTATTTGAGTATGTCTGACCTATTTCCCTAATCTCTTGCGGCCCTTTACCATCCAAATTAGTATGCAGAAAAGTCTTAACTTCAGGCATCTTTGTACCAAGTTTGGGTTTGAAGTTGTGAATAGCATTTGAAAAAAAAAATTGTCAAAATATTTTCGACCTATTTCCTGGTCCCCTTTGACTCAGATCTTTAAGAGAGGCCAATGAAATCAGTATGTTTGGAAAGGTCTTGCCACAAAGTATTCTTGGGCAAAGTTTGAAGACTGTGGCTTGAATAGTCTCCAACAAAATGCCAATGTTAAAGTTTACCACTGACACCGCATGGATGACGTATGGACGCCGCATGGATGACCACTGGCCCCAAAAATAGACTCACGTTTGCTTTGCACGCGAGCCAAAAATCAAATGGAAAGAAAATGATTTTTGGTGGAGTTGGGTAAGATAGTAAGTATGCTTAATAATTTGAAAATAAAACTGGCGATGTCAACGCACTGCACATTTGCAAAATTTGTTTACATCATATTCTCAATTTGATGTTAAACTTGTGTCCAAAGCAGGATAAATGTCCACAACAGTGAACATACATGCCAACAACCATAGAAGAAATTCAAGACTGCAAATACGTCATTTTATCTTCTACTTCTTTTAAACTCTGCGTCCTCATCTCACTATGCCCTTTGATTTCCAATTCAGCAACAGATTTCACTCAGTACCTCTGAAATAAAACCAGCAAATTCTTCATCATAGCCTACTTCACAAGAAACTTCCACTAAGAATCATGTCTGTCCACCATGCTGTGGCAAACCTACAGCGATTGAAAAGCGATTGAAAATGCCAATTGAAAAGTCACTGATAGAAGTGACCAAACTTTGAAACACTACACCAAAACGATAGAAACAGGAAAACCATACATTTTAGAATGCAACATGCATGCCCTACTATAACCGCTTTCCCTTATTGTTAAAGCACTAAAAATAGCCAAGTGCATGTACTGTGTTTAGGCTGCATGTTCTGACGTCCGTGTTACAAGTGAAGCAAGCCGCCGGCTGACTCTGCCACCCGTAGTACCCAAAGAGCTACAGACATTTACAAAACAGAATTAAAGTAAACATCTGTGATTCACAATGTACCGGAGTGTGACAACAGGCGATATTAAATATTAGTCCATCTCTAAAGATTACACAAGCACTGTCTCTACATTTAGTTAAAGTGCTCTGCTCCATGGCAGGCTCTAACTGCTAAAATTTGCTGATACAACCGGTTATCAATGTTGTCTTGCCTCAGCTAAGACTTTTCTGCCCTTCTTTTCACAATGTACCACGTTTCCTACTGCCTTTTGGGTCTAACAGAAAGAACTCTTCTGTGTACAAAAGAGAAAGACTTTCATTTTATGTCATTCAAAACTTCGTAATTTAAGTTAGCTCTTTTGTCTAGCACTATTGTAAGACATGCTTAGAACATGTATAAAGGAGATACTGCTAACTATTAATCCTTTACTGCCTAGAGTCAGTCGCTGTAAGAGGGAAAAATAGCTGCAATACATATGCTAGGCAAATGTGTCAACACAAGATTTGTAAAAATTCATTATCTTCTTATGGTCGGTCATAGGTACTAGTGATGATTTTTAAAATTATTTTCCACATGTAACTGATGACTCCTCGCGCTGGGACCATATGGCGTTGAGGCTCGTCCCCTGGGTGGTGGATAGGGGGTCCCTCGTGAGAGGGGTGCACCGAATGAAATAAGGTGCCGTGAACCAACATGGTCTAAGGGAAGGTGACCCCGACAGAAAACCCCTGGTCCTCCTAGTAAGGGGGTTGGGCGTGGGGGTAGCTTCCCCACCCTGCAAAAAAGGAAATAGCTACAAAAACGCCGACGAAAAGACTAACAGTAATTCCTTTCCTGGAGGAGGAAGGTTCTTCTACTAGAAGACTTATGACATCCTGTGGTGAAAGCCGGAAGTCTTCGGAAGCCACAGGACCGAGCCGCCTCTCTCTATCCAGGGATACAACCATGGGCACATGGAACGTCAAGACCATGTACCAGAGCGGCAAGGCCGCCCAGATAGCAGCAGAAATGCAAAAGTACAACCTTTCCCTGCTAGGTATCAGTGAAGCCAGATGGACGCAGTCTGGCCAGAAAAGGCTGTTAAGTGGGGAGATGATTCTGTATTCAGGTCATGAAGAGGAGCATGCCCCCCATACAGAAGGAGTAGCATTCATGCTGTCACCAGTGGCACAGAGAGCGCTGATGGGCTGGGAACCTCTTGGGCCAAGAATTATCACAGCAGCATTTAGAACCAAGAAAAAGCTCAAGCAGAACGTCATCCAATGTTATGCGCCCACCAATGACAGTGACGAGGAAAAGAAACAAGAGTTCTACGACCGACTCCAGAGTGCCGTGGACAAATGTGCGGAGCGAGACATCACCATCATCATGGGCGATTTTAATGCCAAAATAGGGGAGGACAACACCGGATATGAAGAGGTGATGGGGAGACAGGGACTAGGCTCGGAGATGAGTGAGAACGGGGAGAGGTTTGTAGACTTTTGTGCTCTAAACCGACTTGTCATTGGAGGCAGCATCTTCCCACACAGAAGAATACACAAAGCAACTTGGGTCTCACCTGACCATACAACAGAAAACCAAATAGACCATATCTGCATTAGCAAGAAATTTAGAAGATCCCTTCAAGATGTTCGAGTGAGGAGGGGAGCAGATGTCGCCTCAGACCACCATCTGCTTACCTTAAGAATGAAGCTCAAGCTAAAGAAAAGCCGCACAGAGACAACAAGAAGACAGCGCTATAATGTAGGCCTCCTGAGAGAAACTGCATTTAGAGAAGAGTTCAAACTGGTGCTGTCCAACCGGTTTCAAGCGCTACAGGAGCTAGTAAATGACGAGGAGGCGGTCACCACAGAGCAGCAGTGGAAGGCAGTTAGAGAGGCACTGAACTCAACCTGCAAAGACACTGTAGGGTTCAGAAAACACCACCACAAGGACTGGCTGTCGGCACAGACCTTGAAGAAGATAGAAGTGAGGAAGCAGAAGAAAGCAGCGGTCAACAACAGTCGCACGAGAGCAGCCAAAGTAAGGGCACAGGAGGAATACTCGGAAGCCAACCGCGAGGTGAAGAGGAGTATCAGGGCAGACAAGAGGGCCTACACAGACAGCCTGGCAGCAGAGGCAGAAAAGGCAGCAGGCAGCGGCAACATGAAACAGCTCTACGACATTACCAGAAGATTGTCGGGTAAGTATGGCCATACAGAAAGACCAGTAAAAGACAAAGAAGGCAAGCCTATTGCAGACAGAGCAGACCAACTCGACAGATGGGCCGAGTATTTTGAAGAGTTACTGAACAGACCTACCCCCCCCCCCCCCCCCCCCCCCCCCCCCCCCCCCCCGCCATCCAGCCGGCAGAGACCGACCTACCCATCAGCTGTGACAGACCCAGCCGGGAAGAGATCAGAAAAGCAGTGGCATTTTTGAAGAATGGCAAAGCAGCAGGGCCAGATGGCATCCTAGCGGAGTCTCTGAAAGCAGACCTAGAGACAACAGTGGAGATGCTGTACCCACTGTTTGGAAAGATCTGGGAAGAGGAGGTGATGCCAGCTGACTGGAAGGAGGGGTACCTAATCAAGCTTCCCAAGAAAGGCGACCTCAGCAAGTGTTCCAACTACAGAGGAATCACCTTGCTGTCAGTACCAGAAAAGGTCTTCAACTGGATCATCCTGGAGAGAATGAAGAGCTCCGTTGACCCCCAGCTGAGAGACCAGCAAGCAGGATTCAGGAAGAACCGATCATGTACAGACCAGATCGCCACTCTCCGCATCATCGTGGAACAGTCTCTGGAGTGGAGCTCCCCGCTGTACATCAACTTTGTGGATTATGAGAAAGCATTTGACAGTGTGGACCGAGAGACTCTGTGGAGACTCCTACGACACTACGGTGTACCCACAAAGCTCGTCCGCCTGATCAAGAGCAGCTACGATGGCATGACATGTCGCGTGATCCATGAAGGGCAGTTCACCAGAGAGCTCCAGGTCAGAACTGGTGTCAGGCAGGGGTGTCTGCTGTCTCCGTTCCTCTTCCTACTGGCCATAGACTGGGTCATGAAGATGACCACAGAGCACAGACGAAGTGGAATACAGTGGACACTGTGGACACAGCTTGACGACCTCGATTTTGCAGACGACTTGGCATTACTGTCCCACACTCATCAACAAATGCAGGACAAGACCACGAGGCTTGCTGACATCTCGTCCCAAGTGGGCCTCACCATTCACAAACAGAAAACAAAGACAACGAGGCTGAACACAACCAGGGAAGAACCAATCTTGCTTGCTGGCACCCAGTTGGAGGAGGTGGAGTCCTTCACCCATCTCGGGAGCATCATAGACAAAAAAAAACGGCACTGATGCAGATGTCAGAGCACGAATCGGTAAAGCCAGAGCAGCCTTTCTCCAGTTAATAAAAGTGTGGAGTTCCAGAGAGCTGTCACAACACACCAAAGTCCGGATTTTCAACTCCAATGTAAAAGCAGTTCTCCTATATGGAGCAGAGACTTGGAGATTGACAAAAACCACAGTCAACAGAGTACAGACCTTCATGAACAGTTGCCTTAGAAGAATTTTGAAAATCCACTGGCCAGAGAAGATCAGCAATGTCAGACTCTGGGACAGAACAGAGCAGATAACAGCAGAGAATGAAATTGGGTGAAGAAGATGGGGATGGTTTGATTGATTGATTGATTGTACATTGCTTAACGTCCCGACAGCAACAAGGCTTTCTCAGGACATGCCTGCACTGCTTGTGAAAAAAAAAACTAAACAGAACATTGAATGTATGTCACCAGCCGGTCAAATACATTAAATAAACCGAACACATGGGGCCTAAATAAAGCCAAGACCATTTAGCAACACACATCCAATATCAAGAGCTACAGGCAGTGCAGACAGTAGGGAGAGTTTTAAAAAGGCAAATACAGGTGAATGGACCTCGGGTAGACAGAAACACATGCCCCAGAATAGAGAGAAAAACTCACCCTGTGGGGCTGACCAGGGTGACCCTGAGAACTAAAAAGTACCTAACCCCACCCAAGTCCCCCAGGGCAGACCCGGGTGGGGGGAAGATGGGGATGGATCGGTCACAGCCTGAGAAAGCCAGCTTCCAGTATCACTAGGCAGGCATTGTCATGGAACCCCCAGGGAAAGAGGAAAAGAGGTAGGCCAAGAAACTCCTGGCGTCGAGACCTCCAAGCTGACATCAAGAGACTGGGAACCACCTGGAGTAGAATCGAAGGAGAAGCACAGGACAGGAGTTGCTGGAGGTCTCTCGTCGAGGGCCTATACCCGGGTAGGGGTGACAGGCGTAAGTAAGTAAGTAAGTGATGACTGAAAATTTCCAGATCAATTGTTTCTCTGACACACCCTGTACAGAGAATGGAAACGGTTTACTGCAAGCTCCAGTGCCAGTGAGGAAATCTCATATTCTCTGTCTGCTCATGGTCCTTTGATCCTTACACATACATGCTATCTTTTCATGAGTACAATGTGCATCGCCGATTGTCTATGCGCATGTGTGACTATCTGAAATTGATTATGTCAATAGTGTCCCTACACATATATCCATGTTCTGGATTTTGTGGATATGATCTAATTTAGGTTTTATGAAAAATGTTGGCGAAAAGTCAGAAAATATATATCGGTCAACACAAAAAGCTCAGTGCTTTGCCCATTCCATTTGTGTCTTTGTTGCTTTCAAGCTATCATCACTGAATTCATTTTGCATGCATGTTGCCACATTCCACTCTTTTCATTCACTTCACTACATAAAATTGTTACAGATTACATCAAAACGAATGCTATGACTGAATACATTAACATCTTGGCGATGACCCAAGATGATCACAGAGCTTAGTGGTGTATATTTTCTGACCTTAACCAACCTTAACCAGTGGAACACTACATTCAGATCACGCAATTTGAAGAACGTACACCATGGACATAAAACAAAATAAAGAACTGTTGACATCGCAGCTATGGAACTAAATGTTATGGAGTCCCGGCCAGGGTTTACACAAGAAAAAAACAAAGCAAGCAAACTGCTTGCATAGGAACCCAACCGTCACACTGGCATGACATAAAACAGAGATCATTTGAAATAATGTTAAACTCTGGGTGGTGATGATTCACAAGTCTCAACTTGCTTTTGATACACAGTTTTGGCTCTAAGGCTCTGCTGAGGCACCACAACTGTGTGAAAAGCAAATGGAGGCTCGTAACTTATCAACAATGTTGGTTTACTTTCTAATACAATGGTAACTGCAATACAAACATGCGATTGTAAATCATGCAACTACTGTATGGCGGTGCCCAAACTTCGGAAGGAATACACAACCCAAGGCCAAAAACTAAAAGTAAGAAAACTTTTTGGGAGTGGATGGTGGGGTTCCAATAATGAAACACACTGTTAGGACATGCAAAATGATGAATCTGGAAAGACAATACAAACACAAAAAAGAGCACATATACAGTGGAGTCCGCTTAACACGAATTTCTGGGGAAATAGAAAATAACTTCGTGTTAAACGTATTTCGTGTTAACCAATATGGCCACAAAATTGATCACGGCCCTCAAGGAGAAAGTCTGTAAGAGATGTGTGCGTGAATGAGTATGAGTGCACATTATCGTACTTTATATGCATACCTTCAGCTCGCTAGGAAAACACTTGGAAACGTGTTCAACTCGCGTATTTAATGTAAAATATCCATCAGGTAAAATCCATAGTAAGTCACAATCCATCAGGTAAAAGCAACACAGGCTAAAGTATAATCCCGCATCGGTAAAAGGGTTGTGTTGGTACATGAATGATGCAACATGAATACAGTTTAGAAGCGCTAGCCAATGAGAAGACGGATTACAACAGCTGAAGGCTATTCAGCCAATCACATACTAGAGTTCGCTCTGATCTGTCAAGTGTACTACTGCACGAGAGCGACACATGAATTGGTTTTCAGTGAATGGAATCTGTGTTCGTGTTAAACAGGTGAATAATAGTGAAATTGCCCTGGTTGGGAACCGAAACCAGCTTCGTGTAAAGCGAAATTTCATGTTAAGCATTTTGTGTTATCAGTGAAATTTTAATACAGAATAAGAAGGCCATCGGCCAAGAATGCAAAAACGGTTCGTGTAGCAAGTTCATGTTAACTGGACTCCACTGTAACTACTAACTATGACTAAAACAAGATTTTATTGAGCATATTAAAGATACTATGCTGAGGATTTTTTTTTTTCATAGATCATCTGAAGATTTCAATCATGAAACAAAGCTCATTTGTGTGTCCCTGTACGCTGAAAAAAGAATAATGCACTGGAATTTTTTTTTTTTAAAGAAAAATACTGTGTCCGCTTATCTAGGCTTCTTTGCATTTATTTTTAATGGTTATTGTAAAGTTTTATTTCAACGGCATTTTAAAAAAGCATACAAAACACTCAAACAGTACTGGAATATGAAAATATCTGTATGTAAATTTATTGTAAACCTTGTGAATTATGAGTGCGCTCTTAAGCCATATGGGCAACCGAGTAAAAGCTAGTAAATGGAGGAGCTTCAATACTGCACACACATTCGGGCCCTTTTGCAGCTGGGCCTAGCTGAAAATGTAACAATCAATACTACTACAGGGCAAGAAGATGGAGGGGTGAAACCATGGCCCCTGAGACTCCTCACTCCTGGCTAAGATCAATAAACCAGGCGGATGGAGGAAAACAGCAGTGTCTATCAGTCGTCTAGGCATAGAATCTCCAGTGACTCAAACAAAGACTACAGACCCATTAATGAAAGCTCAAACTAACCAAGTATTACTAACAAACTTCTTCATTGCTAATTCTAAATCTCTAAATCAAAGTAGGCCTGTTGAAATTTCCAAAAGTTGCGTTAAATTATTAACTTTGTCTTAGTGCAACATAGTGGTTAAGACTTGTAGGCACGTGTACCACAACCGTGCTTCAACAATACACAATACAAGCAAATGTTAGGATACGCCTAGATTTGGTCGCATGATGAATAAATGAATACATATATATCAGGTACTTATCGCAATAACTGATGCTAAAGTAAAACACAAGACCAATTGCAAATGACTAAGTGCCAAAAGGTGGGACACAGAAGGGGTGCTGATATGATTTCCAATAAAATCATGTATATACATCTGAAAACTGAATTATTGTTTTATCTGTGTGAAAGAGTGAATGTGTGAATACTATAAATACTTTCAAGCAGTAATTTTGAGTATTTTGAGCAATATTGTCCTAAATGTGTGATATTCAGCCAGAAATCATGGCGCCCAAAATGGACACTTAGCAGTCTGCTTCAGATGATGGGCATGTACTCAGTCTCAGTGCAACAAAGACGCTTGAAATCTAGCAAGTAGATTAATAAGACATTATTCTACGCTCATAGGTTTGTCATATCAATCAATGTTTCTGAATCCGTGCGAATATGGTCGTTGAATTTTACCGTGTCGTACGTCAAACATGTTGTAAGACCGTCCCCGAAACTTTGTCTTTGTTTACCATCCGAACGAGTTGCATTAGAGATTATCCAAAAACGCCACTGTATACTCTGGGAATAACTATTCATTGACATTCATTTCCAATGTTTGAGCTCAACGTTATCACGTGTAAAACTGCGATCTATTCAATCGCCAAAAATTGTTGTAATGTTTGACGTCACGACACCAAGCCAAATATTTCCTTTCACAAGCATTTTTTTTTTCCCACGTGTCTGTGGGTCACTTCCGGTACATGTGGTGTTTCCTCTTGACCGACTTTTCGCGGGATTCATTCCTTTGTTGACGAACAGCAAGGATCGAAATGTATGTTGTAAGACTTTTCCTTCTTTGACGTATGACACTGTTTTGACGAACGACACTAATATCTGAAGCTTTTTGTGTAAAATTATGTAAACAAGCATTGGTTGTTTGTTTTCATTAGATCTTTTGGGTAGAATGCATTTAGGAAAATCGATTTACCACAACTTGGAAATACGTAGTTAGAGTGACAAAATGGCGGTGTTACTTTAGTACAACAGAGGCGGCATGTGTAGAAATGTTGACGTATGACCCGACTCTGTTGTTGTAAATTTGACGCTTGACATTATAGATGGCCGTTGCAGTATCTCTGAGCTGTGCTAGTGAAATTTTCTTGCAAGAAGAGAATGTTGCAAGTTTAGCTCAGCTTGCCAAAATGCTCGTACTTTGATTTGATTCCTTTTTTTTTTTTGCCAGGACCTTTTACAGCATGTTTATGGTCCAGTCAGTGTCAAACGTCAACATTACAACATCAGCAGGAAATGCACGATTTTCTAAATATTAATGAATCTCTGTTTGCAAATACCAATACACCTGGTCTTGTTTTGTTTGTATGGATGATGTGGTACAATGTTATTTTACGAATAAAAAGTTAAAATAGACTTGCAGACAAATTGTAAACAATTTAGTCGGTGTCGTGTGTGAAACCTTACAACACTGAATATGCAATAAAGTATTTTAGAATGTGAACATCACAACAAAATATGATAATGTAGATCCAGGCCAGTCTTTAAAGGAAAAAAAATGTTTTGTTGCCAACATCCCTTGAATTGTCTACTTGATCAACTATTTGTGTTGCATGGGTGAAACAGCCAAATTTTTGAAAAACTGAAAGGGGGTCCAGGGGCGTGGCCCCTGGTGGGGTGCAGGGGCAACGCCCCGCGGCGCTGAAGAAAATGTCACCTTGCCACATTTAACTGTCTTCAACATCATAACTATTGTCAACGTTTTGCCTGCTACGCCACTGTCATCAGTATCGCAACACAGAAAAAAGCTTTTTTTTTTTTTTTTTCCTCAAAACGGAAGTTCCGTCTACAGCTTTTTTTCAAAAACGGATTCCGTTCTAAAACGGAAAAAGTTTCACCCATGGTGTTGTAATGTTTGACACTCGACATGACAGGCATTTTACCATTTAAACTACAATATCTCACAAACCAAACCTTCAATTATCTTTTCCTATTGCAGAATCTTGCTTGGTATTGAAAGATATCTGATGGTAAAAAAGACAACTCTGTGAGACAAACTTGAATTATTTACCCCTTTGTCCCAAATCAGGAGACCACCTTTTGGCACTTAGTCAAATAGAATGTACCAAACAGACCAGCTAAAGAGTATCCCAAAACAAGACAAGAAAGGACTGATCTGTAAGCCTCACTCAAAATGACAAGTGTGGAAATGATATGCTGTATGTTTTTTGACACTACCTGACCACATATGGAAATTGTTTTCTAACGCTAGACTGGTGAATCAGTTCTGCCTACTACAATACTAGCAAATGGGTCAGGTTAATCTGTGTATAATTACAACAGAAGCTGTGCTTTGTGGCAGTGGTATGCTAAGCCAATCAGGAAACTATATGTATTAGTGGGTACTAGCAAAATCAGCTAGTTTGTGGATAAAATTGATTACTGTTAAGTTACCGAAGCAGTATATTTATGGGAAAATCAAAAAAATACAGGAAAACCAAAACACAATCATGCCAAAGCATACCTGTTCCAAATATACCTGTAAGAGTATTTTACAACAATAATAACAATTTCGCTCCTAATGTTCTCAAATGATACAATTTTAAACATACACCAAACAACATACAGGTACATGTATGACTTAGACAAAATAGTAAAGAAGTGTGATCATTTTCAAAATTTAGCATTATCAAGCATCTCATAAAGCAATAAAGCTAACAATGTAAGAAGTCACACTAATAAAAGTAAACATCTAACAATACAGGATACAAAAAGTCTTGTGTGCAAATACATTGATAGACAAACACAAGTAAATATAGAATGAAAGTTCAATACAGCCCCAACTACCCAGATTGTGAGTATGCTGTAAAATGTAGTGTGAATATTGAAGGACAACATGCTGTATCAAAGTTAACTTCAAGCATCAACAGGCAACAAGAACAGCAAAGCCCTCATGGCTCCCATGTATGATTCTACTCTCACTTGTGACCTTGACCTTTGACCACTTTAGACAGGTCCCTAAATTAATTGTTACCTGTGCAGGCATACAACACTGCTGTGCAAAATCTGACTTGAACTTGAAGCAAAATTGTGTGTTTTCTTAACATGCTAGTAGGTCTTAGCTTCATAAGAAGGTCAGATAAAACAGAAGTTGGATATTGTTGTCAGATATAATCATATATATGTATTGAGAGACAGACTTATATACATGTATTTATCATGTGTAAGGCTAGTTCTATCTCCAGCAGAAAGGATTTTAACTGTCTAAGCTCTCTGCCTACTGCCGGCAGCTCCAGCCTTTGTGATACAACTTCCAGAAGCACACTATGAGTGGGGAGATCCACTCAGCTAAAGTTCGCCTGCACTGTGTGTGCTCGCCTATTTTTAGTGCTGAAAGTGTCATTACAAGTTGGCATGCGCACCGGATCCAGAAATAAAGTCTTAGCAGAAATACTCAGGGGCAAAGTGCATAATACAGAAAAAGTTACTTAGTAAGCAAAGAGTTAATCATCTTCTGGTAATAATAAGTAAATGCTGCAGTGAGTGTAACCTTGCACAACGCATGTTATGCTTCTTTGGATGGGCAATATTTTTACATTCTAGAGAAGGACATTTGATTTATTTTAACAAATGTACATGTATCTGTTGGGGGTCTTCAGAAGCAGACTAGACCAATCAGTAAACAATTTCAAGCTCTACCGCCGTGAGATGGCCTTAGTCGCCTGCTCGGCGTTAAACCCAAATAACTAACCTGATGGCCTTAACACACAGAAACTATTGGTGTACCAAGTGCTTTCCACCTTTTGTGTCAAATTTTGGATGATTTTCACACATTTTAATGAGTCACACATGTATCACACGAGTCAAAAATGTAATGTATCTCTTTCTGCTGTTTCTGTATCCATCCTGAGATTAAATTCTGACAAAGGAATTGAGATGTTAAATGTGCCAATAAAAATCTTATTCTCTCACAAATATGCATATTTCACACATATCCTGACCTCTTTTGATCTTCATCATCAAAATTAGCTAGCATAGCTTTATCATGAAATGAAATTGGGATGGTCACTTCATAAAACACAATTCTGTCATACCTAATATTATATATTGATCTGTTGTGGCGTTGACCATGAGAGAAGTCTCTCAAATTGGTATGCTTAATACAGTAACAGTATTAGTATATCTGGGCCAACTTTTAAGTATGTGACTTGAATAGTCTCAAAGAAAACGGCCTGTCAGTGGCTCATAACAAAGACTCACTGTTGTTGTCAAACGATGATGACGATAGAACTTTATTGCCATATTATATGTAATAATAGTTAATACATTAGGAAATCATTGCGTGGCTCGAAACAGTAACGAGTTTAATCCAAGCAGAACCCAAAATATGAGCTCCAAACATCTGAATACGCTTCATTTATTCATTCAAATGGTGTTAATAAATGGTGTTAATAACTAAACAACAGGAAGTAAAGAAAAAATGATAAAATTGTTCAAGCATTCATTACTCTATCTTTGCTGTCAACTTGAGCATATGTTAGTGTTACAGTTAGTGTGTGTGCAGATCTATACGACACGGGGCGGTCCGTGGCGCAGTGGTAAAAGCGTCTGCCACCAATGCAAGAGGTGCGAGGTTTGATACCCGGTTCTGGCGTCCGACTTTTCTCCTCTAGTAAGTGTCACCGTTAATTCGGGCGGACCGTCGGGGGTTCTTTCTCCGGGTACTCCGGTTCTTCCTCCCCCACGACTTGAGTATCAGTTTCAGCCTGCCCCACTTAATCAAATTTCAAATATAAACGATTTGAATTTCCAAAACTTCAGTACCTCGCTTGAGCTTTCCCTTAGCACCATGTAAATGTTCCGTGTTTATGTACAGTGTGCGAATGAATGCACGTGATTCACGTGAGCGTGCTTGTTGGGTTCAGTTCGCGGCAGCGCTTTGAGCCGATTTTCAATTGGGATAAAGCGCCTATTTAATGCGCTTATTATTATTATTATGTCAATGTCAAGCATGTACTGATGTAGATAACTTTATTTACACAATACTCCTGAAAAGAAAAGAAAATTTGAGAAACTTGCATGCAAGCCACAGCAAATGATAAGTGATTCTACTGTGCTTATGTAATTTACAAATTTTAGCGTTATAAAAATAGCAGACTTTAAACACAAAACTACATTTACAGACAGTGCTCCCTGAGAACAAACTTCACACATTATGGCACTGGCTATAGAAGGCTAGTAAAGCTGAAGTACTCCCAATATGGTGTTGGGTGTTTTTTCCATCATACATTATGGAATTTAATGTCCATTTATGCTTCCATTGTGTGTAAGCCCCTCCCTGTTCGATCAAGCTTATCACAATCAGCTCTCTACCTTCATTTCTAAACATTTAAATGTAAAATAGATGAATTATGCACTAGTACCACTAGTACATTAAGACATCCAATAAAATTAAACACACTAAATTTATTAAACAGAAAAATATGTTTGTAAAGTTTCATCTAAATGTGCAACTGTCAAAATTGCACATCACCAGTAACAACACTATAGTTGCTGTAATACTAAGTGTTCTCAGAACGCACTGCACAAAAGTGCTACCAACTCACTAAATGATCAGTTATTGCACCTGACACCAAAGAAACAGCCGACAGCCACCAAGCAGCACATCTAGGCATGCCATAAGAAAATGTTGACGTACATTGAAAGGCCTTGTCCTTACCGTCTGCTGCTCCACGGCACCGTTGGCCGTGACGGTGACAGCAGCAGGCGTGGTATATATTGCTGGAGCGCTAGGCTCGGAAGACACACTAGAGACGACCACCCCTACGCCGGAACCTGCCGACACTGGGCTCACCACCTGATGGTGGTACTCCTCCAGACCTGCCTGGGAGTATGTGTATGTGGGCGTCATCTGGTTCTGCACCACGTGCTGAAACAAGATAAAAGACAATGACATTTTCCAACAAATTACCTACATCTCAGCAACTTCTTTTCCCAACATACTGTAGTGTATGTCTGCACCAGAAAATATCTTAAAGTACAATGATTCAAATAAATGGTAATTATTTCTTCTTTAGCAAAGACACTACTGTCATCAATGTACTGACGCTGGCTATTTTTAATCGCAAATGCTGGGGCAAAGTACTAGTAATATACACACACGTTTGTGTCTCGACATACAATAACTACATGAAACTCACCCACATTACTTCTTGATCGCACATCAACTCTCACTTACTGACTGAAGAACAATGTAACACTCTGAAAACTGAATGAACGTGCTACACTTCCAACAGCTGCATTTACACTTACAGTGTTTTACCATTAATACCATCTGGCTTTAGCGATAATAACCATCATTATGATACATAATTTACACATAATTTCTGGTTGGATAATGTCAGCATATGTAGTTTCAGACCTCTATACAAATTTGACCATATCAGAATACATGCTACAGCAATCAAACATGCAAATTACTTGATGGAGTAACCTTTCTAGCAGTATTCCAACATGCGAGAAAATGTCAATGTAATTACTGATATATGAAAACAAAGTAACTCTCTGGAACTGTTCTCATTTAGGGTGGTTACCACATGGTAGTGTCAGCTGCAACAGATGACGGTTGTTAATATGTTCCATGTGTATGCAGTGTCTGAAGTTATAGAACCTGCATCAATCATTCAATGAAAGAAAAAAAAATCGTTGACAAACATCATGTAAACGACATAAAATAAAAAATTAATCAATGGCAAGCAACCTATCGCTGAAGTAATTTACTTTGAAATCACACCAGCAAATGAAAAAAAAAAGTCAATAAAACTAGAAGGCCAACAAACAGAGAGAGGTATAAGAGATTCAGACTGGGGCTACTGAACCTATTACTTGCTCGTCTTTTTTGTTCACCGATTCCAGTGAACAGGTCATATCAAAATGAAAAATGTAACCTGCAGCACAATTAAATGCAAAAAACAACAGCCCTAAGTCTTAGTGTGGTCATACTGTCTAAAAACACAAAAGAGTAAGTACAACGGTCACAGCGGCTAACCTTTGCAAGCAGAACCTTCTGGAGCCCAATTTGCGACACAGCAAGAGGCGCAGCAAATACGGTCTTAATCATTGTGTTGTTTGTATAGGATTTAGTCACGAGTCACAGGAAAGGTCGCTGAGAGACCTGTTAGTCTGTCGCCTCCGACTCACGTCACAGCAAAGAAAAGTCTAAATCTAACTCTCAGATCCCCGACGAACGCTTTTCTCTATCCTCCATCCTCCATCTTTGCGATGCTGATTAAAATGCCCGGGACCAAGGAAGGCTGCTGTCTGGCCTCTTTCTCAGCACTTTGTACCGATGTACCACTGGCGCAAGGATGCTGTTACCATACCTCAGCCCCCCAGTTCACGCAGTCATTCAGTCAAGCTGCACTGGCAAGTAGCCATGCGAGTACACAAACACAAGCATCCACTGACATCCTATTATTTGTACATAAAGGTCAAAGAAAAGCGCACGCAGACCACAGCGGTGCCCACATCACCGCTATCACAGAATCCTGGTCACTCGTGAAGCACTCCAAAACCTAACAGGCCACACGCACCAGTCCTCCGCAGATCAATACTTAGCACTGAAACATTGCATACAACAGCCGGTTGTGTCTGTGCTAGCTCTTCCTTGCACCCCCAGCTTGGTTTTGCAAGATGCTGCCGTGATAGGGAGACTGACCACTAGTGGATGCCAGATGGCCGGGTCAGCACATGGCCGGGTCAGTCTCACCCCTGTGTCATCCGTGTCCTTGCAAGAAACACGCCGCTGTTGACGCGGAAAACTAAGTGATTAGGTCCTGCTCGTCCAAACTTCGCTCGTCAAAATTAATCTCCGCTTCTACAGAACGTGCTAAGTGCACACACAGATCTTCTCATACAGACGGTTTGGTTTACATACGAACTATTGAAACTACTAGAGACCAACAACAAAAAACCCACAAAAAAACACGTTTAGGCACTACCACGTTCAGATTACGCAATCTTTGACAACTGCCAGTATCACAATCTGATGGACAAATCTTTGCCTTTCGGCCTTTACAGGCAGCATTCTTGAAGTTGCCTTGGATACCGATCTCACAGCACGATCATTAGAAACCGACGAGAGTCTTTACACGTCTCCCTTGTTGCGATCAGACACTACTCCACAAGGCAATCGATGAGCTGGTGGTATGGAGGTGGAAGGGAGGAAAGGGAGGGGGCGGGGGAGGGGTGGTGGTGGTCCGCAGTGCCAGAGTACGCGACTAAAGTAATCTACAGTATAAGTTCTGTCTGAGTTTATGCCATGCACATAATCCTGCTGCCGTTCTGTGACTTCTTGGTTATATTAAACCAAGGGTATACTTTACAGTACTTTCCGTAAAGTCCAGAGAGCTAGACCAAGACTGAATACAACCTCTACTGTCACTGCCACCGTGAGATGGCCTTAGCCTGCTCGGCGTTAAACCCAAATAACTAACAAAATTGAATGTAACTCCATTCCTCGCATCTCACATGCACGAAAGCAACTTGCAAAATGCGGCACATGCAAAAATAACTTCTGCAATATATCTGACGGCTTGAGAAAGAGAGAGGGAGGGGAGAGTGAGGGAGGGGAGAGAGAGGGAGGGTTGATTGATTGTATATTGCTTAACGTCCCGACAGCAACAAGACTTTCTCAGGACGTGCCTGCACTGCGTTGGAAAAAAAAAACTAAACAGAATATTGAATGTATGTCGCCAGCCGGTCGTTAAATAAACCTATGACATGGGGCCTAAATAAAGCTAAGACCATTTAGCAATATGTATCCACTATCAAGAGCTACAGGCAGCGCAGACAGTAGGGAGAGTCTAAAAAAAGGCAAATACAGATGGACTATGGGCAGACAGAAACACAAGCCCCAGAATAGAGGGGAAAACCCACCCTGTGGGGCTGACCTGGGTGACCCTGGGAACTAAAAAGTAGTTAACCCCACCCAAGTCCCCCAGGGCAGACCCGGGTGGGGAGGAGAGGGAGGGGGTTCAACCGTCTAAAAAACAAGTTTTGCAGTTGTACGGGAATGTGTCACAAAATATTGCCTTTTGTGTATCGTGTTAATTACACACGGAAAACAATTGCGTCGTAAACTTTAGCAGCCACTTGCCGTTTTTCGACAAACTGTCTGAAAGCTAAAATGTCGGCCATTTAATGAACACAAATCGTGCTAGCCTAGCCCCTCTCTTCTTCCCCCTTCCGTGTAAACAGACCGCTGCGCCAACACATGTGGCCCGGACTGATTACACACCACAGGGAGATGAGGCTGCCTGCGCCAGCCTGCCAGTGCGTGTACAACAGACAACGAGATGTACAACGGGGTAAAGCCAGGAAACGAGGTCACCGTCTGTGCTATGTTCGCTTCCCGGCTTTGTCTCTGGATAAATTTAAATTGTGTTCTGCGCACACAACGTCGTAACAAGTACACTGCACTGAGAGAGAGCGAGATAGAGGGTGGTGGTGGTGAGAAATGTATTACAGATGGCACCCGTTAAGCGCGAGGGTTTGGGCCTGATACACATGCTTACTGATCGGAGAGAGTGCATGCTTACTGATCGGAGGGAGTAAATGCTTACTGGTCAGAGAGAGTGCGAGAGACCAGTTAACCACTCTGGGGTCATAGAAGCCCGAAACTATCGAGTTTCATCCTTGCTCGATTGCCAAAGCTTCCCAAAATGTGTTACGCTTTTATCCATCATATAACTAGTATCTACAGTACTAGTCCGTGCAAGCACTTCGAACCCGCCCTGCCTCTGGTTGTAATTGATTTACAAGACATTGCCTCTGTGCGAAATTCTCCCGTTTCCATGGAAACCAACTGCTCCTACTGGCCAAAGCTTTGGACGGCGGCCTGCAATCTCTTATCATTTGATTACATTACACAACTGCAATGGTGACTCCTGAATCACTGGCCGAATTCCACGATTATTGGTAACATGATAACAAGCTGAGTATGCACCGAAACAGTATAATACTGAACGACCACGATACAAAAAATATGATGTGCGCGTGCATTGCTTCCTTCAAAAACGGAAAAAAAATTGAAATATCCTAGTGAATGCGAAACGTCCTACTCCATCAATAACAGAGTCCACACGGATATGATCTATCCACTAAATAATTATGCGTGTGATCAGTGATTAATGATAAACCAGAAATAGTCCATGACTATAAATATAGACATTATCACTGCTGTTCATGACCGCGGGAAAAAAAAACCAGTGTGAATACCACTCGTGTGATCAGAATTCCTGAAAAAAGTGGACTGTATCGGACCAACTTTAAAATACATTTTAGCCAGACAAAAGGGCCAGGCTGTATTCAGGAGGGGGATTGGTTGTGAATGAAATTAGTTGTGACCACAAGAACCTTGTGATATAGGAGACTGGTGTCATACGAGCACTGGCACATACTGATTCTGTGCACTGCAAAAACAGAATCGGCGGGGTTTGGATGAATCATGAGTTCCACAGTAATGTGATGCCATAGGGCTGGCATTATCAGAAAAGGGCAAACCTCTCGCCTAGATTTGGCAGCTATCATTGTAGACATGACTGTGCTCAATGAGCAAAGACTGCCTCTAAGAACATAATATTATAAGCGCAAAACAAATGTGTGTATGTACCTGTAAGTATAACACACATTTATACATTCACGAGATTACGTAATAAAATGTTCTGTGACAATGCAGCTGCCAGGCAGTTTTGTGTATGAAGGTTCAACATACAGCAATGCCAGTCCATCTACAGTCACACTAGCAGAAATGCAGAAAACACTAAACAGCAAGCTGAGTGCAGCATTACTAATGACACGTCACACACAGAATCCACAAGCTGTTGGTAGTCTCTTCAGAGCTAACAGGGAACAGGTGTCAATCTAATTTAATGCCAAAACGTGTATGAACAGCATCAATGATAGTTAAAACTGAACTTACATTACTTAAATGATGTACTAAAAAATCAAAAATTTTGGTAAGTATAAATATTCAAAAGCTAGAAAACAAAAAAAAATGCTGGTGTTCTCATGCAATACAAAATATTCTTTCCTAGCTTTCAGTTTCACAACTTTCACATTAACTTTAATTATAAATAAAAATAAAGAAATGTCAAGTTTGACAACTGTTAAATGTTTAACTTTAAGGCTTAACGTCTTTTCCCACCATCAAGGTGACTTCAAAGATGGGGTATGGAAAAAGGATCTGAACAAATTTGTACCCCAACGGGGTTTAAATTTATGATGGCTTGATGCTCTACCACCCGAGTCCCCTTTGACAATTGCACTGGCAATGGTAATCAATGAAAAACAAGGACAAGAATGAAAAAAGGTCTGCGCACCTATTCTTTTATCCTTGGAAAAGTAAAGTTTCATTTCATTCATTTCAAACATTGCTTACTTAAAGTGATGTATTCCAGGGCCCGCTCTGATGGTTAACAATAACATTTTAACTTTACAACAGATTTTCCATTTTGTCTTGCCTCAACTAAGACTTTTCCACCCCTCTTTTTACAATCCATTCAAGTAGACACGTGTAACAGGTTTTCTACTGCCCCTGGTGCAAATCATTGGAACTCTCCCACATACAAAGGAGAAGAAGAGCAGAAAGGTCTTTCAACTTACGATATTCAAACTTCACAAATTATGTTAGCCTTTTGTCCAGCATTATCATAAGACATACAAAGAACATTTATAAAGGAGATATTGAAAACTATTAACTCTTTAATGTCTGATGCAGGGTGGCATTAAACAACCTGACTGAACAATTGTGTTAGATATTCACATTTCAAATATAATACAAGCACTGCTGAAATAAAAACAAAACAAGCTGTCTTGAAAAATATTGTGCAAATAAATTCATGGCATACATCAATACACACCATTCTTATGACTGGACCAGGTGGTGGCATTCGCACCGGCATCCACATGGAACTGAGCTTTGTCGCACAAAAACCAGCCCAGAAAAACAAAGTGTACAACAGTCAACATCCATCCACTATGACGCCAACTACAGCCTTCTCTTTCCAGTAAATACTGAACTAGGATGGCTGCTTATGTCCTTCTCGGCAACGGCACCTATCTATACCTCTCGAATGGTCTGGGAACACACACTACCACCACTTTGCTTTGGCACAAATTATGACTCCAGCACGATGAATGCAAATTAGCTCGGTCCCTAGTGTACGAGCCACATGTTGCACACTATAGAAAGCCAATACCGCCGTCCCAGCTGATGATGCGCTTGTCAGATGTACAGGCAAGCTGTAATACAAATACCCAAAAGTTCACAGCAGCCCATCTGCAATTTACAACAAGACGACTGCTGTGAATTGTGGAGCGCTAGTGCGAATTACGCTCTGACCCCTGAACATCAGCCATGACTAAATGGGCTGATCCACAGACAAAGCAGGCTTGGTCCCTATAAATCTTGAAAACAAAAATTGCATACCAGTTGTTTAGCTGCTATCGGGGCTGGCCACATCATCTCTGATAGTTGTTGAAAGTCGATGCGTAGTCAGAAACAAATACAGACAAAATGTCTAACTTTTTAAAAAGTTCGTTCAAGATGGCCGTATCAAATCAAACGCTACCAGTGCAAAAGTGCTACTAGATGCGTAGTGAAGGTTATGGTGTAAAACGGGTCTGGGAGAACTCTGGAATCTGGTTGGTCTGTTCGGGAAATGGGGCGCAGGGTAAAAGCCACAGGGTCCAACTTCCGCAGCCCCTGGTTGGTGGATTCCAAGTTTGGGAGAGCCCACGCACCCTTGGAAGGCTTTCTGTGAAACCGGAGAAGGGTGCTGTAAATTTCTTATGCTGGCATTTCCTACACGGCAGGAGGCATGTCTACTGGCACGCCGAACGGCGATGAGATGTACAAGTTTCTGGCCTAGCACTGCCATAATTATTTATAAGTACCTGAAAAGAAGCGTGCGCTGGTAAACTAAAGACGCGCATCGGCATATAATCAAGTTTTTGAGCGACATGATTTACCCCGAAAACTCTTTAGTAAGATATTTGTAATGCTTCATTGTACACCAACTTAAATAACGAGATATAACCCTGTCTCTGGCGAACACGTCATACCTACAAACCAGATTGTGGTGTGTGTAAAAAGACAAGGTTGTTGTTTTTGACATAAAATAGTATCGCGAGCAACTGTGTTCGCCGATAGCTTGACATAGTCATTGTTTAGACCGTGACGTCACGGGCTCATGTCCCGTGTGCAAGTCGGGTCGTTTGAGAAGATGCAATCACCCAGCATGCAAACAAGATGCATACTATTCCAGTAATCCAATCCGATGCGGCTTCAGACATTGTCTCTTGCAGATGAACGGCTTCGGCCGAGACCTGAAACTGCATGGGCGGGCCAAATAACATAGCTCACTTAGTACACGTTTTACAGCTGACCCCCCCCCCCCCCCCCCCCCCTGGAATTACCAATAAAAATCGTTTAAGTGGAGTATTTTTGCCGAACTAATTGACCATTTTAAATCTCCAAGCAATGGAGAAAGTTGTATATTTGAGAGCTGTGCTCGACACAATAGTTATTTTTTTTCCGTACTTAGCGCAAAAAAAAGATTGCATCTCGGAGTGGTTGTCAGCATCTCATATCAATGGTAAAATTGTAGGCTGCTGGTTTTGCGACAAGCAGCCTCAAGAAAAGTATACTGTGTGACAGTCTCTGCAATTTATTCACTGTCAGTCATTACTATTATTATACATCTAAAAGTGAAGATGATGCAAAACTGAATGCTGTTTATTCTCAACAGTGTATTTCAATTGTATCAGTACTATGTGCCTACTCGACAAAACAGAAAAACGAGACTGTGGAGAAATAAACCAACTTTAAGTTCTAAAACATGATTGTCGTCCATGCAGGGCTGCTCATTAACTAGATTCTAGATTCTTTATGGCATTCCAGAGCTATAATAGTTAGCCCGCTCGGTTCAGATTTCTTTTAAGTCTCATGTCACTCTGTAAAACCAGTTGACTGGTACTCGTGTTCCCAGGACCGTAGACTGTTCAAAATGTACTGAGTAACCAGACTCAAAATGTTAAGTGTTGATAAAAAAGTCACTTGAAACTTGTTTAAAGATCATAAAAACTTTAATAATAAATCTGTGTAAGATTTCTGTAAATGTTACATTTTTTAAGCATCTCTGCATTTTTCCAAGTCATATTTATAGATTATTTCATAGGCATGTGCAATAATACATACAACAGAAACTTAAGACTGGCATTTTCAGTACACAAAAAGGTCATTAAAATTTGATAATTTTGACAAAATAAAATGATGGCCACTGGTAATGTTCGCGTATTTTGTTATGTACTGTGATTAATATTGAAGTTGAAAATATTGTGTTGTATCTGCGCAGACGAGTGGGTTCCAATTATAGGAGTCCTAGTAGAATTTAAAAAGCATGAGGAGTGGAGGGTTGATGTCCCTGTATGCATGACCCGAGAAGAATCCAACGGCGGCGCAGTCGCAAAGTCAGTCAATGTTATGAATCAGTTGTCTTTGGCGTCCATGCTCGACATTGAGACAATAAGAAAAATTAACGTCTTGTAATGTTTGAACAAAACCTTACTGGCCTATTGTGCCCATGGCTCAGTGCTGACGAAAACGCGCCAGTCTAGAAGCTAAAACGTAGATCTCGACACACTAATTTTTGTAAATCAGTACAAAACTGAGTCTCCCACTATTCTTGTACAACTTGTCATAAGATGACAAGAAATACAATCCCCAAAACGGACCCTTCGCCCAAAACGGTCGCTTATTGAAACAACTCAGTTCAACTACACCGGCGTAAATAATCTTGAAATAAACGGCAGTAAATTACCCATGGGTTTCTATTCAGCGGATTCCATCTGTTATCGAGTGGAGGGTCCCTGAAAACTCGCTGACTGGGCTCAAAGACTGGATACATGCCATGGGAATTTTTAAAAAAAATGCCCTAATTTTACAGTTTGTTCATTCGCAAGTTTAGTGGCAGAAGGTAATACTGTGACGGACACCTTAAAAGTGAAACTGACTAGGTCATCAGCACCAAATAGCTTCACCATCGCGCATTGACCAAAAAAGATAGTGCCACACCTGAGAACAAAATTAGTTTAATTCATGACTAAATGTTTTCTGACGTTAGGCTTTCGCCGTTATAACTGACCACGCGTACAACGGTTTTACGCT
The DNA here is from genome assembly GCA_036245525.1 of Semisulcospira habei. NCBI lineage: Eukaryota > Metazoa > Mollusca > Gastropoda > Semisulcospiridae > Semisulcospira > Semisulcospira habei. The sequence goes on along the minus strand of BTPG01000008.1, from coordinate 169,165,904 downwards.
AACACAACGCGGGATGCGGGATCGAATCAGTGAGGACTGAATTCTAAGCACGAGTGGCCAAACAGATGCCTGCGAGTGCGCGTTATATACAAAAATGCGCCGTGTGCGTGTCAGCCCCTCGCGAGCACACTGCGACAACATACGCATGTACTCAATAGTACTAGTAGTTAGTATAGTCGACGGTACTGACTATCGAGTATGTGTGCCGTGCGCGCATATGCGCATGCAGTGATTCGCATAAACAGTACTGCTCACTTTAAGTCAACAACAACACGCATTTGGTGTGTGTGTGTGTGTGTAAACGTGGTGTGTGCGGTGTGTGTCGGGGGCATGCGCGTGTGCCGGTGTCAGGACTGATTAGGGGAGGGGAGTCACTGTACGCCAGGCAGCACTCATTCATCACTGACCGTCCTACTGATAATCAACGTGCCCGGCTGCTTGATAAGACAGATCATGCACGATCTGTGGCGTACGATACACAACCAGCCTGTATACTTGGCTAAGTTGCAAGTTTCAATGCCGCTGAAAGCACGGCCCCGGGTCCCAATGGCGCACGACTAAACTTGGGAATCGTGCGCCGGATCGAAAGTAGCCACTGACCGTCCAACGATATATGGCACCTTTAACCTTATCAGTGCCGTTTTTCTTCATTATTATTTCATCAACTGCGCCGTGACAGTAGAGTCAATCTTTTCTGCATTTTTTCTAGTCTCTCCGTAAAACTGACACATGGCAGATTTCAGTTATCACCGATGACTGACCACTGATTAGTCAAATGTAAGCAGTATCACTGAATCACAGCAGTTCAGTAAAGTTTCATTTTAACCCCTTCACTGACAGTGGGCACAAATTGTGCTTTTGAAATCATTGTAAAGTTCAATGACAGTCGTCAAAGGACTTGAAACATGGCGGATGACGAAAATGAAGTGGCCGCCCGGCGTTCAGTCCAGCCAAGCGAGACTGAACTGAGCGGCGGCGGCACGGTCCCTCATGAGCGACCCCCGCAACTTCTTGCAATTAAGATGGTGTTAAATGTTAAATTTTTCTCAGCAGTGAACGAGTATGATGGGGTATACATTACTATTCCGCCGGCCGCCAAAACTGACCGATTCGCATTGTTTTCAGTGTACCTCAATCGGTATCCTATCAGTCAGTTCTGGTAAAGACAGAACTTCAGTGTTCATCAAGCTAGTCGTCCACGATCAGCACCTTTAAGTGAATTATTTAGGCAGTCAGAACAAACTCACCAACAAGGATGACGTGTAAACTTTCGTACTTGACCTGCCGTGCTGAAGAGACGCCGGAGTCCAATTCAGTAGTTTCAGGCCCGTTGCTACCGTATCGCTTTTCGTTTTGTCAAGACTGCATTAATACTAAAAGCTTCTGATGCCGCGGTTTGTTCGGGTATGAAAATGGGGCTGACAAAGGGAGGCCCTGTCGGGAGGGGGTAGGAGGAGGGGCAGATGTGGCTCCTGGAAGAAAAACAAAAAAACACCCTGGCCCCAACCCCCTACCCGTCCCACCATGAGTCATTGCCCTCTCGCCATCCTTTTGTCCAGCCGGCCTCTCAGACAAAGGGAGCAAAGCGGCAAGCGGCCCGAGCAGCAGCGCCGCGATGCCTTCCCTTGACTCCAAGCGCCACAACGAGCTGTGTAACTAATAAAAATATTGATTTTTCGGTTCCTCGCGAACACATCGCTCGTCAACGTATAAAAGTACCCTGCTTCAATGTTAACATCCACGATAAAGCAGACGCGGTCACAGTATCTCTCTCTCTCTCTCTCTCTCTCTCTCTCTCTCTCTCTCTCTCTCTCTCTCTCTCTATATATATATATATATATATATATATATATATATATATATATATATATATATATATATATATATATATATATATATATATATATATATATATATATATATATATATATATATAGTACTGACACTTCACTATTATCAAGAAACCCTTTGACTCCCCTAACCAAATCGCGTCTGTTTTATAGAAGGAAGCCATTTAATTCTGCGAGTCAAAAAGTTAAATAAAACTGAATCTCAGTAGTCACAACAACTTGCAATTCAAAACTGTTATTCACAAACCAGATAGGTGAGGCTAGCGGCGCTGGAAGAATTGTACACAAACCAAGGGGAATCACAGCGCTGGACAGAAACAGTTAGATCCCCTTCCCCCGGCTATCCCTCAGGATGGAAATGATCGTCTTGTTCTATACCTGCGTATTTCTCTATGGGCTGGCGATTGGGTGCCTGATAGGCGGGGGGGGGGGGGGGGGGGGGGGGGGGGGGGGGCAGGGGATCTAACTGTTTGTCTGTCCAGCGCTGTGATTCCCCTTGGTTTGTGTACAAAACTGTTATTGCATTTCCGGCACACATTAACCATGCACACATGCATACAACATGCACATTACGCTATTGATATGCTTATGTACTAAAAAGTTACACTACCGGTATGTGTCTGTAATGGAAAAATCAGCATTACTTGGCATAACATGTAAGATCCTCTCCTTGTGCAACTGATTTTTTGTTGCTGTCCAAGTGTCAATGCATTTGGATTGTCTTGTATTCGGGTACGCTGATGAAGAAGAAAAAGGATTGTCTTGTAGACAGCTGCTGACTGATTCTGCAGGGTACATATCAGCTACAATCTAAGGTGAAACAAGAGCCTACCTAGGACAAGGAATGGCAACAATGTCAGTGTCCACAGACCAGTGTCCAAGCCTTTTAACCATTTTCATCCTGATACACTATTGCTTGAAATAAGTTTGACTATGATAGTTCAAGATCATGGTGCCAGAATGCTATTCTGGCACCGCCTTTGAACTGAAATGGTTGACCTATCTCCTAGTCCGTGTCTGTATCTTCTTACGGTTTGTCAGGCTAAATGGGTTAACCGGCAGAGGCTGACGGGGTGCGGCAAGACCAGCCAGTTTATTCCAACAAGAGGCATAAGTTATAGTGCGCTCCTGCAGCCAAGGGAGCGCATAAGAATCTATGTTGCATGTGGGAAAAACACAAAGTCATGCTGTTCCTAAGGAGGTCAGTGAGGCTTAGATGAACGACTGATAATGTGAGGTTTGTACCATAGGTGCCTGACCTTGCAATGCCTGAATGCTATGATAGGTGTTTCCACAAACACGGTACACACACTCAATAATAGAGCAAAAGGGGTGAAAGTAAAAGTAAATTATGAAAAGTTTAAAAGACGCGATGCACAGCGACTCTGCAACAGTTTTAAGCAAAATGTGGCTCAATATAATACCAAACTTGCTCGCCAAATCGAACTGTGAGTTTGGAAACGAGGCTTATATCACAGTGAAAAATTTCCTCAAGCAGATGATGGTCACAGAAACATAGCTCGATCATATGCTCATGCCTGATTAGTTCATCAGTAACAAACATGCCGAGGTTAATACATGAGTCTTGGGCTCTTTTGCGGCATTCTCATTGAAAGCAGCCTCATAGTGCTTAGCGCCGAGTCCTGCACCGGCCGTTCTGTGAAAAATAGGTCAAAACAAATCAAACGCACTACATCTTCCGTCCTGAGTGAGTGGCCTTGAAGTTTGCTTCTAACGTTCTGTCCGACTATTACTGTGCGCGCAAGAGATCATTCGCAGAAACTATGATCGACTTCCAAATTTAACACGCACTTACTAGACGCCTATGGCCGGTGACGGCTTGCACTTTACTATGATCAACCGCGACCCATACCAAGCAAAAGCCTCTCTTTTGCACGAGGAATAGAATTTTATGAGATCCGACACCACGTAATGCTCATGAAGTACTGTGGCATACCTCTATGCTCAAGACTGAGTATTTGTCAGTGGCATACCTCTCATTGGCTATGAATAACCTGACTGATTCACCCGTGTTCCTCACTGAGCAGCCGCAGAAGGGGGCGTTCAGCTTGAAAGTTTGCGAGGGCCGTCTGTCGTCAGACTTTTGATGGGCCTATCACTGTCAGATGGTCACGCTACAACATCCGCAGTGATGGGCACATAACAAACCTTCCGCGCCCGCTGTCCACTAATGTCATACCGCAACAAGACTTCTTGCGTCACGTGGCATACTTATCAGTGTGACAGGACAATTTATAAATCCGCATGGTGCGTTAAACCAGCTCAGTAGAAAAGACCATGGAACTGGGAAGTGGAAAGCGCTGACAATCTAACGCCAACAACCTCTCACTGAAGAACAACGGTACCCGCCACAGCTGAGCAATATATTTGAGTAGCTGGTATGAGTCAACTGCATCAAATGATGGCGAGATTTGACAAATCAAAAACAAAACCATTTCATATAAGTACTCAAACCAAGGGGAATCACAGCGCTGGACAGACAACAGTTAGATCCCCTGCCCCCGCCTATCAGGCACCCAATCGCCAGCCCACAGAGAAATACGCAGGTATAGAATAAGACAATCATTTCCATTCCTAAAAGAATGGATCAGGTCTCTTATATAACCCATGTCTTTCTCCGGAACTTAGGAAGTAGGCAGGAGAAACATTTCATATAAGACTAAGTTTTAAGTTGCGGTCTACTTGAAAGGCAACCGTATACTTAAGCCGATCTCTGTGCCAGATTACTAGTAAATGCAGTATTGCGCAAGACTCGGACACTAAGTAGCCTAAACGAGTACGCCATTAACCCCTTCACTGTCGGGAAAACTGCGTTAATTTAGTAACGGCCGCTTTGTGTGAGTTTACATTCATGTTCCCAGGAAACACTGGGTTCAGTGTCTGGTGTTGAAGTGACTATGATTTTTAAGCCACAATTTGCCTTCACTGGCAGTAAAATCCAGCGAGATTTGTGTCGGTAATATGTTTGCCGGCACTTTCAGCCTTATAAATATATGCAGCCGGATTAGGCCAATATCCTTGGTTTAAAATGAAACGGAATGATGAAGAACGTCCAACAAAATGACTGGATCTACATTGTTTCTGAATCTGTACTAGTATCTAGGGCCGACATCCTCCTAAGGGGGCAAAAATGAGTGCTACATCATGCGTTCACCTTTCTGGTCTAACTGTAGAGTTTTGCCGGCGTGTTTAGCGTATCAAAAAGGGTGGTCTCAACGGCGTGAGGAACAGCAGTCGGCAAACGGCCCCTTCCGGTCTGCAAGAGGATGCAAAGGCTAAAGGATTTTTCAGACTGTGTTTCCTCAAGCGAAGTAGGTCGTATGGGATATCAGCCTACGACTTAAAAGGTTAACCCTTTGGCTGTCGGTAGCGCTTTTTGTCGCGATGATTCTTGCAGGAATCATCATGACAAAAAGTGCCACTGACAGCCAAAGGGTTAAAGAAAGGGTCTGCCTGCAGTCAAGCGCGAGAAGAAAACAGGCATTGTGGTCTCATGAAAGCCAGACTGCCTTCTCCGCCCCAGGATACACCACGAGAGTAATGCCAGCAAGAGAAGCAAGAAAAATATCCACAGACCTAACATAAAACGGGGGACATGAGAATCAATGTCCGTTGTAGATGACTGTCGTTTGCTGCGGGCGGGAGTGCCACGGGATGGTGGGGGAGGAAACAGCGCCTCAGGCGATGTCCCCAGTCGTGGCAGCCAATTCCTTTGTCAACATCGTCCGTCGCTGGTCCTGAGCCCAAAATTAACAGTCCACAGTCTGAATCAGTTTATACCCCGATGGCATCCTCCGTATGAGAAGAAACGATAACATTTTGGAAATATAAGCTAATCCTGCCTGTCCATGTCTCTTCGGCATCAACACTGGTGGTGAGTTCAGTTTAAAAATTAACAGTCCAGGCCAGCGTTGACAGTCGACTTTGTGTGTACAAGAGCCTGGGTCTAGATTTCATGCTCAGAGACAACGAACCGTATGTCCGTCCGGCGTCACTGCTAGTAGAACTGCGAAAGGAAGCAGAACTTTACAGAATATTGGCATCATCACGCCCTAAAAGAGTGTTGACCTTCCAAGCTGACCTTAAACTGAACCAAACCTCAAGTTAAACTGAACGACTGTAGAGTGTAGACCACCGTGGGGGCTCAAATCGGTTTTAACGGCCTCGACTTGAACATCAACAATAAATTTATGGAACCGGCCATATTGTCATTTTAAACAAAAGAAACTAAAGTTGAACCTCGGGCACACAGCGGTAACAAACCTGCGATGAAAACATAACCAAGAAAAAACATCAAGTTAGGTCGACGATTTCAACGTGACAGCATGAAGAAAAAAACTGACCCGTCTCGATCAATGACGGAGACTGACCAGATCACCTGATTGAATAGACGCTTTCTAGAAGTAGGGGGGAAAAAAATGGCACTGACTCACAAATACTCACCTCACGAGCTGCAAACGTACTTTACAGCAGTGTTTACTGACTTGTTATATAATTATAGGACTGAACTGAAATGTCTACTAAATGGCATTAATCACTGACTGTTCAGCATCAGCACACGTCCTCATCTCAACTGCAGAACAATGGCCTGTTTTCCTCTGAAAAGGAAAATCGCCGCTAGATTCCATCACGTTAAACAGCGGAAAGAGCTCTTGAAACACCATTACAACATAATAGAGCGTTGTGCAGTCGAACCACGATCCAATTAATGGGTCTAGTGTATAAAACAAGGGATCATGTTAGACTGATTACAAACACAGCGCATCTATTCCTTCAATTACACTGATGACAATAACAATGCGGCCATGTAGTTGTGGACGGTAATTACGGGTTAACAGGCCGGTGAAAGTCACCTGGGTAAATGGCTGGCATGTAATTCAACACCATTGAGATAGCTCTTATAATTCGACCTATAGGTTAACTTCAAGTCGCATAGCTCTTATAATTCGGCCTATGACTATACGTTAACTTCAAGTCTCAGACATACATAAAAGTTTGTTAACTTGAAATGCATGTAATGTTAAAAAAGAACATGCATCGGTAAATGTTTCACAACTGATCCCTGACTGAGCAACAGTGATGATTTTATTCTCGCTGTCTGGTATCAAAGCCATGTTCAGGCCATAGGTGCTCTGTGGATTCAGTAATAGCTCATTGGCAGTGCCCACAGCCGGACTCCGCTTGATAAATCGGTCGATCCAGTGACACGCAGAAGATGCTGGAAGTGAGAGAACTTTCTGACCGTAGATTCAGTAAATGGGCGTCTCACTGATACAGAGAGGTTTCATGTCACGTAGCAGACAGCGGCGAGCACACAACATTGATCACCTGTCAGTATAAAGTGCATATAGGTTCTGTGATCGTCGGTGACTGCTCTAACCGGTGTCACCGCCTTAACACGTCCTCCTGGACACCCAATAAGTAAGAGGTCTTCAGGTCGACGTCAACCGCGGCCGAGATCGGCCCGAGGACTTTTTTCTTCCAGGGACCGAGTCTCTCAGGCATTGCTGTAACTGATCATATACCCCTTCCCTACCACTCTGTACATACATTTTTGTTTCTGAGGAGGGATTGTTCGTTCAACGACCAAAAGCCACAACTGTCCCAGAAACATGGATACAAATTGGACTGAGCAAGAGGCATAGATCCCCATGGGCGGAGCCCCCACAAGTGCGGGGGCTCACGAGGATCTATGTCTCAAACTGGATAGTGTTCATGTTTTCTCGGCAGTGAAGGGGTTAAGAGCCCCTGCGGTCTACAGAGGCGAAGTAGGCATATAGCCGTTGCCGGCCCTGAACCAAGTCTTGTTTATGCCGGTGGTGTAACTGTGTGCAGACTAAGTAGAATTCTGCTTTTTGCAGCGTGTCGTTGGCGCTGTCAATGCCAAAGGTAAAACCAATTTGTCGCCAAAACGCGAACTACTGAAACTTTCACATGACGGATCCGGCAAAACCCACTCGGTCCGTTTTTGGGCGGATAGCGTCCGAGTGTGTTTTTTTCTTCTCTTTTTGATGGCGGGCACTCGGCCGATCACCACTGCCGTAAGAACTCATACGGCATGCATATACACACCGACACTGACACACACACGTACGTGTACCATCATCACGGCAGACGCATACAAATGACTCCGGCTGTGCGGTAAGGGCGAGAGAGACTGAGACTGGCAAGCGTAACCAAATAAAACAAAACTGACACTGACATACCATCAGTGTCAACTAATGCGGGATTTAGCGGACCCGCGGACCCAACTGAAATAAAGACAGTTGTACATGTACACTGATTCGGCCCATTCCTCAAATTGCGCATTACTAATTAAATCTGACGCGCTCGAATTGTGAGTCGCTAAAGTGACCGAGCCGCGGGCGGCTTTCCACCACTGACATAACTACTGACCACCAACTGTCAGTCGATGCTGAGCCAGTGAACTGCTTAAGTAACTTGACTTAGTAAGTAATCGGTTGGACTTGTTATCTCAGTAATTTTTCACCCGAATGACTTCTCCTCCGATCGTGAGCCCTTTCAGTTCGACCAGTCCACGAGTATGACGATCCTTCCTGCTGCTGAAAGGGCCGTTGCCGTAAAAAGACTGTACCGAGTTGGGCGTAAAGGTACCCAACCGACAGCCGCGAACAGGATACCGTCAGCGAATCATTATTTGGTCTCATCTTCAACGGCCATATCAAGTACAAACAACCATATGATAATGCCGACTAAAAGTCCCCACTCCAATTGTCGATCCCGAAGGCTAACACTGTGACAGCCTGGCGCAGGCTCAATAGCTGCCCTCGGCGCCACTTGTCAGGCAGTGCATGCGCTTTCAGTTAGCAAACCCTGAACGAAAGACGTGGCGGGCCGGCGCACTCAATACAAAAGTGGACAAGACTGGACGACTGAAATGGATGACTGACCACACACGGCAATTCGACCGCTCGTGTCAGTCATTCTTTGTTTCGCGACCGCATAACTTGAACGGCAGTAGCCGACTGCCTTTTCTGCCGACACTAACGGAAAACTTGAAGATAAATTATGGTTTACTCACAGATGCATGATAAATGGGCGCTGTTAGCAGCATCTTGACGAACTAGCCGAGTTCCTCCGTGATGTTCATCCCCCAGCATCCGATGTCACTCTCCGAGACCCACTACGTGACCCTCTCCTGTCCCTCTTTCTCTCTCTCCATGCACAGGGATGCCTGGGCAAACTAGGTCAGCCTCGGACAGGAATGCGGCGAGTTACCTTGAAGTGCGGTGAGGCTAGCACAGCAGAGCACGGGAAAGGTAGGCTCGGATGGGAGTTAGGTTAAAGCCTCGGCCTGCCAGCCCGCCGCTACAGTACTGTCACCGCGGGAAAGTGTCCGGCCCGTGTCACCGCCGACGCACGACACACCACAGTCAAACTCAAGCAACCAGTCTCCTTCCCTTTCCTCACTCTGTCCGCTTTCAGTTCAACGCTGTAGCTGCTAGTCACGTCGATTTCACTCCGTCACCGAACTGACACGGTCAGGCACTACACGGGACAGGTGTAGTGCAGTGTAGGGTCAATGCGATAAGATCTGCGCCAAGCCTGATTGTGGGGCTGTTTTCATCTCTCTTGACCCACGACTTTTCGGCCCCCAATACAGGCTAAGACAAACCCACCTTTTCCTTCATCGACCGCCGCTCGTTGATTAGGCCGCCTGTCGACTCACGCGCAGTACGGCTGCCATACAACGCGGGTTACTGCTGCCGCGGGAACACTGACGATACAGTTCAAGTTGTAGGAAAAATGCGAGGTCACACACACACACCTATGTTTGCTGCATAAAGATGATTCACAAAGGAGCTCTATAAAAAGGAGATTTTGTGTTTACCGTATACTCTCCGACCAGGTGCCGCAGTAACTGGAAAGGAAATACTGACGTGTAATGTTCCTCAGTGCAGACTGAAATGAGTACACGGCAATTCGCTACCGAACAGAGGCCAATTAGATACAATACCACACTGAATAACAAACTGACTAGTTATCCACCACATCTCCAAGTCCAACCAACAAACAAAGTAGGACAACTGTGTGCTCGACAGTACTCAGTAACATAAAATTCACTAGAAATGTACTGTGCCCTGTTCAGGTATACACAGTTTCGTGTCTCACACAATATGACCGAGCCGGTGAGTGTAAATGGCCCGCGTTTCTCGTGGAAGGGTGGGGGGGGGGGGGGGGGGGGGGGGCTCTTAGTGTTTTACTGCCTTTTACTGCCTCTCTTTTGTGTAGCGCCTGCCGCTCTCAACCCAGTCTACTTTACATTTCCTCAACCCAACGATGTCAAGTAATATAGGGCAACTCTCAGCAAGAGGCATACATTCTCATCGGCCCCTGCGGATGCAAGGTTGCCTGACAATCTATCCTTCTTGCAGATGAAAGGCTGTGGGGCTAAGCCCTTTACTGTGCGTCTTCATACCCTGCACTGTACCCCGTTCTCGGTTTTGCGAGGACACCGTAAATAAAACCTGACTTCGCCGCTAGCCTTAGCCTTCTTGGGCTTGACTCCAGATTTGTTTCCCCCGATAAACTAATTGGCAACGCTTCACTGACAAAACTTTTGGGGCCGTGTGCGCGTTATATAAAGGATGACATCTCACGGAAGATGCAAAATAATGTCGGCTTCGCTCAAAAGTCGGACAAAACACTTTTTCTGAGATCGCGACAACACTTTAGTATACTATAATACAATTTATTTACCCATCTTACAATTATTAATGTAATTAGGACATGATTTACCCCCACCCCCCCCCACCCCCCTCCAAAGCCATCCATCTGCGGAGACTGTCGTGGACACATCAATGAACTTGACTATAATGTTTGAAGATCATTAATGCAAAGATAAAACGGCCGAAAAAGTACACATGCAGTCTGTGACAGACTTAGTGCTCTGCCAAGAGAACTATCCTTGAAAAATCAAATCAGCCTGGGGCCTTTACAACACTCATAAAATTACATATATATCATAAGTCTTCCATACGCTTCGGATCCTACCAACCCTCTCCCTGGCCTGCAAGCAGAATAGATCATCTTGAGCCAAACAACATACAGTATTCAATTGCAAAATCTATTTGAAATGCACGTCTCCTGCTGCACATACGGCAATATATTTACGTCTGTGTTTCTCTGGCGGGGTCGTTCAGTTTCAGTCGTGTGCTATGTGAACACTATTTCATTGTGTATTAGAAAACATTCAGTCCTCTACTGATCTAGATCTACAAGTACACATACAAGAGGCAGGGATTCACATAAATCGGCTCCAGCTTTTACTGACTAAAGTGAGGGCGTTATACAACCGTCACATAGTACACAGACTTCATGGTTGGAAATGGGAGTCAACACAGTCATAGGTTCAAACATGCAGACAATGCCAGTTGTAAATCATTGTCTGTCAATACATTCAAGTGTAGCGGCAAACTCTATATGACACATATGCTGGCCAAATGATTTCTACCTTCCTTCCATTGCAATTAATGCTGCACATCACATGGTTCTGTGAGGAGTAACAGACAAGTCACACAACAAAAATAAACCCAGAGGGAAACAATGATTAAAAACCCTGTACATGTATTACTACATGTCTACAAAACAGAGAGAAATCATTCCACAAAAAGAAAACTTTCGAAAAGCAAGAACAGTGGTCATGCTAGTATTGCCACTGTTGGTGTTATGATCCTGTAATGGTTCCGAACTGAAACAACAGGATGAGGAGTTTATAAAAGAGCAAACAAGTAAATTTTGCTTCCATCTACACTTAAACAAACTGAAAAGTCACGAGGCGTTTGGATGGGGAGGATGAACAGGGAACACGTGCAACTTTATCCTTAAAACTACTTTATCATATAATTATTTGCATGTGGCAAAGCAGTCTCAATATTTTACACATAAAAATTTATATAGGCAAATACACATACTGGAAAGAAAACTAGGAGCCTGTAGACAATTCTAATTGGAAGTGAGAAATCCAGGTTGTGGAGGCACGGATATGGAAAAATGTTAACCCATTGCGAGTTGGTAGCAGTTTGCGATGATGTCTACAGGAATCATCATGACTAAACTTGCTATCAACACACAATAAATAAATCTGATGTGATCTGAATTAACTGATAGTTCAATGGTTTCAGAGGTACCATATATGGTCTGCACAAATATCTGGCCAAACTGCTCCCTCAGGGCCTCGATTGTTCTGGCCGACTTGATTGGTCAAAGACAAGCATGTATGGGTAACAACAGCTGTACGCTTCCCCGGGACAGTCCGTAAGGAGTTGTGTCCCTTGATCATCTCCAAACAGGCAAGCTATGTGCCACGGATAGCAGATCCAGATAGGAAACTAGTGTAAACATACCTGAGAGGGGGGCAACCAGTGTAGTCAAGTCTGGGAGAGGATCCGTTTCTCTTTGATTGCTGGTTATACATGAACTCATTTCATTACTGATTCAAGGGGCACCAATTTCTGGCCAAGTTACAAAAATAAATAAATGTATTTTCAGTTGGCAATGGCACTGAACAAATACAGGACGCCACTAGTACTGTTGTCATTCACCACGTTTTTGGGGAAAAAAATGTTACATACTATTTATCTCTGACTAATAAATACACAGGTACATGAAAGCTCAAAACCTTGAGTGATCAGTTTGGGAGTTAGTAAATTCAATAGAAATATAAACCTGTACATTACTGTGAAAATTTAAATGTTTTGGTTTAGCATCACCAGGATGGTCAAAACCCCGAGCAGCAACTTGTGTGACCATTCAACAGCTCATTGCAGGCCGACAGCCCAGTTTATTTTCACATGCGCTGATAATATTTGTCTAGCTAAAGTAACGCTTGTAATTGTATACATGCTTCATAACATTACTTTTTTCCTGCTGTCCTACTTCAATTCAAGAAAAAGGTCTTTGGATCATCATCTTCTACAGCACAGGACTTAACAAACAGTGCATCATATAACTTCAAATATTTGTCAGACCATAATAATCATTAGTTTCACCCCAGAACCCAGAAGATCTAGGCTGATGGACTTTTTAAAACGATGTTCTGTTTTAATCTTACCAGGTATCTCAGTTGCACTTTTAATTTGGGCTTTTTGTAACTTTTCTTCAGGGTATGTTTGTAAAGAGGGGAGGTTTGAGGCGCTAGATTTGTGATACTCACCATGCTCACAAGAGGAATAATCCGTAGAGAGGCTAGTAAAAAGACACATTCGTAGATGATCTCTCTATGAATGAAATGAGGGCTGAAAAGCGGATGCGTTCTTTTCGAAGTATGTAGCCGGCAGTGAAGGTAAGAAGTTTGATTAACTTCTGATTTTGCCGAAACCAAGCGCCGATAACATCATAACACGGCTGCGCGCAACGGTTCGATTTCTGTCGAAAAAACAAAGTATGCCTCCGTCGATAACACTGCATTTCGAGTACTCCGTGCGTCCATCAATATTTCATTCCCCCACTACTTTGTCACAGCCCTAACCTCAGCCACAGGGTGAAACTGAGGATTTCGATGTACGCCAACCGAAAGTTGTAACGTCTGTGACAACAATGCGTACAGTCGCTGCCGGCTATGCGGTACAAAGGACACCTCCACGCCTCAGCGCTCACGCTATGAGCTGGGTGTACAACCATGACAAGCTACACGAAAAGAAAAATGTGCTTCCATCAAACTGCCACTCGCGCGGCTTCAAACACTGAAATAGATCTGTTTTCGATTCTTACCTCTCCGTTGGTATGATTTTCTTTGTTCTCCACATCAGGACTCCCTCCACGCTTTCCGTTCATCTGAATCACAGTCTGTGTACCTGAACACTCTTTCCTCAGAGGAAAGTCTTTTTTCCCATCACAGTTGTAAATTTTATACATCTTATCCTCAATATTAGGTGGTCCGTTTCCAACAACTTGTGTCATCGTCTCCGCCATGTTGACTGAACCAATCACGCCTTAGAAAAGGCCGTTGACAAGAGAGCAGCTGTCCCGCTCTCAGGGCTGACTGTCGAACATCTAACTTGCTCCACAAAATCGCTTATAGCCGTTGGTAAGCACGCGTTTCCGCACAACTGCATCCGTTCTCTTATCAATGTCGCTTTTACGCAGATCCACTTGGGTCATCGGTTCGGCGTTCACGTTGCTCAGTTTCGAAAGCCGTCCCCTTGACGAAGTGATGAAACAATGCCCGGATGTTGGGAAGATGAAAGGTTTTGTTTTGTGTGGAGACACACTTCCCACCTGCGGGCCGCCAGGTCCTGATTGGCCGCGCCCGCTGATCGATTCACAATGTGACTGAAATCAGCCCGTCTGTGTGCGCTGTCTACTGCTGCCACAGCTCAGGCAGGGCTATTTCAGTGTGTGTGTGGGGGGGGGGGGTGGGGGGGGGGGTGGGGGGGGGGGGGCTGGCGCACATTAGGGCGACCCCATCAGAAACTACCCTGGTGCACACACCGACATGACATGCACAGCACTCAGCATTGTTGGGTGTAAAAAGCTAAATTTATGCCAGCTTTCTTGCCCGAGAAATACTTCCCCGTCTCAGCTCCTCCAGTGCGGAAACTACTGCGTTTACACACTGGTTTACACTGAGAAGTTACACCGAGGCCGTTTACGGTTAGGAGTGTAGTGTCCGTGCGTCAGCCGCTGCGTTTGTTTACTTTGCATTATTGTTGTTGTGCAAAATAAACGTCAGCGTTAAATTGTGTTTAAAGCTGTCTTATCTTTAAAAAAGCCTTTTATAATTTATTCCACCAAGATGACTTCCGGCCACCAAGATATTTAACATCAATGACCATGAGTTATAAACTGTAATTTGTGGGTGCGTCAGATGAATAGAGCGAAACTGACTAGTCAACATGCCAAACACATCCGGCCGTTATCAGCACCACAACATATTTCCTGTGTGAAACAAACTGACAATAACAGGCGGTCTGATCTGCAGGTTTCGACTTGGTGCAAAATGTAAGGGCCGTATAACAAATGTCACCGCCGGTAAATGTGACATAATCGTTGCACGTGTTACCAAAGACAGTATATTATAAATAAATACTGGGAATTCTATAATCAATGAGAAATTATGTCTGTAATTATACAGCCCCACACGAAAGATGTAAAAAAAAAATAATTTTTAAATGTGTGTCCATCATGTTGATGAAGGTCTTTTCTACCGTTTCATCGCATGCACTCTCACTCCACACGAGTGTTGATTTGAAGAAAGCCAGCAGCACTGTATGAATTCGTGACGGGCGCCTCTGTGTGTGTGGAAATGTTAAATCATCATGGCCTGCGTTTTTCCACCCGTAAACGCGCTTCATCTGCTCGGGTAAAATAAATTATGTACACAGCAATATCCAGTGAACTTTCTCGCCTGCAGTACCCTATGTACTCCACAGTGACACTGAGGTGCCGCAAGGATATCCTGAAACGGGTGAAGGGGTAGCTGGGGAAGAGGAAGGGAGCTCAAGAGAAAAAGAGAAACGGAATCGTCTCACGTCAGCGAATTGTGCACATCTGCATTGGGCATAGATTCACATGACTCTTAATTGCGGAGGCTCATGTGAATATATGCCTCTTGCACACTTAGTGAACACTATATCTTCCTCCGTCAAAGGGAGGGAAGGGGCTATTACTCGATGGGTCTGCGGACTGAAAAAGGGGGGGGGGGGGAGACTGGCCTGCAGTCGCCACACAATACACAGCACTAACCCTTCGCACTTATTTGATGTCACGTGCCACGACTGAAAGCGCCGGCCGGGAGGCGCGGACGGATGGCCGGGTGGATTGGAGTATTGGAAGGCTTGGTGGGTCAGATGAGTGAGAGGGTGGGGTATGGCAGCTCCGATTCACAGTCAGCGGACACAAGTGCTACATTGTCCAATTTGGGTTCTGGAGAGGGGGTGGACTGAGGAGGTAAAACTGGTATTGGGGTGGCAGTGGTAGCAAAGATTATGAAAACGCGTGGAGTCTTAGTGGTAGTGCAGACCTGTGTTGGATGGGGGGGGGGGGGGAGTCTCATCCCCACGGTGTTGGCGTAGAGGGAGGAGCACGGGAGAGGTAATTGTAAATCCGCCGACAGCTACCTCCATTGTCGGATATGGGCACGGTATTTTGGCCGGAGGAGGTTATATCAAAATAGGTGCTTGTAAACACTGCTCCGTTCACAGACCTGGGTCATTGGCATTCCGGGTATACAGTGGGCGTACACAAGTGTGTCATTTTACACGTATTGGCCACAAAGAGGCTCAGTGCAGGCAACAGGTCATCGGGCCGATGCCGGTCTCCGCGGGCCCGCTGACCTGTAGCGTCACTGGCGAGTTTACTGTTGGTCAGTCAAAGCATGAACTTCAGTCCAACTGACCTTCTCTAGCAGGGCGAAAACTGTCGGAGGTACTCCAGGTAGGATGGGGAGCAAACATAGCGGCGTGGGTCCTCAGGAAATCAAAAGTAAATAGAGGCACATGAAGGTCTGTGTCTATTGCAAATGAAGAGGTTCTCTGCTGTGTTCTGTTTGTTGCTGGACTAAAACTATCCGACTGTGAAGTGTTTGTGTCGGCGCTGTCGTTATCTTCGTTTCATCTGATGGGCTGTTGGTAGACTGATGCTCAGTGCTGATAATAGTGTTTTGTTCATGTTTGGTGTTTGTTGTTGTTGTTGTTTGTGTGTGTGTGAGTCACGGTGTGTGTGTGTGTGTGTGTGTGTGTGTGTGTGTGTGTCACGTGTGTGTGTGTGTGTGTGTGTGTGAGTCACGTGTGTGTGTGTGTGTGTGTGTGTGTGTGTGTGTGTGTGTGTGTGTGTGTGTGTGTGTGTGTGTGTGTGTGATAGCCAGTCGTAGTTGTATAATCTTGTTATACCAGCAACAACAACAAATCAAAACAAAATCAGTAGTACCGGAGTCTCAAATAAGCCACACGCATTAAGTTGCAATATCGACTAAAATCTGTACTGTTGCAAAACTTGGTGGAACTTGAAATTTCAGTTGTAAAGATAGTTGAAAGCCCACTACCGCCGTAACTGTTCAGATACACTTCTGTAGCGTATGGTTACGGAACGCTGCACACAGGTCTAGTTATGGTTCATTTAGACACAGGAGAATCAGCACAGATTCTCTTTCTATCAAATAACCTGACAATGACTCCACTCCGTTCTAAAAATACAACGCTATCAGTACGAGAAACAGCTAAAAATAGATTGACACGTTAACGGCTGCGCAGAATAAATACGTGCGATTACGCGTGTGCTCTGCTGCGTCAGTGTCCCAACTACTGTTAAAGTTCATTAGGTGTGTCGGTCGACAAGACATAATAAACACAAATGATGCTGAAATGCGTCTTCAAGTTTACGCGTGACTGTCCTTAACTCATTCTCCCCCAGACACACCACAGCAAGATAAGGATCGACCATGATAGTTCAAGGGTGATGCCAGAATAGCTTGGCGCCTATGGGCGCCAAGCTATTCTGGCATCACCCTTGAACTATCATGGTCGATCAGTGTCCTGCACTGCTAATGCAGTCTTCAGAGGACAACGGCAAACTTTGGGGATTTCGGTGATGGGGTAGAATGAGTTAAACAACAAAGAAATCAGTGGGGTTTTAGTTTTTTCAAATTCTAAAGTTAGAATTGCAACTTAGCGAGCAAAGCCGACCCCGGGCCTTCTTCCCCCACCCCCTTCACTTCTGTCATCTGGTCCAGTGGGAAGTTGTCAGGTGTTGAGACAGACCACACTGGTTGTCTCCCTCGATTCGCTACCGCTGATCAGCGGTAGCGAATCGACGGAGACAATCAGCGTGGGGACGGACCAGTCACTCGACCCCGTCATCTGCTGTTCAAGTGCAGTCTAAAACACTGGTAACTTGTAGCAGCATTCAGTCTGAGAATCCGTGGGGTTCAATGCGAGAGTCCACACAAGCAAGAGGCATAGATTCTCGTAAGCCCCTGCGTTGCCGTGGCTCATGAAAATCTATGCCTCTTGCAGATGATATGAGCTGTGAAAGGACTTGTCAAACTTGAAGATAGCCGTATCTACGTTACGTGCCGCTTGCTTATTTTGATGGTAGCAACGACATCTCTTTACACGACCAAAGACTAGTGTAAGAGCATTTGACAAAGTCTGTGGCTACAGTTACGTATGGCACATGGGAAAGGTACAGGGGCTCGGTTGCACGAGTGAGCTTAGTCCTGCGCCAGCTGCAAAGCAAGGTGCTCCACTAAAGGGGGGGCAGGGTGGGGGGGGGGGGGAGGGGATGGCGGGAGGGGGGGGGGGGGAGGGAAGGGGGCGGGGGGTGCTGAAGCTCTTGGTTTAAATAGTTTATTACTTTGCAAAATACATTAAAGAATATACATCACTTATCAACAGATCAAAACAAGCCACAGGCTTATAGGATGATTTGGACACTCAGTTATACTATTTACAAAATTTGCATGGCGGTGGTATGTCGATTTTATATATATATATATATATATATATATATATATATATATATATAATATATATATATATATATATATATATATATATATATATATAATATATATATATATATATATATATATATATATATATATATATATATATATTGATTTGCTTTCCTATATTGTATTTAAAATCGACATACCACCGCCATGCAAATTTTGTAAATAGTATAACTGAGTGTCCAAATTATCCTATAAGCCTGTAGGTTAGCTGGTTTCGTCATTTGCATTGAAAAAGAAGACATCAAAATGTCGAAAATGCTGTTTCCCTTCTTTGTGCGTTTTGCAAAAAGGTCCCTGAAAAGACATGATCGGCAGTTCAAAAGTTATTTTCATGCCGTATATTATCTAAAGGCTCACACTCCCTTACACTGCAGTTATGATGTCCCGCTGTTTGAATTAAACAAATGTATAAACAAACTGTTGCCTTTTCTTCTCTGTCCATTGTTGGAAATGTAACTTCGACTTGGTCGCGTGTATTCGGTAGTCGGAGCAGCGGTCACCAGCTGAGCGTCCTTTCTCCAGTTGTAAATGTACCGCTTTTCATGTCAGTCCACGGTAACCCAGAACTAGTGAACGCATTCCAATTGCAAAAGACGTAGATCCTCTTGAGCCCCAGCAGTTGCGTGACACTTCCTTGTGTCTATATTCCTTGGACGGTTGGGGTTCTTTGGTGTTGACAAAACTAATGATTCGCATTCAGCCCTGACGCACTACAGCAGGAGATGGCTCGACCATGATAATTCAAGGGTAGTGCCAGATTAGCTTGGCGCCTGTAGGCGCCAAGCTAATCTGGCACTGCCCTTGAATTATCATGGTCGACCCATCTCCTGCAACTGGTGCATAGTCATTAGATCAGTGACGCCTCCCAAAATTTGGGAAATGACGGCCGTCGGGCTGAATGAGTTAACACAGATTTTGGAAACATGACATGATCTGCGTCCAGTGGCAGAGAAGAGGTATAACCGATCAACCGACAGCAGCTGCACGCTGCGTTTCTAAAATACGTTCATTCAATGCAACAACAACAAAACAAAAACAACAACAGCCGCCGTCCATGGAACAAAATGGTGTCAGCAAGAGGCATAGATCCTCATGAGCACCCGCAGTTGCGGGGGCTCATGAGGATCTATATCTCTTGCAGATGGGTCGTTTTCACATTTTTGGTCTTGAGGGAGTTAAAGCCATTGGAAACGTGCACGTGATTCGGGACAGTTTAGAACTGGCAGTTTGTTCCCCTCGAAAACACGATAAATGCTCGAGATTGTTATCTTCATATGGTTTAATTTCGATGTCAGAGCAGGCTTAGATTACAGCCAGTCTGTTTCTTTGTTTCTTTACACCCCCCCCCCACTCCCTCCCCCAACTCCCCCCTCCCTCCGCCACACCCCCACTCCCATACCTTAGACGGCTGAAGAGAGATCCATTAAATCTGCATATTTTAAAGCTTTTCATTTCTCTGTGTTGTGATTTTTGCTGCTGGTTTCTTTGGCCTGTAAAAGCTTTCTTCTTGAGTTTACGCAATGATAGACTGACAATAAAACACACCTTATGTATTACGCATTTTTTGTTCTTGATGTATTCTTATCATGTTACACAACTGCGGACATGGTGCAATCACCTATCGTGTCTCCTACGTCCAAGGGGTCAGGATAGAACGTGCTTGCTTTCCAGTTTTTCGCACGCGCGCCTACAAAGCCATACCGACTCCCCATCGGCCTGGCAATAAAGGATATTAGTTCTCAAATACGACAAAACAATTAGGCTCAATTAGATTATCAAAGCCCCCTTCGTTACGCTTGTGCCGACACGAAATTGCCGCGCCGAATGATATTGATAGCGAAGGATACAATGATTGCGACACAGAACGCGAAAGGTCCTCGGGCCGACGTCGGCCTCAGCAGGCCCGCGCATGCGGGCCTGCTGCGGCCCGAGGACCTTTGGTTTGCTTGGCAGGACGGAGCTCTGCGAGTGCCATGCCTGCTGGTCATTGATGCGGATCCCAAAGGACAGATATCCCCATCCAGTCATATAAGGCTAAAGTCACATAAACTCCTCCGTGTAAGGAGCAGAAGTGGATGTAAATGGGGGACTAAGCTAGCTCAGCAAGAGGCAAAGATTTTCATGAGCCCCTGCGACAGCAGGGGCTCAGTAAAAATCGTTGCCTTTTGCAGCTTAAAGAGGACCATTTCATGCCGCCGTCGATAGACTTCTGTCGAGACTAAAACAATGAATGACACAGAGGAAAGTGAGCTTTTACCCTGGCTGCTGCAAGATCTAACGGGGACCTGTTACTCGTGCAACTCGAGGGAGCTTGCTGATGGACCGAATAAGAGATACAGTTTACACGGGACTCTGCTGCGCATACACGACGTGTGAAAAAGTATGCGATATGATCGCTGTGTCAACATCACCATTGACACCGTGGGGAGGCTCGCCATCATCTGCCCACAATTTGCGCGGCGAAAGACGACTGGACCCGCCGGACCAGTGGTTGTTGGGATATAACGTCCCTTGCCATTGTTCCTAGGGTGTCTGATCAGTAAGGTCGTTCGCACATTCAGTTGTGCCGGAGCAAAGTTCCATAGAGGGCCGGCGAAAGACACACAGTAAACAGACATTCAGAAATCAGAAGTGGTCAAACTTAACGTGTTTCGACGAAAACGGCGGATTAAAAGCCCAGACAAACACGGTATATCGCGTTTTTGTCCGGGCTTTTAATACACTGTTTTCGTCCAAACATGTGCAATTTTGACCCACTTCTGATTTCCAGAAAGCGTCTAATAAGAGGTCAAACGCTCGCTTTGTTAGGGCTGTTTCAGCATCAGTCGTGGAAAACTTGCTGTTGTGAACACAAGTGCGTCACCGGAAACCTTTGTTGTTGCCTGTTTCATCTTTAAAAAAAAAAAAAAGACAAATAAATCTCGCTGGATCAGCAGATATTTCTTTCCCTTGTGGCCAGTGATTCGGTTGCGCCCCTTTAGCCCGAATCATTTCCCTTTTCTGTTTTAAAGCTTCTACCCAGCTTTCTCTGTCTGCATCAGGCGCAGATTTTTATGAAGTCCTGCTGCGTCAGGGCCGTTACACGATAATCTGCTGGTTTTCTGGTACCGACTCACCTTTTCAACATATATATATATATCTATCTGCTCCAAAACTGAGCTTGCGGTACTGGTAGATATCCGGGCAAAACCTGTGGGTGGTGTATGTTTCCGTTTCTGTCAGTCCCCAGAGTTCAGGCCAGTTGCATGAGTGAGTTTTTAAATCCTGCACAAGCCACGAAGCAAGGTGTTCCGCTGTCGCGGAGAACTTTGCTTCGTGGCTTAGTGCAGGATTTAAGCTCACTCATGCAACTGAACCATCATCCATCTGCAGGAGGCATAGACCTTCAGTATTCTCCAAATGATGTGTGGGCTCGTACAGATCTGCACCTATTGTTAAATCAAGGTCCGGCCTTATTTACATTTTCCCCCGTCAGGCCATCAGGCTTTCACTCTCATACTCCGTGTGTTCAGTCACACGCCCTCCACCCTCGTATTTAGCTCTGCATGCAGGTAAATAAATCTTAATACGCTCAGCAAAAGCTATACATTCCGATGAGCCCCTGCGAGAATCTATATGCCTGTACTTGTGCATTGAAAGCATTTGATGCCTCATACTGCGTTAAAATCACGGGCGCCTCTCGCTGTCCCTCAGGGACCCGCGGTTTCCAATGGACAGAAAAGTTCTGGTGGCGGTGCGTGTGAAATTGGCGCGGTTTCACCGATGCTCCCCGAGCTTATCCACATCCGATTTGGGAGTGGTGTTTCCTGTCCAAGCAAAAAGTGTTATAAGAAAGAGTCAGTTCAAGCTGTGTCTTCTTAATAGGTAGTAAGGGAAAACTTCGATGACATGATGTCAGTCGGGTTTTAGTAAAATCCTAATTTTG
Organism: Semisulcospira habei; assembly: GCA_036245525.1. Taxonomy (NCBI): domain Eukaryota; kingdom Metazoa; phylum Mollusca; class Gastropoda; family Semisulcospiridae; genus Semisulcospira; species Semisulcospira habei. The sequence continues at coordinate 169,143,634 of BTPG01000008.1, read as the reverse complement.
CCGTAGCGGTGCACAGGAATCCAAGAAGAGTTACTCACAAACCAGATAGGTGAGGCTAGCGCTGGTAGAACTGTACACATACCAAGGGGAATTACTCATCGCTGGTCAGTTAGATCCCCTGCCCCCGCCTATCAGGCACCCAATTGCCAGCCCACAGAAAAATACGCAGGTGTAGAACAAGACCATCATTTACATCCCTTAATCAGAGTCGCAGCCGTCCAGGGAACATGCATGCACAGTGGTATCAGCATAGTTCCTCATGAGCTGAGTGGTGTTCACCTTTCTCTGCCGAAAGACTATCTCATTTTGCATTTATTTTCTTCATGAAAAAGGACTCTTTCATCATTACGGCCGGTGGAATGGAAACAGAAACATATCGCGTTCACGGAAGTTAATAGCAGGCTGAAGGTTTGCACATAAAGTAGCGCATAGTGGCAATAGGTTTCCAAATCTCTAGTTTCCAACCTTGCGGGGCCTTGAGCATCTTCGATTAGGATATGCCTTACAAAACACCTACGTAACTTCCGACACACGCTGCTGGAGAATAATCTGAGCAAAGGTGGTACCACTTCGATCATTCTGCTAAAAATGTGTCAAGATAATGCGCCCTGTAAACGTGAATGCAATTTCAGACATCTGCTTTTGCGATTTAATACTTATCAATCGATTCTCATCATGAGTACGTCACACTGGTTGCCTACGTCGATTCTCTACCAGCGGGAGGCAACCAGTATGGAGTATCGCCTTTCCTCCCGCCCCCCCCCCCCTTTCTCTCCTTAACCCATTTACCCTTAAAGGCAGAGCGAATCACCCTCTGGAGAAGATACAACATACACATTTTTTTTAAAACGAACTCTAACCATCTGCAAGAAGCAAAGAACCTCATGAGATCCCGCTTCAGCGGGGGCTCATGACGTTCTGTGCCTCTTGCTGACCCCATTTATATCCGTGCTCTTTTGACCGCTATGACTATTCGGTGCTGGATTTAAAGACATAAATCTGCATCCACTGGTAGTCTGTCCTCCCCACAGTTTATGCACTCTCAGACCCTCTCTTCCGTCATCATACTCTCGTGTTCCAATGACGCCTCTTCTCCAGCTTGTAAGGTCTGACTGCACGATCGCGCATCATTGATGAGGGTAGCCATGAAAGCGCTCGTGATTGGGCTCTATACAAGCAGGATCTCCTCCAGCAAAAACAGGAAAAGGTTAGAATCCCTGCGATACTTTGCGAACAGGGATCAGTTGCACGAGTGAGCTAATTAGTCCTGCGCCAGCCACTAAGCAAGGTGCACCGCTATGGCGGAGCACCTTGCTTAGTGGCTGGCACAGAACTAAGCTTAATCATGCAACTGACCCTAGACACCGTCCTTCCATCTACAAGAGGCAAAGGTTCTCTTGATCATCCGTTGTTGCCAGCATTTTCTTGAAGGTTCTACAGTCGCAAGGTCTCACGAGAAAGAATTATCATGCCACTTGTTGGCAGGATTTAAATTTGTATTTTCTTTATTTTTAATTTTTTTTTACATCATTTGCAAAAATGACAGGAAATGGTTGAAATCAGACCAATAGTTCGCAAACAAGACATGACCTTCCATTTGCTTGAGGCACAGATTCTGCAGAGCCCCCCTACCCACCTTCGCACCACACTGTTGCAGGGACAACGATTGTAACAATTACACCTTTAAAGTGGTGTTACAAGTCCATGAATGCTGATACTGAGGTTGCTAACTAACAGGATTTTGACAGGCTCTTCTATGTACAGTGTATACAAGAAATAGATTAACATGTTCTCTGCAGCTAAAGGGCATTAAAGAAAAAAAATGTAAAGCCTCTTAATGATAACTGCACCCATTTTCCTCCTACGGCGAAGATAGTGATGGGAATCTTAATTGTGCGGCTGCTGATAGTTTGCAAACACTAAACTGCTCGACGCGACAAAGACTTTTTAGCTGCGTGTGAACAAGCCAGAATGAGAGATCGGAGATAACCAGAAAGTTTCCCAATACATCTAGCAAACACAAATTCATCTGAAAGAGGCACAGATCCTCATGTGCCCCTGCATTCGCAAAGGCACATGAGGATCTTTGCCTATTGCTGGAGCTTGGCACAAATACATCTTCATGGTGTACATCTTTCTTTCTCAAACGGTCACGAATTGAGGGATGTTCATTGCACGGTTGTACGAAGAGACTGAGACACGGAGGCGCAAGGGAGAAGCGAGAGTGTCAGATTTGACGAGAAGTGGTGGGGTTTGCCGTAATGGGAGAGGTAGGAAAACCACTTACAGACAAAAGTCGCATAGCTCTGCTTACTGTACATCACTTCGGTGTGGACCATTCACACGTGCAACCCAACACACACCGTTTTGGTTACATTACCGATTAGCGTGTTTGTCAGCTGCTGACGAAAATCACTTAGTGTGCAACACCTAGGTTTGAACCATTCACAAATGCAACCCAACCCACATCTTTTTAGTGACATCACCGATTTGCGTGTTTGTCAGCTGCAGACAAAATCCACTATGCTTTACACCTAGGTTTCAACCATTCCATGAATGTACCCAAACGCACATCGCCCTTGGGTGTTCGTTTGTTTGTTTGTTTGTTTGTTTGCTTGTTTGTTTGCTTGTTGTTTTTTGTTTGTTTGTTTGTTTTCAGCCAGATGGAAGGCTGTGTGTTTATTTTCTAGGGATTAACATTCAAACACGTACGAGGAGCTTATTATCAGGTTACTCCTTTCTCTCAATCGTCCTCTGCCGGGCCATCGAGAACGGGAGAACGCTGACCATTTTCACAGAAAATTGCATCAGCATGTGCGTCGTCAGTGTTGCGAAATGTCTGCGCCCTGTAGCCTACACTACGCCGCCTCAAACCGCGTCAGTCTGAAGATGCAGATCTTTGAGAACAAGAGGAATACATTCTCATGAGCCCGTACTTCGCGGGGGTTCGTGAGAATTGATGCCTTTTGCAGGCAGGGTGGGACCGCTGGGGAATGGTTCAGACGACGGTCATTTCTGAGACGACAAACCATTTCCAGTGATGACCTTATCTGTGCCCCAGTCTCGGTCACAAAATATGCTCGTATGAAGGCAGCAGGACCTGCGAGGTTGTGAAAGGACATGAGGTGGTCTGGGTTCGTATGACCAGATTGGGATGGTGTCTGTGTTTAGCTTTAAAAAGTATAACTACCTTGTCCTCTGTGGTCGCACTACATTCACTTGGACAGTAACTTTCAGTTTCAGGCAATCCTCGGCAAAAATGAAATCCCTTCCCATTACGTGCAAATTGTGGGAATGGAGCTACTTGGGTGGTTCAAGAGAAACGCTTAGCTAATCACAAACTGGGACAAACGCCCGAGTCTGGCATAATACGTGCGGTGTATACGTCAGTGTGGCGTGAGTTTGCATATAGTGCGACCACAGCAAATATATTACTTCACGAAACATCCCCAGAGAGTCGTGCGAGCTGTATAGGAGACAAGATATACGTACAAATTCTTTTAGACGCGGAGGACATACCCTCTTTCACATCCCGGGCGCAGACACTGACATTTTTTGGCGCACATTTTAGGAGAATCGTAGTCTCAGTACGAGTTATAGAAAGCTGGTAGTCCACGGTAGCACAAGGGCAGTGCTTGATTAGCTGTCGAGGAGCAGCCATTTTAATCAAGCATCGCCTTTGAGTTACTATGCTCGATCTCTGGAGCCAGCTGCACGAGAGAACTTAGACCTATGCCAGCCACTAAGCAAGGTGCTCCGCTATAGCGGAGCATCTTGCTTTAGTTCCTGGCGCAGGACTGAGCTCACTCATGCAACTGACCCCTGGTGTCTATTTAATAAGGCACTAATACGGACAGACTATCACAGGGACTACACACACTGACTCAGGTTAAACCGTAACAGAGTATGCAAAAGGCGCTACAGTCGAACTTTCGCGAAAGGCCTATCTCCCGGTATAGTGAAGCCTGAGTTGAAAGGAATAAACGACAAAGAGACGTCCTGCACTGGTTATAATAATAATACCGGTTATTATATAGGCGCTTTTTTCAAATTCAGCGAATCGGCTCAAAGCGCCGCGAACTGAACCCAACAGGCACGCTCACGTGAAACACACGCATTCACTCTGAAGACAAACACAGTGCAAGACAGACAGGACATTCACGTGGTGCGAAGGGTCAGCTCAACTACTGAGGTTTTGGAAATGTTGATCCGGCGCTTGTATCTGAAATTTATAAAGTGTCCTAAAACCGGTACCAAAGTGGATGGGGGTGGAAGAACCGGAGTACCCGGAGAAAGAACCCCCGAGCCCAAATAAACGGTGACACTTACTAGAGGAGAAAAATCCGACGCCGAAACCCGGTATCGAACCTCGCACCTTTAGCATTGGTGGCAGGCGCCTTAACCACTGCGCCAGGGACCGCTGGATTCGCTACCGCTCAGCAATGGAGGGAGACAGCCAGTGTGAAGACGTCTCAGTATGTACGCTACCTTGAGCCGATATCATGATCGATCTATCTCCCAGCTTTTAAAGGCTGGAGTTAAAAGGAATTAACCCCTTCACTCCGGAGAAAAGTGAACAGAATAAACCTGCAAGAGACATAGATCTTCATGAGCCCCCGCACATGCGGGGGCTCATGAAGATGTATGTCTCTTGCTGGTATCATTTTCTATGTTCTTAGTCCTGACTGGTGACGGCTGGTGTTCTTTGGCGTTGAATTAACAAAGATTTCACAAACACAAATCTACGTCCCGACTGGCAGTAAAGGGGACATCACTAAAGAAACGTCTGTGGAATCTTGCCCTTGAGCTGTCATGATCGACTGACCGAGAACCCTTTGCCGCCAGTGGAGCTGAAACTGAGGGAATGAAGAGAGCCTAGTAGGGTACTCGCGTGTGGTCTGGTGGCGGCGACCCAAGGACCACACTGAGGGTAATTAGAACAGTCTTGACAAAACCCTGAGTGGTGCATCACCCCCTGGTAAGAGACCAGTGCCTGGACCAAGAGGACAATAGCCAATGAGCGAAAAGTCATTGGTCCTACGTCGGCCCGATGACCTTTCGCGTACTGGTTATAAAGATGTCTGTATACGGCTAGCAGTGAGTAGTGATCCTGCGGTGCCGATACTCTGCATCACGCCAACACTGGTGTCCGCACCCACACTGGTTGTCGCCCTGATTCGCCGCGATGATCAGCGAATAGAGAGAGACAACCAGAGGGGTCCACACTGTCTACGCGCAGCCGGTTGGTTGGTTGGTTAGTTCGGGGTTTAACGCGTTCAGTGACAGCTGACGCGGACTGTGCTCCTGAAATCATTGTTAACTCAACTCCACAAATCCCTAGGTGTCCCAGGAACATGGATTTAAATTGGTGGCAGCAAGAGGCATAGATCCTCATAAGCCCCCGCAGTTGCGGGGGCTCATGAGGGTCTATACCTCTTGCAGTTGGGCAGTGTTCACATCAGTTTGCTCGGCGCTGAACCGGTTACCGTCCACGGAAGGGACAGCTAGTATTTGCCTATGAAGTACGACCTGAACACTGATCAATACAGGCGCACTGCAACAGTGCCACTTTGATTTACCAAGACCTTTCACCTGTCATGCTATAGTAGAAGATTGTCTTTTTGCCTGAACTGACTACAATCAGCCGAATCAGACTGTCCCGCTTATTTCTGATACAGGTCCTATTCACCGTCCGCGACTGGTTGAGTATTTGATGGCGAGGTTTAGATCTTTTAAGGCGTGCATAGTCAGGGTTTGTGACTGTAAATCTTCTATTACATATGCGCCAGCATGAGTAAGAGAGAGAGAGAGAGAGAGAGGGGAACACGAGGCCCACATACACGCAAACGATTCATGGTTATTATTATTTGTGTCCCCTGAGGGTGTAATATTTTATGTGCAAAATGCGTCACTGACACTCTTAAAAAAAGACGTGAAAGGTTATGAAATAATCGCCATCGGGTGACATCTCAATTAGTGCGTGTCCTCATCCATAAAACAGATCATACATCAGTGTATGACATGACAAGGCAGGACAGGGCCTGAGGCACAATGGTTACATTGTTGTATTAAGAGTAGAGGGTAGAGGAGGAAGGTAACCAGTTTGGGCGTAAGGTCAAAATGGGTGACTGTCGAAGCATTTTTCGCCAATGATGCCGATATGACTCGCGTCGATAAAACATATTGGCGACATCCACGCCGAGATTCAAGGAACACATTTTAGGGCTTGATATCGTTATCAACGCACGAGAGTACAGCCAGGAAACTACCAAAGAATTATGCAAGAGGCGTAGATCCTCAGGCGCCCCCGCGAAAGCGGGGGCTCCTGAGGATCTACGCCTCTTGCCGGTCGCATTTGCGTCTGTATTTTTCATGCAGACGTGGTCCTAATGCTGTGAACACCGTATGATCACTGATAGGTTATCTGCCTGCCTGCTTCACAATACCCTGACTGAGTGTCCTCATCGTGTGTTCTTACTGGCTTAGAGCGTAACAAGGCGATGTGCAATCGAAAGACGATGAGGTAAAACGCAAAACTGATAAACGTCAAGTTCCTTCAAACCCGTTCCAGTTCACACTGGTTGGCTTCCTGATAATCAGCGGTGACAAATCGAGGGAGACAAACCAGTGTGGTTCCAGCTGAGGCTTAGACTTTCAAGTCATGAGCTCACGCAGCCTCATGTTGGTAGGAATCATTCAGGTTAACTTGAATCAGTTCTTCCAACACGGAGGAAGTGTTTTTGTTATGTTCTGCCGCTGATTTGTTATTGAAGTTTGCGCCCGGATAATACTGTAGCTCAGATTTCTAATGACACACTAATAAATAATGTATCTACTTTACCACTACTAAAAATTTCAACAATTGCTACGACTTGCTGTGTTGAAGACTGTATTACACTTCTGGAAACAGATCGAGAATGATAGTTCAAGGATTGTGCCAGAATATGGGCGCCAAGCTATTCTGGCACAACCCTTGAACTATCACGCTCGATTCATGTCTTGCCGTGGCGTGTCTGAGTTGAATGAGTTAATGGTACTGTTATTACATGAGTTACATTTTGCCGCGTCGTGTCAACTGCTTCATCTGTGTTTGTCCTCACCCCAGCCTCAGTGAGATAGGAAGTTACATGGTCATTGCACATTTTCACGTCCACAATGCCTGTATCAGAGAAAAACTGAACAGGATACAACTGCAAGAGACATAGGTCCTCATGAGTTCCCGCAGTTGCGGGGGCTTAAATATTTATACCTCTTGCTGACACCATTTTGAATCTATGTTTCTGGGATAGCTGAGGCTCTTTGGCGAAGAATTAACAAAGATTTCATAAATACAGTCTGCGTCCACTGACACTAAGGGGGTTGATTATCAATGTCTCTACAAGGGTTAAGTGCTCACGTGTTTTTCTATGACCAAAGTCAACTGTCAGCCTGAATTGGATCGACTAAAGGTAGCTCAACAGCTCTCTCACAGTCTTCATTTCCTTTTACTGCCGAGAGAACGTGAACGCCATCGAACTGCAAGAGACATGGATCCTCATAAGTCCCTACGACTGCGGGGGCTCATGAAGATCTATGTCTCTTGCTGAGACCAGTTTGTATCCATGCTGTGTTGATGTTGATGTTGATGTTCGTCGGAGGATTCCGACTTTTGGTCTTGAATTAACAAAGATTTCAGGAAACAATCTGCGTCCACAAGCAGTGAAGGACATAGTGACACCTAGCTGGGAATTAAATCCAGACCCAAAAAGTGACTGCCCAGCGTGCAAAATGCAACGTAAGAAGAAACACGCTTAGAAGTGACAGTTACAATGCACTGTGTTGTAATTGTCAGTTTTAAGCGTGTTTCTTTCGGTCTGTTCTTCTCTAACTGTGCATGTGTTAAAAGTGAGCATGACGGTTGTTTGTTTGTTTGTTTGTTTGTCAACAAGTACATGTATGCGCGCGCTTTACGTTTTTACCGCATATTCAGTGCTCGATTACAAATTTCATGTACCTGTCAATGTATGTATGTCAGTCGACATGCTCAGTAAACGTACACAATAATGGGGACGGGAAAGGTAGAGGTCTGTACTCTCTATACGCTTTTCGTAATCAATTGACTGGCCTGGCCGGAAAGTGTTCGTGTTACTGTAATTTGTGCACGGTGACAAAGGTCTCCAAGCCTGGGACAGCTCATTCTCAGTTTTCAACGGCCACATTATTAACACTTTCCCCGAAGTTAATAACCCCAAACGCTAAATCGGAGTACAACCCAACAATCACGTAGTCACTCGCTCAGTCTATGAACAGCCAACCCTCTGCAGCCGCCTTCAAGAGCCATAGATACTGACGGACCCGTTCCAGTTGCGTATGTATACCTTAGTGTTCACTACCGAGATTAATTAACTCATTCTACCCCAACACCGAAATCTCCAAAATTTTGCCGTTGTCCAATGAAGACTGCACTCTATTTAGTGCAGGACACAGTTCGACCATGATAGTTCAAGGGTGATGCCAGAATAGCTTGGCGCCCATAGGCGCCAAGCTATTCTGGCATCACCCTTGAACTATCATGGTCGATCCTTATCTTGTTGTGGTGTGTCTGGGGTAGAATGAGTTAAGCACCAACCAACTGCAAGAGATATAGATCCTCAACAGCCCCCGCTTGTGAGGGCTTATCCTATATCTCTTGCTGAAGCCACTTTGCATTAGTGTTCTTTTGACGGCAGAGGATCATTGAGGTTGCAATTTACAATGATTTCAAAAATGGGGTCTGCGTCCACTGGCAGTGAAGGGGTTAACATCTTGAATGCACTGGAAAGTCTGGCTGTTCTTTTACTTTTTCAAATGGGGCGATGGGTTCGCTGACAGTTCATGGGTAGTGCCAGATTAGCCTAGAGCCTTTCTTGAACTATCTTCATGGCCGCCGGATCCATTGCTCACAGCTGTGACTGTCTTCATGGCAGGACCCACGAGTTACAAATGTTACGAATGATTTAAAAATCAACCCCTTCAGTGCCAGTCGAAGCAGACTGATTCTGAAATCTTGTTAAATTCTAAAAGCCCCCAACCGTCCCCAGGAAAAACTGATACAAAGTGATGTTATCAAGAGGCCCGCAGTTGCGGGGGCTCATGAGGATCTATGTCTCTTGCAGCTCGATAGCGTTGATTTTCTTCTTGGCTGTCGAAGGGATGGCAACGGTGAAGACAAAATTCCGTCTGTTAATGCTACAAAACAATTTCTTTTTGTAAATTCTCGCAGTCTGCGCGGTCTCACGAGACTCACAGTATGTGCTTGTGACTGATACTTGATCAGATCAATGTTTCTCTAACAGGACAGGTCATCTGGTGTTCAGTTGCTGTACAATAGTTCAATTTCCCTGACCTAAATGTCTTGCCAGTTTTAACTTGCCGTCAACCAAACACATGGCTTTGGTACGTAATAGAAACACCCACACTGGTTGTCTTCTTCGATTCCCAGCCGCCGTTCAGCAGTCGCAAATCGAGGGAGACAACAAGTGTCAGAAACATCATCACTTTCACATTTAGTCTGCCGAGCCCTTAGATTTTAACCCGCACAGTACCGAGAAAAACGAAACGCCACCTAACTGCAAGAGGCATAGATCCTCATGAGCCTCCGCCCTTGCGCCCCCCCCCCCCTTCCCCACAGTCTGCGTCAGTTGGCGCTGTACGGGTTTAAGTTTGGTGACAGAGAATGTAAACAGCACCCGCTTTGACTGTACGTACATCACGATCTTTCACAAAATGTCCCACTCTTCAGAGCAATCGGGATTATCGTTTTTCTCTCACGTATTAAATGTCAAAAATATAAACAGTGTTGCCTGTCACCCCTACGTTAGATGTCTGAAACTTACAAAACATCGCAATTTTTTAATTTTTTTTTCACAACTCACAAACCAGTCTGCCTCAAAAAAACTCATAGAATATGTAGGATGGCTCGCTGATTCAGAATGTTTTCAGTCAGGAAGATCTTTCCTTGCCCGGTTAAACCCAAAGGGCCGGCGCACCTTGCTTAGTGGCTTGTGCAGGACTAAGCTCGCTCATGCAACTGGCCCCTGCGCCTTGGGGACCTACGTTAAAAAAAAAATCCTTGCCTGTTCGACCTCTTTCTTTCTGCCGTTCGCATAGACTGAACGACTAATGGCCTTCTCCGCCTGAGGAACAAGGCTGTAAATGTAGTAAGCAAGTGGCATCGATTGACATGTGGCCCGCAATCTATACGGGTCTGTGAGGATCTGTACACCTAGCAAAAAGCGCAGTGTAAATTTCGCTCTAGGAGTGATTCATAACGTATAAGCAGATTTTTCAGAAAAAGAACAATTGGATATTTTCTCGTTTTTAAATAAAGGGACAATGCCTTTTTGTACACGAGTTATTCCACTAATAAATTTTCACACTAGTCGTGAAAGTTTGCATAGGCGGCGCTGAAAATTGAATTGGGTACCACTTTCATTTTAACCCTTTGGCTGTCGGAAGCTCTTTTGTCGCGGTGATTCCTGCAGTAACAAAAGCGCTACAGACAACTTAATTGTTAAAAGTGAACAGTAGCCTTTGACACAACAAATCAAAACAACAAAATAAGAGAAAAAAACTAGATTGGGTGAAATCAATATTTGTTTCATTCAAAACTCATAGTTGTGAGCGAGCAAATTGTATTCGCTGAGAACTCAAATCGTTTGCACTCCATTAACTCATTGTGCCCGAGGTACGAAATATCCACATTTTGGAGTTATCCTCTGAGGACTGCATTACAATTCAGGAAACACTTTAACCATGATAGTTCAAGGGTGGTGGCGGAATAGCTTGGCGGCTATAGGCGCCAAGCTATTCCGCCACCACCCTTGAACTATCATGGTCGAGACATATCTTGCTGTGGTGTGTCGTGGGCAGAGTGAGTTAAACATTTAAATGAGTGTATAATTCTCCTTATATAGGACACAGCTGCACTTTATATGCAGTCACATATCTGTGCACATTGGTGCACATTCGAAGTCCTGGCAGGTGACACGGGATTTTGCTGTCTTCGTGCTGCGTTGAACACAAGTTATGATACACTGTGTATACTTAGTACACGATAGTGTCAGTTTAACGTTTAATCATTAATATTGGCAGACCTGCCTCTAAACTTACAACCGTTGCAAAGAAAAATCCTCATGCATGTTTGCGATCATTACTGTTTTAGAGTTTGCATTGGAGGCCTATTAAGAGCGGCAGCCTCACTCGTCGAGATTATGCCATGGGCACTTTACATCCTGAGCGTGAAATTATGAGTTTTTAAAGATATTTTTTAGGTCTACGTCACAGAATAGTTCTGAAACCACCCTTGAACTATCATGGTCGATCCACATCCTGTGGTAGCGTGTCAGGGCTTTATGGGTTAACAGAAAGGACAGTCAGGTGAAGCCCGATCCTCGTTCCACTAAAATAGCTGCCGGCACATTCCTGTCTCAGTGTACCTTATGCGTGCAGGACACACACACACACACACACACACACACACACACACACACACACACACACACACACACACACACACACACACAGAGTCAAAACACACACACACACACACACACACAGAGTCAAAACACACACACACACACACACACAGAGTCAAAACACAAACACACACACACACACACACACACACACACACACACAGAGTCAAAACACACACACACACACACAGAGTAAAAAAAAACACACACACACACACACACAGAGTAAAAACACACACACACAGAGTCAAAACACACACACACACAGAGTCAAAAAACACACACACACAGAGTCAAAACACACACACACACACACACACACACACACACACACACACACACGCACACACACACACACACAGTCAAAACACACACACACACACAGAGTCAAAACACACACACACACACACACACACACAACTTAACCCTTTCCGCATTGCAAGTTGACTCAGGATGTGTTTCTGCAACATATTGTTGAATCTGCGCCAAAGAACCTCAACCGTCCAAGAAAGTTGAAAATAAAAAAGGAGGGGGTGAACAAGAGGCATAGATCTTTATGGGCCGTCCCTCCCGTCGTTTGATTTCCCGGCCAGCAGAAGAATTGTGGGTTTCTCTCCACCTGAACATCCAGTCAGTCTGTCCTAGCATACAGCCAATTTCTCGCTCCGCCTCTCCCCCCCCCCCCCCTCTCCCCCTCTCCCTCCCCTTCCCAACTTTGTTAGAGTTTTCCTTCACTGAGTGACTAAAAGAGTCTTCATCGTCTCTCTCTATCGTGAAACACGATTGATTGATTGATTGATTGATTGATTGATTGATTGATTGATTGATTGATTGATTGATTGATTGGGGTTAACGTACACGCCAACGGAGTGATAATGGTCGGCCCCAACGGGCGGGTTGTAGGGGACAGTAATAACTATTTATACGGAGTTTATAGTTTATAGTTTAGTTTAGGCGCACTGCTACTGTCCAACTTTGATATACCAGGACTGACCTTCCAACGGACACGCTATCTGAACAAGCCCGTCTTTTTGTTTGAACGCGAAACGTCAATGTCATTCTTGGGTACTAGTGATTTGTGAATCGCAAAATAAATCGTCGCGAATCTTTTCACTACTCTCTCTCTCTCTCTCTCTCTCTCTCTCTCTCCTCTCTCTCTCTCTCTCTCTCTCTCTCTCTCTCTCTCTACTTTTTCACACCTCCACTGGGAATGTGTATTTATTATATGCATCTGGAACTAAATTCTTGAAGTGCACTGTGTGCATGTGTGCAATAGACATGGATTTCTATTTTTGTGTTACATAATCCTGAACGATCGTTGTGAGCACTTGAAAAGCTATTTTTGTTCCACGACGATCGTTAACCTAACCTAACCTTGAGTGCATCACTGCACCAAGTGTGTTTTCGGATTCCTGGAATACTAGTTGTGCGTGTTTTTATTGGTGCTTGCTTGCTTGGAAAAACTTACGTTCCTTCAGGAACAGTACTTTCGAGTTGGTCGGTGATCCTCACGATACCGTTTTTCCGCGGCATTCGTCTCTGTCCAACATCGGAATACTGCAACGGGTCTGTTGGGTTTCCTGACTTGACTTTTTGTGAGTTCAGTGATTCTTCTGACTTAGTTCTGCTTTTTCCAGGTGAGCGTGTAATCTTTATCTCAAACCAAATTTATCCACAAACTAAAAGTTACTTTTGGCATTGAAAACATTGATTCAATGATTGTGTACATTTGCGTCACGCGTTCTTTGAACTAGAGCGGCTGACGCGTCATATGGAACTAGAGTACCAAGTGCGTCACTTGGAACATGAGCGCTGACGTCGATCAATTACTTCATGCTCGCAAGTGCCTTCCCTAATAAAAGCTCTATCCCTATCACGCACTTGTATCATGCTGGCATATAACTAACTCCTTGCACTGTGGTGCCCTTTCTGCAGTGCACTAACAGCTCCTTGCCAATAAATCCAGTGTATGACTGTCTAGTGTGTTCGTGTTAGCAAGATGGCGGACTAGATACCCCCAGTGAAGGACACTAAACTAAAGCCATGCCCCCGCACACGAGATCTATCAAAGCCAAACACTCCATTGACTTGGCAAAAGTTAAGAAAACAAAAGACTGGCATCAGATCACTTTTGATACAAACGGTCTTCACTTGCCGGTGTGGAGGCATGCTTTACTGACGAGAACGATACCAGTTCGCATACAAACCCCCTGAGCTTTCCTCTACATGGGCTGACCACCAAAAGGACCACACAAAGACGCTCTCCCTCACCCATCCCCTGGCCATTGACCTTCCTCCTGAACTTTTTAAATCAGTGCTTGATCTCTCGCTTGATGGAAATAAACTATTAAAAATCTCCATCTACTATACCACGGGCACAATTCTAGTCCAGGGGAAGGCGTGTGTGGACTGGGTGCAAGAGGAATTCGGCAAACTAAGGTCAGTCGTGAACCTCCTCCTCCCCAGCTATAGCATGTCTGGTAAACCTCCTGATCGACGGGCCCTGCCACCATGCGCCACTATGCGCTCACAGCTCCCTAAAGCTGACGATACTGACACGGTCGGTGTAGGTCTCGAGCAGGTAGCAGGAAGTGCCAATATCGACCAGGACCACGACAGCGTCAATGATATGGCTGCCAGTGCAGTTTCAAACAGCGCGACTGGCAGTGCCGATGTTGCTTCAGCAGGCATTGACCGCAGTGGCTGTACCTGTGACGCCTCTCCTTCGGTTGCCAGTGACCAGTGTGACAGCCCGGGCGGTTGCCCCCCTCTCGCGGACACCAATTCTGCCTTGCAACCGTCTACTTCCATGCTCCAAGCTGACACGGCCAAGAAGCTGACGGAACTCGGCCGTGTTGTTGATGGTCTCGGTGCTGCGATCGGCTCTCAACACGACACAGCCATGTGTGCAGTGTATGACTTACAGAAAGAGGTGCGTGAGCTGGTCCGGATTGAGATTCGTGACATCAAGGCCGAGTTCCACCAGCAGCTAGACCAACTTTGTTGTCGTGTCAAGTCACTGGAGGCCGAAAACAAAAAACTCAAGTCTCAGCTTGGTGACCACAACAAAATGTTTACTTCACTGCGCATCACTTCCCAGCCCTCCAAGAAGCAGATGACAGATGCACAGGTGGACGGCACTCTGTTGTCAACCAAGCCTGGCCCATCTCTGACCTCCTCTCAGCCCCGACAGGCCGTTCCCACTGACCAATCTCCGCCTGCCATCAACCTAGCCAAGACTCCCTCCGTTGGTATGGCTTCCCCATTATCCATTCAAAGCTCAGGTCTCACTCCCTCGCCGAGCCAGCCCGCACACAACACTGGCCGTGCCTCATACCGTGACGTTGTAGTCGCCGCCGTGCCTGTGTCCAATCGCTTTGCTGCCCTCTCTGTTGACGACTGCACAAACGGCAAGGTCAAAAATATAGGCATGGAATCGCTCAGCAACACGTGCCGCCCCAAGCGTGATCAACATCAGGATCACCCTATCCCCGCTGATGTCTTGACCAAAGAGAGGATTTTGCCTGGGGTCCCTGCTGTGCTAATAGGTGATTCAATCTTGCGAGAGGTGGGTAGCAAGATTGTATCACCGACTGTACCTATGCAGAAGATATGCTTGCCGGGCATGTCCATTGCTGAATTGATGGCGTGGCTCGACTCGCAGCCTCCTGCACCGCACATTGTTTTAGCCGTGCTGCATGTCGGGATTAACACATGCAAACGCCGTCAAGTGATCAGTGTGGACACCTGGGCCGCCCTACTCAAACTGGTGAAAATTAAGTTTCCATGCGCCTCCGTCAAAATGTCGTCTGTTTTGCCTGCTTTTGGTCGACACTCCGCCAACAGCGCCATCATTCCATCCAACAGGAACCTGATGGCGGCGTGTGATCAGGCGAGGGCTCTGTACATTGACAACGTGCCAGTGTTTCTGTCTCGTGGTGGGGCCCCACGTAAGTTGCTCTACAGACAGAATGATAATTTCCATCCAAGCACTGAGGGGGCCTCGCGACTTGCCTTCAACCTTAGGTCCACAGCTCGTGCGTCCCTGCCGTCTATGCGGTCTAGCTCTGCCCACCAGCCTGTGCTGCGGCCAACTATGTGTAACGACCGCCTGCAATACGGACCCCCCATACCGCCTCTAGGAGGATTGCACCGTAACGGTCACCTACCCATAGATTTCAACTGTAAAGTACCCATCCTCCCCACCCCACATTATCCACCCCAGCCACTGACCAATCAGCGTGTTTCCTACCCCGTGGCCCCTTCCCCCAAATTGTCCTGTGATCCTGCCACTTGGAGTGTTGCTTTCCCTGTGCCACCTGTTGCCCCTAGCCATGGCCGGTACGGCCACATCCCCTGTCCAGAGTATCATGGGCGGCACTATGAGACCCTCGTCTGAGTGAATTTCAGTGTGAACCCACACTGTTTGCCTCCCTCGATTCTCACCAGTGGTTTGACCGGCACAATCAGTGTCGTCTATCGTTCGTCCCTTGACTGAGACTTCACTCAGACATTCTGGACCCACGCTCGTTGTCTCCCTTGATTCGTTCTGGCGGAGCGACGGAGACAACTTGCGCGGCGTACCATGATGTCTCAATGTCGTATTTATAAGTCCACATGGGTTGTCTCCCTCGCTTCTCTCCTGTGAATTGACGGAGTCAACCAGTGTGGCGCACACCTTCCCTCTCATACGGAAAGACAGTCACTCAGTGTAGCACAAACCTTACCTCTCATTAATTATGAAATATGAATCTGACAATCTGGCAAACTGTTTAGTGTCCGACATTGAATATATAGTTTTTTAATCAAATAGCACTTTGGATTTAATTCGTGACATGAATTTTTCTTCTGTGAATGGTGACGATTATTATCTTCCTGCATTTTCCTTTCTTTCAAAACGGAGGAAATATACTCTTCTTGATATAGCGAAGGAGCCAGTGTGTGTCGATCTCCGACCAGTGACTCAATTATTTCGCTTTTCAAAACGTAACAAAAACATTATTTCCCCTACGTGGGATGTGACGCTAAGGAGCCAATTTAGATATTTATATATATCGCAGATTCGGTATACGTTCAGTGACTCATTCGCCTACAGCACGTAACGACCTATTATTTCCCCTGCGTGGGTCGTGACGTTGTCTGCAGGGAAAGCGATAGACTAAGCTGAGTTTTCAGCACTGTAGTTTCTCCTGGGTTTTGTTTAACTTTGTTAGAGTTCAAAAGTTTTCATTTGTTCTTCATTGACTTTTGTAAACATTTTCCCCCACGTGTTGCTTCATCATGCCTGCCTGTAGCCCACATGTACATAAGTGTTCGCTGAATAAGCATGATTTACGGATAGGGCACCTTAACGTTTATCATTTATACAACAAAGTGCCCGACGCCACTGTTTTACTTTCACAACCCCAACCCTTTCATATATTTGGATTTACTGAGTCTAGACTCAGGGAACATATTAGTAACGCCTCGATCTCCATTTATAACTATACTGTATTCCGTAGAGATGCATCATCCCCCGGTCATACCGGTATAGCTGTGTACATTCATAACTCTATCCGCCAGTACGTTACCCGCCGCATGGATTTAGAGTCTTGTCACGTTGAAAGTTTATTTCTTGAATTGAAATGTGACAAATCTTCCCCCACACTAATTGGATTTATTTATCGCACCCCTTCAGCCACATTCTCATGGTATGATGATTTTGTCACCATGATGGATAAGGTGCAACAACGTCACTACAAAGATATACACCTTCTAGGCGATTTTAATATTGACCTGCTAAAGACTGGTAATGCGGCGTGGAATTGCACCACCTCATTATTTGGCCTGCAGCAGATGGTTCGGTCTCCAACTAGAGTTTCTTTGTCATCCGCCACATTGATTGACCACATCTACACTACAAATGCACCTGCTGTCACTAACGTCCACGTACCGGATGTTGCCATTAGTGATCACTTTCCTACTTGTTTTAATCTTTCAGTTAAACGTGATAAACCCCAGCACAAACACCACACTACCATCACGTACAGGTCTTACACAAAGTTCAACAAAGATGACTTTCTTCATGACCTCTCAATCACGCCCTTTCACCTTATTTATAACACTAATGATCCCAATGAAGCCCTCTCGCTTTGGTACAAGCTATTTCTTTGGGTCCTCGATAAACATGCCCCACTCAGGACTAAACGCGTTAAACACCCTACCCTTCCGCCTTGGTTGTCAAAGGACATCATTCACGCAATGAAAATAAGAGATGACTTAAAACGGCAGAAAAAGTTTGCGGATTTTAAGAAACAACGTAATCTTGTAAAATCCTTAGTTAGAAAAGCACAGAAAACGCTTGCGGAAAAAGTTATCGCAGAGGGTAAAGATACCCGAAGTGTCTGGAATGCAATCAATTTGTTTACAAAGAAGAGGAGTTCCATCAATGCTGCTACCTCTCCAGGCATAACTCCAGACGACTTCAATTCCCACTTTTTAAATATTGCTGAGTCCCTTGTACAGTCTTTTTCCAGTGGCGCTGATAGTTACAGTTGTTCTGATAAACTGCGCACACACTGTGAGTCTGCAACTGGTGCGTCATTCTCCGTACCTCTTATGACAGTGTTTGAAGTAGGTAAATATATTTCTACTCTAACAAGTAAATCGTGTGGCCTGGATGGAATAAACAACATGGTACTGAAATTGTCCCTTCCATACACAGCTGACACCTTGACATTTATATTCAACCTTTCTATCAAGCAGGGTATTTTTCCAGATGCCATGAAAGATGCTAAAGTTGTCCCCATTCCCAAATGTACAGATCCCAAAAGTCCAAACGATTTCCGTCCTATTTCAGTGTTATCACTATTATCGAAGCCACTAGAAAGACACGTTCATAAGCACCTACTCCAATTCTTGGAGAATCACCGCCTCCTCGTATCTCTTCAGTCCGGTTTTAGACCTAAACACTCATGTCATACTGCCCTCGTTCACATTGTTGACTCTTGGCTCTCATCAATAAACAATTCCAAATTAAATGGTGCAGTTTTTCTGGACCTAACCAAAGCATTTGATTTAGTCGATCACAACATTCTTTTAAAGAAACTTTCAGTCTATAAGCTTGATTTGAACTCTATAGCTTTTTTCTCCTCCTACCTCAGTAACCGCCGACAGAAGGTGTACTCAAACGGAAGGTATTCGAAAGAAGGTATAGTCAGGCACGGAGTCCCCCAAGGATCTATTCTAGGGCCTCTTTTATTTTCTTTATTCATCAATGACCTACCTCTTTCCATCTCAAATCCTGAGGTTAAATGCGAACTCTTTGCTGACGATTCAACGCTGCATACATCTGACAAACGTGAAACGATGCTAAATTGTATCCTCCAGCAAAGTCTCGATGAAGTGTCAGATTGGTGTACGCAAAATCGCATGCTAATCAGTACTTCTAAAACCAAAAGCATGTTGATAACAACCCGACAAAAGCGCCAGCTACATCCTGCCCCTCTGAAACTGTCACTTGGCAATAAGCCTATCCAACAAGTATCCAGGTACCGCCTACTGGGAGTTGTAATTGACGACCAGCTGAATTGGTCGCCGCATATCGACAGTTTGTGCAAAACCTTGTCCAGGAATGTATTTCTGCTATCTAAACTTAGACATATTCTTAGTACAAAGTGCTGTACATTGTTCTTTCACGCACACATTAAAAGCCACTGTGACTATGCATCCTCGTTGTGGGACGAATGCAGTGAACTTCATTTTAAAAAACTAAACTCGCTGTATCGTCGTTCAATTAAGTTAATTATTCCTAACCCTACTTCCACGGACGATAAAATAAAATCCCTTGGCCTGCTTACACTGAAGGAACAACTCAAATTTAACAAATGCGTCCTCATGCACAAAATATTTCATTATCAAGCCCCGGAATATCTGCGCATGATATTTAACTTCAGCCCTCGGCATCAACTACATACGAGGAATGACTTGCTTCACTTACCCCGCCCACGGATAGATCTCTACAAGTCAAGCCTTCTATTTTCTGGTAGCTCTGTCTGGAACTCATTACCATTAAACATTAAATCATTTTCTGATAAAACCCATTTTAAACGCGCATTGCACACTCACTTCCAATCAGCGTGACTTCACAGTTTGCCATATAAGAATAATACTGCTGATAACACGTAAACGTCAAATATTTTTCTCTTTCTCCTTAAATTTGCTACCTGCTCATCTATTGTCTTGTTGGTGTCTCTATACGCTATTGATGCTGCTGATTCTATGACACTGTCTTAGATGAGTATAATATTAATGCTGTGCACGCGTTTCGTTCTCTTGCTTTTTGCATCGGAGGCAGTTACAAATTCTCCATTGTCATTTTTTTTCCTCCTTTCGATGATTCCCCTATTGTGTTTCCCCCCCCCCCCCCCCCTAGTTTTGCTTCCTCATCTTATTATTATTATTATTATTATTATTATTATTATTATTATTATTATTTGCATGCTATGTTTCTTTTCCTGTTGTGTTCTCTTTTGTTTACAGGACAGCTTGTAAGACAGGCATTCAGTTGCCTAATGGCTTTATCCTGAATAAAAAAGGATTCATCTCTCTCTCTCTCTCTCTCTCTCTCTCTCTCTCTCTCTCTCTCTCTCTCTCTCTCTCTCTCTCTCTCTCTCTCTCTCTCTCTCTCTCTCTCTCTCTCCCCCCCCCCCCCCACACACACACCTACCTCTCATAGAACGATACCCCCAGGCTAGACCTGACGATGGTCAAGTCTCGAGAAATGCCGAAAACGAGTGGTACACGGCTGTCTACGGCCCAGTTGGCCTGTGTGAAGGGAAAGTGTGTAGGATGGCCAGAAGGCTTTCCAAATCCGTCTGTACAAACAGGCCTAGTGTAGTGGCAAGTTAATCGCCGCCGCTCTGCACGGGTTAGACCAGTTGACTGGAAACCTCTCTCTAGCTTTAAGCCGAAGACGTAGCCAAACACACAGAGCGGATTTTAAGCTCCTATCGGTTCCTTCAGTTTCAGTCAAAAGAGGCATAGATTCTTATGAACCCCTGCGACCGCAGGGGCTTATGAGAATCTATATCTCTTTCCAGCAAAGACAGGCATCACTGACCGATTTGCACGAAATTCCGGCTCTGGGTTAAGTTTACAAGGCACAAGGCCTAAGCACCCATTAGAATGCGGCTGAGTGTGACCCAGTACAAGAGCAGTGTGGTGTCATTTTACGTCATTTATACAAGCGCTGGGGTTAATAAACCTTTATCCGGTACACCTATCCCGTTACGAATGCTCGCTGCAGCGCGGACGATTAATGAACAGCTAAAATCGGCGCATTTATGGTCAAATGGCCATGTGGCCCTTTTTTGAATGAGTATTTTTTGCTCTTATTGATTCTTCTCAATTATACATAGCGTTTTCAATACGATAAGCATTACATGATGTTACAGTTAATCCAGATCTAGTAAATTGGGTCCGTGCAAGCACAGATATATATTTATATGAAGAGTCCATACCCTTTTTATCTCATGCAGCCTCAGAATCACTGTTGATATGACTAGTTCAGTCTGGCGATTTAAATTGTCCGCTCTGCCGCGAGATGGCCATTGTCGTCTGCTCAAAGTTAAACTCAAATAACTAACTTGTCAACTTGTGCTAACTGTTACGTCTTTGTTTGCCCGTTTAATACGTATTTTTTGTGTTTGTTTGTTTGTTAAATAAAAGTTAATTTGGTTTGACAGAATTGCATGATTACATGAGTAATAAAAGAACTCTTCTTGCAGTAGAAAGAGCACAATGTTCTATAGGCCGTTAAATAGGCTTAGTGCAGAAACAAATTCTCCTATATGCAGGGCAGCGTAAGTAGGCCTCAATCCTCGTGTTACGTGCCTCCGTCTGCTTTAGTTACGTATTGCGAGTAATATTGCGAAACACCAGTAGTTAAAAATGCCAGACACATGACACCTGGCGATGTCAATGACTCCAAGTGCGGTCCTTCAACCAGCTTACATCTGCAAGACACCTGGATTCTCATGAGCCTCTGCGGTCGCAGGGGCTCATGAGAATCCTGGTGTCTTGCTGGGAGGTTTATTTACTTTAAGCTTTGCTGCTCAAAGAGAGAAAGGTCGCGAGATTTAAATCCTTAACTAGTGGTGCTTTAAGTGTTGGTCAGAAAACGAAGGAAATCCGGCCTAGCCTGTCTCTACAAGCGTAATACTTGCAAGCCGAGAACTACGCACAGAGTAACATGAGATCGCACGACAGAGTGATTTACATCTTTTTCCGATTCCATTAGTCAGTGAGTGAAGCCAAGTTCGACTGCTCTAGCCAGGACGAAATCAGCGAAAGCTGGAAGTCCTTCCCATTAAAAGAACCGACGGAACCGAACCGACTGCTCTTGAGTTCGAAGTGCCAAACTTGTAACGCTGGCGGTTAGGCGTGCGCGTCTGCAGTGTCTACATTCAAAATTAGTAATTTACTTTCAAAACCAAAAAATAGGTATTTTACAGTCATTAATTAAAGTATCGGTCTGGTACCACTAGATATAGGTTGTGTCTGGTACCGCATGTTCTGTACAGTGTAGTTTACATCCTAAAAATGAATGTCTTTACAATATTTTCTCATTTTGGAGTGTTGTTTTCAACTTAACGGGCTTGTTAAGTCTCTTCTATTTATAGAAGGGACTTTTTAGTACGGGTCGCGGTGGGGCGAATTTAATAGCATGTCCATGATGTCAAAGGCGGGCAGGCTAAACCTCTAGCAATTGAAGTAACAAGATAAAAATTACGTCATGTCTAGTTACGCTATCCTCGCTGCTGAATGTACATTTGGTGCGAAGCGCCGTATGGGCGTATGTATGTATGTGCGTATGTATGTATGTGTCTGCGTATGTATGTAAACAAGAGAATCTCCGATATTTCTGTACATACAAGCTTGAAACTTGGCGAATACTTTCTTAAGTGGGTGGCTAAGAGAGCCTCCGAGCATATTGTAACTGAATGTCTCATTGAAGACATAAACAACCGTTTATAGGAAGTCGGTTGACCCAGATTAGAGTCCGTAATTTTTGTCATATTTACTTGAACTTTTGGATATAGCTAGTTTGGAGAAAGACATTGGATGAGTTCGTTAGCCAGCTTCGTACCCTTTCAACTTCTTTAGTAAAAATGAATTCTTTTCAGAAAAGAATTAAAACACTAAAAAAAATTTACTTCTAGAGAAAGTCAGACAGTGGCGGTGACGTAAAAGAGGCAACTCCGTCACCACGCAGACACTGACATAATACTCTAAATATGACGTCTCACACACACACACACACACACACACACACACACACACACACACACACACACACACACACACACACACACACACACACACACACACACACACACACGCATTTCCAGGAGGACTAGATCTTCATGCGCCCTTCAGGCGCATGAGGATCTATGCCTCTTGGAGATGTTTGGAGCGCGCGCGCACGCACTAACACGCACACACACACATCAACGCACTTTCAGAAGAGCATGCAGGTGACCCGTGTACTTAGTATATCATGTAAAGTCAATCTGGTTTCACACAAATTATAGCAAGACTGAAATTGTACCGTGAAGTTCTAGTTTTGTCACCTATGAAG
The DNA here is from genome assembly GCA_036245525.1 of Semisulcospira habei. Lineage (NCBI taxonomy): Eukaryota > Metazoa > Mollusca > Gastropoda > Semisulcospiridae > Semisulcospira > Semisulcospira habei. The sequence continues at coordinate 169,120,519 of BTPG01000008.1, read as the reverse complement.
CGAAAGTGAAACTCATAATATAAAATTACGTAAAAACGAAAACTTACGTCATGACAAATGACGTTTGACAAATGAATGAGGCGTATGTCCTGCGCCCCTTATAGAACTCACTGACGCATTGGCAGATCTGCGTGACTTTTCAATAGGAGATAATTCAACATCAGAATCATGTCAAAGACAAATGGTAGAGACCATTGACAGCAAGGACAGCTCTCATATAGAAGGGACTTTGTGGGTTATGGTTCATCCTATCTTGTTTTTAACTTACTGAGTGTTGTTTTCAGTGTCTTTAATGGCTTTAAATTTGTAACTTGCTTGTATGGTATTTATAGAAACAGTTAAAGGATTTGCTGAATTGCAAGCAGGGAACTGGTCACAGCCGCATTCAGTTCTCCGCTTCGAAGCCGCTTTGCCGATGCTGTCTAGATGCAAACTGATCACTCTGTGTAACGAGTTTATACAGCTATCTAACCCGCTAAAGGGAAACATGATTAAAAAGAAAAGCAAACAACAAACAGACACTCGGGGGAAGAAAAAAAAACGCACGGAGTGTCTCTTTAAAAGCATGTACACTTCTTATTTTCTATCGACGTGACAGTTGACGGTGCATCCTAGTTTCGCCAAACGACCAGCCTGCTTTGCGTGGCAGGTCACTTCCGGCTGACTGACTGCTGATTTTATCTTGTAATTGAACGCCATTCGAACCATGTCACCAGAGGAAGACAGGCATAAATGAAACCAACAAAAGACATAGATCATCACGAGCCCCCGCTATTGAGGGGGCACATGAGGATCTATGCCTCTTGTAGAGAGTTGTTTTTTTCGTCGAAGGACTGAACGGGAAGGAGAAAGACGGATCTAAATGAACCCAACAAGAGGCATAGATCTTCATGAGCACCCGCTACTGCGGGTGTTTATGAGGATCTATGTCCCTTGCAAATGGATTTGTTATGCTGGGATGGATTACCACGTGCACAAGTTTTATTTCCCTGATAATGGCCGACGTTGTTTTCCTTCCCTGAAAGCCACACTGGTTGTTTGTGATTATTAAATTTGCTCAGACCAGTTTTTAGTGAGTCACCCCGTTTCACCGGTCTTTTCTGCGTGATTCATGCCGCAAATGGCAGAGGACTGCAAGCTGAATCAATAATTCGGCGGAAACTGATTCCAGATTAATAATAAAAAATAAAAAAAAATAAAAAGTTAATTCCAGCCTCAGACAAAGTGCTTTTTAATTATGGACAGGTATGGGCTATTTGTACGATAAGATTTTTTTTCTCTCTTCAAGACGAGGAAAATGCCTCGGTATTTTAAAATAAAAACGAGCGCATGAAAAGCGGGACATGTAGTACAGGGAGTCCTCTATGTCCATGGCTTCCAAGAAATATGTTAACCCCTTCACTGCGGAGAAAACGTCAACACGATCCAACTGCAAGAGACACAGATCGTCATGACTGAGCCCCCGCAGTTGCGAGGAGGCTCATGAAGCTCTATGCCTCTTGTTGAATCCTCTTTAATTCCATTTTGTATTCATGTTCCTCAGACGCCTTGGGCTCTTTGACCATGATAGTTCAAGGGTGATGCCAGAGTAGCTTGGCGCCTATGGTCGTCAAGCTATTCTGGCATCACACCCTTGAACTATCATGGTCGACCTGTCTCCTGGATTATAATGCAGTCTTCAGAGGATAACTTTAAAGTCGGCCTTAGAAACAAAAGGGTTGAGAAAGATTTCAGAAATGCAGGCTGCGGTTAATGGCATCGAAGGTGTTAAACAGTTTCATTATAAGCTCAATGCGTCAAGTCAGAAAACTTTCCTCCTCACAAACGACTTGGTTGTGAATATATTATTTCTGTCCACAACCGTACTGACGTGTTCACAACTGATTACGAGTACATGATTTTAACACGCGCGAGGAAATATTTCGAGTTACTCGTGTTCTGAGGGTTTTGCACGGGTCTGATCACAAATGGTCATCTTTGTTTGCTATCCACGGGTCTGGTCACAAATAGACATCTGTGTTCGCCCACCAAGGGCCTGATGACAAATGGACATTGTCGCCCAGCACCAATGATTGAGGGCTCAGCCGTTCAACAAGCGCTGATCAGTTAGTTCTTGCCGCGGACAATCATAAGCAAACCCACTACACTGGTAGCGAATGGAGGGAGACAACCAGTGTGAAGCAACGCCTGATTTCCTGGTCAGTCTTTCGTTTGACGAGTAACGGTACACTGAAAAAAGCGGGGCCGGTGCTAGCAAGAGGCATACACTTCCATGACCCGCCATATGAAGTTTGAAGGTCATTAGTGAGAAGTAAGCTTTTGGCTTAACTATCATTGTTGCTCAATCTCCTGCAACTGAGATAATAGACGTTGCCCCCAAAATGTGGGAAACATGGCCTTGGGTTAAAATGGGTTAACGGATTTCAGAAAGACAGTCCGGCTTCGGCCATTGGCGGTGATGGGATTAAACAGCAACTGAGCTCGAAGGGGGTCTGCACGGGCTCATAAAAATCTGTCTACACGGGACTGTAGAGGCCCCACACTGACTGGTGTGAAGAAGCATAATCTCTCTAATTTCAATTTCCGGTTCAGTATATCGCATTACACTGGTCTGACCGCAGCAATCAGCTACATTGTCACACTCAGCCAACACCGCTGATTGCCATTTTGAGGAAGATGTTCTGCTAAATCTTTTACCGTCAGTGGCGAATATTGCACCGTTCTCAGTGTCGCGAGACGGCCTTTGTCGTATGCTCGGCGTAACTGATGCATCTTTGCTGGCCGGTTTGATATGTATTTGTTTCGTTTGGCTGGTTGGTTGCCGATTGGCTGGTTGATTGCTTGGTTTGAAGTTGGATTTTTTTTTTTAAGTGTGCAATATAACTAAGTTCACACAACAAGTGTCATGAGAGAGATTGCAACTAACTCGGACATTTATTATTTGTGGAAACACACCGACCGTGGGCAGTAAAACGCGAGGTGTTACCAAGTCCCGCAGTTGGACCGAGTGAGAAATCAGCCGTTTACTCGTCATACTTGGTCCGCAATGACAAATTTCGTCTCGCAGACACAGATGCATTCTATGCCGCGCCGCGCGCAAGAGACACAGATCCTAATGAGCAGTGACTCTGTCCCTGCTCATTAGGATCTATGTCTTGCAGACGGCCCGGCTCCACTGATACAGTGGGGGTCACTGGAGCCCGTGATAGATCAGCGCCATGAAGCGTGAGAAAGGGCGAGGAGTAATTGCCTGGTTCGGCCGGTCCAAAGCCTCAGTCATGGCCTTACATCTGCAAAAGGCACAGATTCTCATGAGCTCCTGCTGTCGCATTGGCTCATGAGAATCTGTGCCTTTTGTATAAAATTTTAGCCACACTTACATCCTCAAACTGAGCGAGTTAATGGGAGTTGGTTGCGTGACTGGGTCGGGGACATTCAGTTTTGCTAGAAACGGCGACTGCGTAGCCTGGCAACAGACAGTAAGGCAGTAAGCACACCGCGATAATAGTCTGTACATTTTAATAGCCTGTCTTAATGAGAAACACGGCTTAAATGTCAAATGCCAAGAGGCACAAATCATCATCAGCCCACGCAAGCTGTTGGGCCGGCTCATGATGATCTATGCATCTTGCAGTGACGAATTGAAAATCGCCGCAAGAACAACTTGAAGAAACAAGCAACGACGGCCCCACCAAATCAACCCACAGGACCAGGGAAAGCACACGGGATTACCACTGTTCTTCTTAGATAGTACTTTTCTCAGACAAAAGTCGTGGTTTCGGGACTCATATCGTTTAAGTTTCCCGACCACCTGAGTTCAACCAGCTTATCCTTCGCAGAGGCCAAAGACGACAATTCACATCCTGGTCAAGCCAGTAAGGCTAATAATTAAACCCTTTTCTTTTCAGGACACACAAAGTGTGCAGGCACGTGAAAGTGCAACAACCCTTGAACTGTGGTCGCCATCGACTTCCGCTGTAGTGGTTCCGGGTGACTGATTAAACGGTTTCACTGAGTTTCAAAAGGATCGCAATACAGACAAAGAATTCGCTGCAGGAAATCTTCCCGGTCTCTTTCTTTTTTAGACCCAAGTAATTAACCTCTTTGCTGTTGAACAAATGCGAGTACCACCCAACTGCAAGAGGCAAAGAACCTCATGAGCCCCCGCCTCTTGCTGGTTCTATATTTATATTCGTGTTCCTTGGACTGATGGAATTAGTCGGTGTTGACGTTTTGCCCTGCTTTCAAACACACAATTGTGCGTCCACTAAGAGTGAAGGGGTCAGTAAGCAAAAATGTCTTCATGCCGATGTAGGCCTAGGTTTGCCCGCGACGGTAGGGTCGTGGGCGGGCATAATTGCGGTCTACGTCCCGCCAAAGACGTTTTGCGTACCGGGAATTCGTTGTTTCTGTCTGAATGAACTAGCCGTCCAATATTTCAAACCACACACACAATGCTAAGGCTTGTGTAGGAGGAAACAAACGCGTTTCAATTTTTGTGAAAAATAAATGTAGCGCGTGTCGACATCTGCGTATACTGTACACATATTTTACCGCATGACAACCACGTATCAAGACACAGGAATGCGTCATCTGGAAGAATCAGCATGACAACGGTGTGTGCCATCTTCTCTCCGCAAAAAAAGAGGCCTTAAAACATACACTCCTGAACATTTTCTGGGTCACCGATTGCCGTCAGCTTTTATTTATGATACAATTTGCATCCCTTTCAAATAGCTTTCAGTGTCTTAACGAACATTTTGTGTGTGAGTGTGAGAGTGTTTGTTCAATGAACTCACTCAATTCTGGTTTGGCGCTAAGCTACTCTGTTTATTACCCTTGAACTGTCATGGTCTATTCGTCTCTTGCACTTTGTATGCAGCTAAAGGACATAACCCAAATGTCACCTTAGCACTGAAAGTGTTACAATTTGAGCCCCGAAATTCCCAAATTTAAAAGTGTCCCGTGAGCTTGAAGTGTTTGGGAGACAACTCGAACATGATAGTACAAGGGTACTCTAGGCGCCAAGCTATTCTGGCACCACCCTTGAACTATCATGGTCGATCCATTTTCTGTTGTAGAGATCCGTTTTCCGTTGTACTCTACCAGGAGTGAAAGGGTGCTCTTCTGGAACATCTTTTATCATACATACACAGGAACACAGGCGCCTTTGACATACGCGCATTGCTGCAATTTTTCTTCTTGCAAGACCGAGGTGTCTCAACCTTGTTTCTCCAAGCCCGCCAGTTAGTCATGTCCGGCTTTGCACACACGCCCCCCACCCCCCCCCCCCCCCCCCACCCCCCCCCCCCCCCCCCCAAAAAAAAAAAAAAAAAAAAAAAAAAAAAAAAAAAATCATCGTATTTTGACACCACAAGATTTATCTTCAACAAGACTATGCGAATCTTCATTCACGATTAAAAACTTAACCCATTCAACCCTGACGCACTACATCAGGAGATGGGTCGACCATGATAATTCAAGGGTAGTGCCAGATTAGCTTGGCGCTGTCGGCGCCAAGCTAATCTGGCATTACCCTTGAATTATCATGGTTGATCCATCTCCTGCAACAGGTGCATAGTCGTTAGATGACGCCTCCAAAATTTGGGAAATACGTGCGTCGGGCTCAATGAAATAAACGCACAATTAAAGGACGCGTTTCTGTATGTGCCTTTAGTCTTTCGTGCTAGTGCTGCGTCGGGGATGAACGTTTCCTCAAGTCAGTCTTGCCTCCCTTTCTGTTCTATCGATATCCAGTTATTTTTTTTTAAAAAAGCCTGACGAGATACATCCCAGTCTGCAAAAGGTGTTCGGGCCGGCTTCGATCGGAGTCGACCCGATAATCTTTTGCGTGATATGAGTTTTATGTACCATCCCCGGCAACACATCCTGGCCGACGCATGAGTATCGAAACCGGCAGTGAAAGAAGTTACTTCTCTGCTATTTTTTTGTTTTAATATTTCTTATTTATTTAACGCGTTCAGTTCCAGCGGACGCGGACTGTGTTTCTGCAATCTTCGTTAATTCAACACCCAAAGCCCTAGAAGTCCCAGGAACATGGACTCAAAATGGTGTCAGCAAGAGGTATAGATCCTCATGAGCCCCCGCAACTGCGGGGGCTCATGAGGATCTATACCTCTTGCAAGTGGGTGGTGCTCAATTTTTCTCGGCACTGACTGGATCAAGTGGAAATATTTTGCAACAGAGCCACAACAGAAAAACAAACATCAAGTGATAACTACAACAAAAATCAGTCAATGATGGTTTTGCAACAGCTGGAATTTTAAAAACGGATTTTAAAATAAAATTAAGAAACAAACATCTGATACTCATTGGAATTAGATATATATCTTGTTGAAGTCTTTCTGTTACGTGCATGAAACATTTGTGTGAATAATACCCTGCGGAAAAAGAATAATAAAATACCAGATGTACTGCACATGCATACGAATGTGTTGGACATACGAAATGCTTCTATCTGCGTCAAAGAAGGATATGTCGGATAAAAACTGTACATTCTCGTGTAATAAAGCACTATTAGTAATCACTTACTTACTTACGCCTGTCACCCCTACCCGGGTATAGGCCGTCGACGAGCAACTCCTGTCCTGTGCTTCTCCTTCGATTCTACTCCAGGTGGTTCCCAGTCTCTTGATGTCTGCTTGGAGGTCTCGACGCCAGGAGTTTCTCGGCCTACCTCTTTTCCTCTTTCCCTGGGGGTTCCATGACAATGCCTGCCTAGTGACACTGGAAGCTGGCTTTCTCAGACTGTGACCGATCCATCCCCATCTTCTTCGCCCAATTTCATTCTCTGCTGTTATCTGTTCTGTTCTCTCCCAGAGTCTGACGTTGCTGATCTTCTCTGGCCAGTGGATTTTCAAAATTCTTCTAAGGCAACTGTTCATGAAGGTCTGTACTCTGTTGACTGTGGTTTTTGTCAATCTCCAAGTCTCTGCTCCATATAAGAGAACTGCTTTTACATTGGAATTAGTAATCACAGGTCAACATAAATGAAGAACTTCCACCTTTCATGGCTGCCCCCAGCGAAACAGCACAGATTACGTATGCCGCCGTGTGGGCAATGGAGTGGGTGTGAATTCACCCTGCAGCGTCCAAAATGGCCATTTGTTATGAACATGTCACACGGGCAGTCAGCCATTGTCCGGTCCAATTGACCTATTGCATGCTGTTAATCAACCCCACCCCCCTTGCCCCATCTATCATGCCATCCCCCCTCCCGGCCCCCACTCCTACCGCCATCCTTACAGGTCTGTGATTTTGGACCTTACGGTCTAAGGCTGAAAGGTCCAAAATCACAGACCCGCACACACTTTTTCAAACGACTATTCCTTGTCTTGCAGAGAATTGATAGTGAAGGCACGTGAAGATGTCATGTTTTCAGTTTGAATGGATGTGAAGATGCCAAGACTGTGCTCAGTTGCCATGTTCATCTGTAAGTTTCATGAGTGAGCTTAGTGCTGCACCAGCCACTAAGCACCTTGCTTAGTGGCTGGCACAGGCCCGACTGACTGAACTCACTCAGGCAACTGGCCCCATGTGCCAAGACTGTCCTCAGTTGCTATCTGGCAACATAAACGCATTTCAGCTTTTTCCTTTATGGATTTATAAAATGAATAGGCAAGTCTTGGTTTCCCACACAGAGTCCTATATAAATCAATAATACCCAAATTACAGACCATATGAGTCGGCCCCCCCCCCCTCACCCCCCCCTTTCCATATCCCCCCAAAACCTAAGCCCTCAAAATTATACTTTAATGTTATTCTGTAAGTCTTCGTTCACTGAAGTGCTAGGGACATTAATACGAATAGACACACAGAGTGTATCCTCAGACATAGAATGAGTATATATCTCTATACCCGGCGTTCAGTGAGCAAAATGCCATTGGGCCGATGTTGACCACCGGGCCAGCGGTGGTCAATGTCGGCCCAATGGCCTTTTGCGTGTTGGGCGGACAAGCAGACAGAGGTAATGTATCTCTGTAGTGTAATGTTTTCTGCTTATTTTCCCCCATCTTCCTTTCTCTTTCCTAATTGGAGTGGGACAGACAAGACACCTCTGCGTTGCCAAATTCAGCCCCTTGTTACCAAGTCAATGTAGATTTCCCTTCAAGTTCTGGCTCTTCTGAGCTCTTTCATGTTACGGCAGTGACGAACAGACAGCTTGCTCTCCAGCTCCCACTAGATTTGTTTACAAAGATATATTTTCGTTTTTGTTTGTGTGTGTTTGTTTGTTTGTTTGTTTGTTTGTTTGTTTGTTTGTTTGTGTGTGTGTGTGTTTGTTTGTTGGTGTGTTTTTTTTTGTGTGTTTTTTTGTGTGTGGTTGGTTTGTTGGTCTGGTCTGGTCTGCAATGATCTGGTCTGCTTTGATTTGGTTTGGTTTCTTGATTGTTTTGTTTTTTAAATCGTTGAAGGCGTGTAGTCAGCACCCCACTCTAACCCTCACCTCCACCCTTATGTTTGTTTGTTTGTTGGTTGGCTGCTTTGCTTTGCTTTGCTTTGGGCTGGTTTGGTTTGGTTTGGTTTAGGCGGTTGGTTTGGTTTGGTGTTTTTTATGTTTTGCTTTGCTTTGCTTTGCTTCGCTTTGTTTCGCTTTGGTCGTTTGTGGGTTTTCAGTTGTGTGTGTGATACGGTTCAGAACTGAGGCGCTAAGTGATATTCGTCAGAGCTAGGTAGTACATTCGACATCTCCATAAAGGTGTCGAGTCCAAGGCTGAGTTATGTGCACACCGATTCATTACTCTTTCACTCCTGGCGCTAACTGCTTGGTGGGAAAATAATAATAAATTGTGTTATATGTGTCCTTTGTATGGTGTATAATTCTTTCTTTGATGGGACTTTCTTTACTTTAGAAGGATCGAGTGTGATAGGTAAAAGGTAGTGACTGATTAGCTTAGCGCATTGACTGAGACACAAACACCTACAGCGCCTTTACTCGCTCCCAGAACTGTTAGCTGTTATGACAAAGTCTTCCTTTGCGACCTTCGTTTAGACCCAGTGATTAGCACACGATTTTACTCTGCTGCACGGTTGTGTGCTGGTCTGTGATTTTGGACCTTACGGCTGAAAGCCGTAAGGTCTAAAAATCACAGACCAGCACCCATTTGGCTGTGGAGGCTGAAGGGCCGGCTAAAGAGGCTTTGCCCTGGATCTCAGCCTTCGACGAAATGAGTCAAAGTCGGAAATCAATCAGTATTTCGTTCTTTTTATGGGTCACACGCAAGTCGAAACCCCCAGAGACCACCTCCTGCCTCTTAGGAACATAGGCATAAATCCAACTCTTTGGCGGATAGCAGACGCTGATTATTACCAGTAAAATTGTAACAGAAACTGCAAGTCCGAGTGGCATCGCCGTTCTTCAGGAGCAACGCAAATGTCAAATGTTCCAACAAGACGCATAGACTCTCATGTGCCCCAGCGTTCGCGGGGGCACATTAGGGTCTATGCCTCTTGAAGTTTAGTCGCGCGACATTAAAGGGGTTAAATGCGACCGATTCTTGTCAGTAAGAGGCGTAGATCCTCATAAGCCCCTACAGTATCGTGCGGATCTATGTCTCTTGCTGTCGGGTGGACTTTGATCCAAGTATTTGGTTGGGGGTACAGTTTACTTTTAGCATCGCGGGACGCAGGCTTGGCCGTGACGTAAAACATCTTTTCTTCTTTTTTCTTTTTTTGTATGGTAAGATCTAATTATTAAAACAATATCTATTCGCACAAAATCACCCTAATAACAGTATTTTCTTGTTCAAGGAAGAATTTTTTTTTTCTCAAATTCGAACAAGAAAATTGGCCATTCTGCATTTAAAATGCACCCAACACGTAAATAATTTGGTTTTAAATCTTGACAAGATTCTGAGTGCGCATACCCTGAAAGCATATAACCAGACTCAAAGTAAGTAGGGCTTGAAATTGTGATAAAATAAAATAAAATAAAATAAAATAAAATAAACGGATAACATTGTACTGTATTTTCAAGTACACGATTGTAACAAGTTCCACAAGTAAGTACAGTAGGGCCTGAGAGATGAAACGCTTTATTTACAGAATAAAGTTTTAGGTGGAACGCCTCTTACAATCTACTCGGCTGTTATAAAATAAACTATACAAAAGCAACGCAAATAATGTGCTTACATTATGTCAATAACAGTAAATGATAAATAACTTTTACCGTTTTGGTAGTCCATTCAGTTAGTAGGATACAATTACTGTAACAAGATGTTATACAAACGAGAAATTGATTTAATTTCGGGTCGTTCCAAGAGTTTCAGTTTCAGTTTATTTAAATCTCGGGCCCGCTGGGGGCATGTGAGAAATTACAAATGAGCGGCATAAACATAAATGTGCTGGACCCTAGACAGCCGTGTACCACTCGGCGTTTTCGGCATTTTCTTGAGACTTGACCATCGTCAGGTTTAGCCTGGGGATATCGTTCTAGGAGAGGTAGGTGTGTGTGTGTGTGGTGGGGAGGAGGGGGGGAGGAAGAGAGAGAGAGAGAGAGAGAGAGAGAGAGAGAGAGAGAGAGAGAGAGAGAGAGAGAGAGAGAGAGAGAGAGAGAGAGAGAGAGAGTCATATGTATTGTGTTGTACATGTACTTTCAAACGTGCTGCGTCGTTTCCCGTATTGTCGTCTGGTGAGAAAATCACGACAAACCTCCTTTGGCAACATGACACCACGGACACTAACACAGTTACTCGCTGCTCTCTCACCTCCACCCCCAAGCTGTTGGTGACTGGTCGTCTGTGATATCTCAAGGCCAATAGTGCCTGATTAGTTTGGCGCCTTTTCAGGTGCCAAGCCGCTTATCAGGCACTATCCTTAAGCCAACAGAGTCGATCCATCTCACTCAACATGTACATGGTGCAGCCGAGTCTAAAATGTTGAGCCATTTCGCTCTGGAAGTGAGGGGGATAGAGGTTGCAGTTTTTAAAGTTTATTGATTTTTTTCTCTCACTGTGCGAGGCTGAGTCGATTTAAAATTTCAAGCGTGATTTGTTAGTGTAAAAGCTTAGCCGAAAACTAATCTAGACATTCATTATTTTTTGTTACCAGGTCATTGGACTTTTCAGTTACAACATGCACAATACCGAGCACTTGTTTCCATCAGTGGGAGAAGTAGTGTAACCCCTTTGCTGTTGGGAGACGCGGTTTATGCTAGTGAAATCTTTTTAACCCATATTATACTGAGGCTAAAACCTTCAAATTTGTACACTGCCATATGCAAGTTACATTATAGTACTTAAAAATAAGGATATAGACCAATGGCTTTAGTTCAAGGGTGGTGCCAGAATAGCGTGGCGCCTAGAGGTGCCAACCTATTCTGGCACTAGCCTTGAGCTATTTTAGTCAAACCTATTTCACCGACTGGTGTATTCGAATGATAAGGGTTAACTCATCACCAAATAGTTCCAAGCGTCCAAGGAAAGCTCCCACCCACACAAATCAACACCCTGTTTACGGAGGACCAAATTGGAATATTTTTTGCAAAATGTACTTTTTAAAAAAAAATCACAATCTGATTACAGTTTCGCAATACCACCACACATCGTAAATATATTTTAAAAAATAAAACAACAACAAAAAAAACCCCAAAAAAAAAACACAACAACAACAACAACAAAAACACACGAGACCAAACAAGTATTTTCTGCATCGAATTCCGCTTTCAAGTTCACCTTGGACACGAATTTGAACACCAAGAGCACAGATACACAGGCGTGCAAGGCCTCTGAAAAATAGGGAAGATGCTATTTTGAGACTGACACGGACTAATCTGGAGAAATGGAGCACACAAAATGAAGACCTTTCATAAAAAGGAAACAATCGAGACGTCTGCCACAGGTCCAACAACTTACTTGCGCGGATTCTTTCACGGCGGCTGGCGAAGGGTGGAGATCGACCTCCGCATATTAAAAACAAGAAGTTGCTAGATTTGTTAAGTCTGTAGTGTTCGATTTCTCTTCACATTTTCTATCAATAAACTGGTGTCGTACATTCTCGCAAGCATATTATACTAGTTTACATGTTAAGTTCAAGTTTTGACCCCACGGTGACCGAATTTTCAAAATTTTTGAAGGTGTCACATAACAACCATGAACCAGTTACAGGAAATGAATCGACCCTGGTAGTTCAAGAGTAGTGCCAGATTAGCTTGGCGCCTGATTCTTCAAATTTTGCATGGTGTCACCTAACAACCATGTACCAGTCACAGGAGATGGATCGACCATGATAATTAAAGGGTACTGCCAGATTAACTTGGCGCCATCAGGCGCCAAGCTAATCTGGCACTACCCTTGAATTATCATGGTCGATCCATCTCCGGGTGTAGTACGTCGGGGTTTAAATCGGTTCAATCCAGCGTGCTTTCTTTTTGGGAGACATCTTGGTAAACAGACATGGGGGCGGGGAAACAAACCTGTTTCACAACTCCCATCAAGCATCAAAGCAAAGGACGGTTCAACAACGCTGACAGCTCAAAGGCAGTGCTTGATAAGCTCGATGCCCTGTGAAGCGACCGTGAAGTTAATCAGGCATTAACCGTGAACTATCTAGTTGGATTCACTTCACGCCGCTCAGTCGTGCGTAGTGCTTGGGTCACACTTGCAATAATTATCAGCAGTCTGGTTTTGAAAAGACGGTGCCACATGAAAAGCATTAACCCCATCAGTGCCGGCCGGAACACAAGCAATGCTCACATATATGCAAGAGGTGTAGATCTTCATGTGCCCCCGCAATCAATAAGAGGCATTGATCTTCGTGTGCCCCCCGCAATTGCGGGGGCACACGAAGATCAATGCCTCTTGTTGATCCCATTTATATTTGTATGCCTCAGTCCGACGAATTTGTCATGCCATGGTTTCGGAGACATCGAGCGTCTTTGACCGCTGGCAATAAAGTGGTTAAAATTAAATTACATGTATTGAAGTCCCGTCTTTAAAGCTAGACTCATCTCTACAGATGCGTCAGTACAGGAAATAAAATGGCCCTCAAAGAAGGGGAGTTTATTTTAACATTATCCCGGGATCGATTTTAAGCCATTCACCAGGTCGTCCCTATTATAGACGGTCCTCAATGTGGGAGTTGGGAACTGAAGGATTCTGGGACTAATTTAGAAATAACAATAAACTCCATTTTTGGCATATTAGCGAATCTAAATAGACCACTGCTTAATATCTAATGTATTTTCGGTTTGTAGTTTTCGAGTAGAAACAAGATTGCTTGGATGAATTAGTTGAAAATATTTTCTTTGTCTTCCTGTCTCTTGTATTGTGTATAAGATAAACATTTAATTTTTTTTAATGGAATACGTAACAAACAAATAAACTTAAATTACGCGTAAGTGAAGACAAACGTCAGCATCATTTGTGTTTGTTATGCCTTGTCGACAGATCTAACAACTTTTAACGGCAGTTTGGACACGCAACAAACGCATACGCGAAATCACACTTACCTATTTTGGGCGGCCGTTATTGCGTCAGTCTATACATTTTTAGCTGTTGCTCGTACAGACAGTGTTGTATTTATAGAAAGGAGGGGAGTCATTGTCAAACTAGTATGTCTGTCAAACAGAGAGCTACTGAGATTCTGGAGGTTTCCTTTCAAAAACATGCATGCCCAGTCAGGGAGAGCCCCACTATGTTTGATACAGACAATGTAACACGACACCAATCGCAGCAAGCGACCCACGTTTTTCAACATCGGGGGTAAAGGAAAATATGCGAGTAGGAATAGGGGGCGATTCAAGTTTTGGGGAAGTGCTAGAGAGTCTTCTTAACTCTAACCTCGTTAAGACGTGCTGAACTGGATTTTCTTGTGTCTATATCATTGAACCATAACTAGTCCTGTGTTTCAGCGTTTCGTAAGCATTTGTAGCAGACGTGTATATTTGAACAGTTACAGCAGTAGTGGGCTTTCAAGCAAATTAAGCCTTTACATCCTGATACGCTCTCATAAGAGGTACATTTGACCATGATAGTTAAGGGTGGTGCCAGAACAACTTGGCGCCCGTGGGCACCAAGCTGTCTTGGCACCACCCTTGAACTATCATGGGGTATTGTCAAAACTGAAATGCAGCTTTCATGGGACCACTCACTAATCTGAAAAAAAAAATCAACTTCATGATGCAATGGGTTAACGAACGTACAAACTAGTAAACAGGCCATCCATCCTCCCATCGATCCATTCGTCCATCCATCAGTCAGTGAATCATACAGAGGGATCCTAGACCTGCAACTGATGCATCATGCCGAGAAACAAGATAGTCAGGGGGACGACCAAACTGCAGCAGTCTCTGATTAGCAGTTCAAGTTATTAATTAAGGCTCGCCAGCAGGCGCCTAAGGCCATCTCACGGCGGTCTCTCGCTGATAAATGCAGCAGTATTGCCGTAGACTGTACAGTGCATTCTGCCGTTAACCCTTTCCCTCTAATACATCCATTGCTGAAATAAATTTGACTGATAGTTCAAGGGTGGTGCCAGAATAGCTTGGCGCCTGAGGCGCCAAGCTATTCTGGCACCACCCTTGAACTAAAACAGTTGATCTATCTCCTAACCTGTAATGTAACCTTCGTAGGACCGGCAGTATGCACAATTTACAAAATCAGTCTCAGGATTAATGGGTGAATTAATCCAGGCAAACACTTGGTGGAGGTGTTCTTGCTCTCGATACTACCCAGGGTCTACTAATCTGCCAGAACTCGGCTCACCAGCCCTCATATAACCGTTAGCATATTGGCGTATAGGCTGGTGGATGGAACAACCACCCAAAAACTGAAGTGCGCGCCAAATTAATTCCCTACAACACCAGCAGGAGGCATAGATCCTCATGAGCCCCTGCGTCCGCAGGGGCTCATGAGAATCTATGCCTCTTGCAGATGGTAGTCAATGGCTGCGTTTCAGTCTTGCGCTTAGAACATGAAAAGAGACTGGGTGGCGTGGGGGGGGGGGGGGGGGGGAGGGGGAAGGTAATCAACATGTAGATTAAATTTTGATCAAGTCAGTGGCGCCGTCACGGCGGTGGGGGCAACCCGAGCCACACTGGTTACCTCACTTAGAGTCGATCCGCCACGCACGATACGTAGCAGATTGAGGGAGGTAACCAGGGTGGCAACCTGAGCATGCCATGCCCGTATTTGGGAGGGATGTAGATGCTGCTGTCCAACTCATACTATCGCGGTTGGTCTGCAGAAGTAGATGGACACGATATCTCAGTTGTAGTCTCTGAAACTCCCGATCACTACACTGTGCAAGGGGGGGGGGGGGGGGGGGGGGGGGACATAAATAGGAATTACTGAATCTGAAACAGTGAAAGTCAGTCAGTCCCCAATTATATTAAAACTGGACGCCGATACAGTCAACTTTCATGTCGTGAAGTGTTTCAACCCCTTCACTGCCAGTGGACGCGGTTTTCGTTTCTGACAATTCCGCAACGCCGGAGAACCCCGGCCGTTCAAAGAACAGCGAAGACACAGTACAAAGTGGTGAGTCATCAAGAGGCATAGATCCTCATGAGCCCCCGCAACTGCGGGGGCTCATGAGGCTCTATGTCTCTTGCGGTTGGATCGTGTTCACGTTTTCTCGGCAGGGAAGAAGCTAAACAAGGTCAGTCCACGCTTGAATCTTCAGCCGGTTCGGTTTTGTTTTATCCGCGGGCTCTTAGCGGCTGGCTTATTTCTCGAATCCTGACTTCAATACACCAAATAACTGACCAGAGACCTTCACGCGGTCATTAACCCTGAATGCGGCATCACGTGCCCTTCTGTCGTCACTTCCTCCGTGATGGTCCACACAACGACCATGAGGTCTTCAACGCGGCAGGTGCTGCATTGCGTTGAACCATTGTACTGCCGCACGGCTTAGTCGGCACGCCAGACGACCCCAGTCAACCCATGAACCAAGTAGTGAGCATCGCCGGGTCGCATTTGGTCTGAAAGAGGCCTTAGACTACATTCTATCTGTAAAACGCATAGATTCTCATGAGCCCCTGCTGTCGCAGGGGCTCATGAGAATCTATGCATCTTACAGATGGAATAAAATGGATCAGCGGAAACTGTAAAGTGTTCTACAGCGTTCTTGTCAGATTCCAGCAGGCATTACTCCTGCTCCCGACCCAGCGTAGCTAAATTAATGGACTGACATGACCTGTGTTGCAACCTGCACGTAACGCCTGGAACCTTGATCTTAATGAAAACCTCGACAGGTACTCAGCCAATGCTGATCAGTAGGAATCACAGGAGTTCCATTCGGTATCAAGGCTGCTGATAAAATACATGTATTCACTTTGCAGAAGTGAAACTGTGCGGAACACGCTTTGGAAACTGACGTGAGCTAATGACTCATAACCGGTGTGGATGACTGTGTTGTGATAAGAGTGAGTGTGAGGGTGAGGGTGATTGAGACTGACTGGATGGGTTTCCAGTGCCAGGACGAAATACATGTACAATGTAGACCACATTTATACACTTCGTCTGTATTGTTGAACGCACACCAGGCAACTAAATAACCAATCAACCAGCCAGCCAACCAACGAACCAACCAACAAAACAAACAAACAATAATCAATGCACAATAAAACAAACAACCCAAAAAAAAAAGTTGACAGACAATTGTATTGTTGTCTCCAAAACAACCATTCAACTAACCAGCTGAACAAACCACCCGCCAACCAGTCAGCCAATCGGCCAACCAAATCAACCAACCAACCAACCAACTAGCTGAACAACCAGCAAAAAACAAACAAACAACAACAACAAAAAACAGTCAGCAAACGAGCCAACTAACCTACCAAACAACCAGCCAATCAACTAAACAAACAACCAGCCAGCCAACCAAACAGCTAGCCAGCCAACCAACCAACCAACCAAACAACCAAGCAAACAAACATAAAACTAATTAAAAAAAAAAAAAACAACGAACAAATCAGTCAATAAATCAAAGCACAACAAAACAAACAACTCAGCACAAACGAACCGAAACAAAACAAACCAACCAAACAACCAAACACACTGACTGGCGGGTACTGCCACCCTGCTACACAAACCGTGGCAACTATCATTCCGCCCCACAGCACCGGCACCAAAACAAACAGATGACAATCGATTCCACCAGGCCCACACCATCACCCACACGTCACCTCAACCCCTCATCGCCTCCTCGCTCAGTGGGGATAAGTCACTCTACATGAGCAAGAGGCATAGATTTTCATGTGCCCCTGCAAACGCAGGGGCTCATGAAAATCTCTGCCTCTTGAATATGGCAGGAACCTGGCTAAAAAAAATAGCATGAAACGGACCTCAGACAAATCTACCTTCGTGCAGAGTTGCCAGTAAGGTATATATAAAAAAAGACTTCTCTCCACTAAAGCAAGACGCATAGACCCTCATGAGCCCCTGCTGTCGTAGAAATCATGACGATCTATGCCTCTTGCAGTTCAGTGGTAGGAACCAACGGTGAGATACTAGTGATAGGGAAGGGGAGGGACCTGAGACGGGTCGAAACTATTACGTGTTGGTGACATGTTATTCCGACGTGTATTGCTCCTGCCGCTCAACACTTTGTTGCCATTGACTTCCCCCAGGTCAAGTCAGGATGGGCTCCCTTTTGAAACACCGAGATATCTCCAGGGTCGTAGGCTCTGAAGTAATCAGATTCTGAAAGACCAGTAAAGCTGGTAGTCGGTGGGTGAGTAGTCTCAGTTGTGGCCCGTGCCCGGAGTCGCCAAACTAATCAGGATTTGTATACTTAGCTATCAATAATATGGTTGATCCGTCCTCAGCAAATTAGTGTTTATTGCAGTCTGTTCTCATAAATTGTGTCAACATGGGACTGTGATATCTGATACATGTTCAGTGTCGACTCCCCCACCTCCCCGCCCCCTCCATACCCTCAACCTTTGGCCGTACAATGTATCCCACCCCATCACAGAATGAAAATCATGAGGCACTTCCTCTTCTGCGAAGTTCGTCGACATAAACTAAAATCTGCAAGAGGCATAGATTCTCATGCCCCCGTATATGCGGGGCTTATGAGAATCTATACCTCTTGCAGATCGATGATTTCACGGCATAAGAAGTGTTAATGTGTGGCCGAGTCGAAAGTTATTGCCTTGAACTTTCCCAGTTACGTGACCGCGCATGCACTTCCGGTAAACAGGACAGCCAGTCAGGCGACAGCAACAGCACGTTCACAAGCTCCGACGCAGATTTCAACATAATATATAAGATGAGTGAGATAGCGCAAGGGCTGCGTCAGGGTGAGACGAGTCAGGAGGAGACCACTCCTTTGAACCTTTCCTGTACGCTCTAAGGTTTCCGCGGTTTCCATTTTAAAATGATTTTTTTTTTTTTTGTTGTTGTTGTTGTTGGGGGTTGTCTCCACCTTCTTGAAACGCAATTGTTTAATTTTAATTTTAATTTTATTGTTTTAAATTTGTGTTTTTGCATTTTCAGAGGTCTGCATTTCGCTGCTTTGACCATTTATCTGATTGACGCAGTTGTTGCCGGGATGTTGAGGAGAAGCGTCGTTCGAACTGTCAGCGCTAAAAGGGACGTGAACTTGTTTCAGTGAAGTGTTCATCTAGTCTCATATTTTACCATGATTTTGTTAATTTATGATGATGATGATGATGATGATGATGATGATGATGATGACTGATGATGATGATGTCAACGAACACGACGACATGACAATCAAAATGATTTTGATAATCATCTCGAGATCCATTTATTATTACGACATACGCGGGATGTGATTTCTCACACTGCCCTGATGTGAACAGGAGAAAGTCACTCCAAGATTTTGGGATAGAACACAACAATGATGATGTGCGATACACTCTCACAACAGCACAGCCAGAGGCGGCAGGCCCCATTGGACTCGGCTAGTGTAGCACTCCGCCATCCATCCATTGCCAAAAGTCTGCAACAGGCGTACATCCTCATGGGCCTTTGAAACCTGGACTTACTGGTCTGTTATTTTGGACCTTACGGCCTCCGGCCGTAAGGTCCAAAATCACAGACCAGCACACATATAGTATGTGTACAGATGCATGATTTTTGCATGCCCGTTGGTGGCGGCGATCAGTCCCTGCTTACGTCTATCTTTCACAAAAGGAGGAGGTGACTTGGGTGTCACTTAGGAGCGCGTCAATGCAAACACGAGGTCCCTCCCGGAGTCAGTGGGCATAACAATAGAATGTGGATGTACCTTACCAATGGGGGCTGGTTTCCCATCCAAACAACGGCCACAGCTTTCTGTTCGTCTCTTTGTTCTGTGCTCTCTGTACCCTTTTCCCCTTTCACGCTCACCGGCTTCAGATTGACCGTGGAAGATGGACGATGACAGCTTTTGGTATTCAGTGTGTGGCGAGTGGCTGGATAAGCATCAAATAGATCAGGCATTGTCCTGATCGACCTCAGGGACCTGACACACTGCGGCAAGAAATGAATTATCTATGACAGTTACGGCGTGGTGGCCGATCGAGTAGTTGAGCGCCAAGCAACTCTGGCACAACCCTTGAGCTGTCATGGTCGATCTGTGTCATGGGTTGTAATGGGTTGTAATGTATGTAGCCTTTAGATGACAGTATCCAAGTTTATGAATTCCGATCTCACGTGTTCAACTATCATTGTCGATTCATCTGCCGCAAGAAAACAATGGGAGTGAAGGGCACACATTAAAAAAAAAATTAAAAGCTTTGGCCGTCGGTAGTGCTTTTTGTCCAGATGATACCTGCAAGGAATAACCTCGACAAGTGGCGCTACCGACAGCCACCTAAGCCGGTAATCATCCACGAAGTCAGAGCGATCACGGTTTGAACTAGCCCTCGTCTCCCACCATTTGGACCTGGATTAAGAGCAGCCAGCACATAGGTCAGTCAGTCACTGTCCCCGATACGGGCACACCGCTAAGCTAAAGGCCCTCGGGGAATGGGAGACTGACTGACTTGGCCTACTAACGCCGATATCAGTCCGAGGGCCTACTACTGACCGGGACATTCACATCCCACAGGTATAGGTTTCCCGCAGAGCCAGCGTGGATCGATGCGAGCGCGTGCGAGAATGACATGAAATATGCTGCCGTGTCAATTTGCTGCCACTCAATACCATTCGATACCAGAAGCGGTGTCAGAGATCGATCACGATTACGCTCTGATGAAAAACATTATTACACGCTTGTGTTGACCCTCTGATGAAACTGATAGTGATGTGAGATGCGCTACCTTTCCTGCAACTTAGTGCCGCCATTCCAGACTTCAGCAGCAGCGTCAAAGGAACATTGGCTGACACTGTCACTCCGATGACATACAATACACTGCCCTGCCAATTTGTTGCCTCTTAATCCCTTTTAACCCATATCATTCGAAATACACCAGTGTGTGAAATATGTTTGACTAAAATAGTTCAAGGGTGGTGCCAGAATAGCTTAGCGCCTCTAGGCGCCAATCTATTCTGGCACCACCCTTGAACTAAAGCCATTGGTCTTTATCCGGCCTTATCTGTAAGTACTATAATGTACTGCTTGCATATGGCAGTTTACAAATTTGAAATTTTTAGCCTCAGTATGATATGGGTTTCTGCTGATGAAACTGACATGAAGTCATGTCAAGTTTGGCATTCGTTTTCACACAGTAAGGTATCCTATGTTACAGGTCTGTGCTTTTGGGCCGTACTAGCTCGAAGCCATAAGGTTTAAAATCACAGACCAACTGATGAAACTGACATGGAATGCAAAATCATGTCAATTTCACCTCTGTGTGCTTCGCCGTAAGGTTCAAATTTGCAGACCAGTACATGAATAATTATGTTGTCGCTCTGGTACCGTCTCTGGTGAGATTAACTTGATATACTGCCGTGTCAATTTGACGTCACTTTCACCGGCCCAAGCAGATTAACACATTAAGCCCGAGGACCGAAATCCCCACATTTTGACGTTGCCCTCCGAAGGACTGTATTAATGACAATTCTATAGACAGATCGAGCATGATAGTTCACGGGTGGTGCCAGAATAGCTTGGCGCTCATACGGTCTTGCTGTGGTGTGTCAGGATTGAATGAGTTAATGCCCCTGATACAATTAAACAGACGCCGTGGATTAATCCCTCGACGAAACTGACATGGTAAACTGTCATGTCAGTTTGTTGCTAGTTTCGCTCTAGCAAACAACCAGCGCCTGCTTGTCCATGCTGAAGAGCATAACACTCGGGACAAACAGTGGCGCTGTGTTACAGAGACGGCGCTGTGTGACATAACGTTGTATATATGGCGGACAATATATCAGTTTAACTCATTCTACCCCAACACCGAAATCCTTAAATTTTGCCGTTGTCCTCTGAAGACTGCATAGTGCAGGACACAGATCGACCATGATAGTTCAAGGGTGATGCCAGAATAGCTTGGCGCCCATAGGCGCCAAGCTATTCTGGCATCTCCCTTGAACTGTCATGGTCGATCCTTATTTTCCTGTGGTGTGTCTGGGGTAGAATGAGTTAATGTACAAAATGTGTCAGGAACGCGTCACCGTGCATTCTGTTTACATCTGTCTCGTCAAAATGATGTAAGAGCTGAGCTTCGGCGCCCTGTCAGTTACATCATTTATAACGTACCCATATTTTCACCCATCTCTATGAACAAGAGAAAACATCAATCTGTGGTGTGCAAGAATCTGTGGTGTGTTAGGTATGCGAGGTAACAGTGTGAATTTGTCTGTTAAACCAATGGCGTCTATTCTAGGTTGATACAAATTCGAATCGACGCCTCATATAATTAGAATGGTAATAGTAACGAGCACGGTATTGGCTTGTTTATGTTAGTTGTAGTCAGAGAATCAGAATAAATCGTTACTTGGCGCCACGCTCATGGTTTCCATCAACATGAAGACGCAAACAAAACAGAAGAAACCAAAGCAAAATACAAAATAAAATGAACGGAAACAAAACAAAAACAACACAACACAACAAACAACAAAACACAATACAACACAACACAGCACAGCGCAACGCAACGCAGCACAGCACAGCACAGCACAGCACAACACAACACAACAGCACGACACAACACAACACAGCACAGCACAGCACAGCACAACACAGCACAACACAACACAACACAACACAACACAACACAGACAAAAGACATACATACACGACAAGTAACAGACATAGGACATGAAAGGAAACACATTTGCAAGTAAAAGTACTTGTTATATGGGTGGCGTAGGAGTTTAAAAAGAGATAAGGGAAGGATTTAGACATAAAACCAGACAATTCAGTGCGCCATTAACCTCCTTCACTGCAATGAATGCATATTGTGTGGGTGTTTTGGTTTTTTTAATGTTCTTTATTTAATTTAACGACAAAGAGCCCCAGCCGTTCAAGGAACATGGAATACAAAGTGCTGTCAGCAAGAGGCACAGATCCTCATAAGCCCCCGCAACTGCGGGGGCCGCTCATGAGGATCTATGTCTCTTGCGGCTGGACTGGGATTACTTTCTCTCGGCAGCGAATGGGTTAAGACATAAGATTATACAAGACAAACTACGCAATATACAAGACACACGAGAGTCAAAACACAGACATGGAACGCCGGAGGAAGCAGAAATTTCGGTGTACAAACCACCGCAAAATATGGTCATAATCATAACAAACGGAACCTCGCGTGTACTGGCCTGTGACTTTGGACCTTACGGCTGAAAGCCGTAAGGTCCAAGGTCACAGACCAGCACTCATTTTTATTTTTTAAATCCTAAATCCATGGCGACCTCTAATCTTGTTTTTATCTTGTTTCCTTCTTGTCTGTCATATCCTAACCAGTCTTCTAATCTTGTTTTGTGTGTCTTGTCGCAGAGAGTACACATCCATGGTGTTCGCGTGCAACTCGTAAGTGACGTTTTGGCGCGAGATCGTGTTTTGTTGCGGTTACTTCCTTTGGATTTTCCTCCCATTATTACATAACGAAATCTCGAAGCAGGGGTCAGTTGCACGTGTGAGCTTAGTCATGCGCCAGCCACTACTACGAGGTGCTCCGCTATAGCGGAGCATGCACATTGCTTAGTGGCTGGCACAGGGGACTAAACTCACTCATGAGACAGTCCTTTGTAGTCCAGTAGCAGAGGCTTGTAACGAAAACCTCGGATCACATATTCTGAAATAAATGTAGTTTTCACGTTTTCCTCGAAAATTGCTAAGCTACCATTTACAGGCGAACACCATTGAAATGTACTTTGTTTCGTCTTATTTTGTTTGTTTGTTTTATTTTGTGGGCCTTTAAATCTATGTAAAATCGTGGGTCAGTTATAGCTGCAGATAAGCTCTCCTTTTTGCACTGTGTTGGCGCTCCGCTAGGGGGCGCATGAAAGTAGCGCATTATTTATCTTTACATTGACTTTTTTAATGCAGCCGTGTTGCCGCAGAGCTCTTCAGTCGTTTAAAGGGGCTTAACCACTTGACGTTTTGCTCTCACTATGTCATCCATTGCCAACTGCAGGAGACGGACAGTGGTCGTTCAAGGGTAGTGCCTGATTAGCTTGGCACCTTTCCAGGTACCAAGCTTTCCAGGTACCAAGCTAATCAGACACACCCCTTGATCTATTATTATCAATCCATCCTCCACGACTTTTAGGTATTGCTTACTCGCCCAAAACAAGTGATAAACGTGGGTTATTCCGTCAAGTTACTGAAACAGTGACATCGTAAATCTCAGTAGCTCAGCCCACCCCCACCCCCTCCCCCCCCCCCATCCTCCCACCCCACCCCCACCACCCCCCACCCCCCCCCCCAAAAAAAAAAAAAAAACAAAAAAAAAAACGAATCCTGTTTTGCTACGACCAAGATCTTCATAAGGCTCACCATACTTGCAGTATCTGTGTCTTGCTCGCAAGGATCGATCTCATTTGTATCTGCATTCCTGAGAAGTAGGACTTCCTGGGGGGATTTCTGTGCACAGCTGTCCGGTAAAAGATCATGCGGGAAAAATAAAGTGGGCTTAATAAGCGCGTAATGACAGACAGAGGACGAAATGAAATCTGAAAAATGGCCGGGTGTCTGAGGGTTTGCGGTCAAGAGGCATCGGGCGAATCGGGCAGGGTCGAGTTGCATCATCTCTAAAAGTGCTGTTTGCGTGGTTTGTTCGTTCGTTCTCTCTTTCGTTTGTTTGTTTGTTTGTTTGTGTTGACGTGAATGATTGTTTTAAGTTTTGCTTCAATCGCTTGCTATTGTTTGGCTGTCGGTAGCGTTATTTTCAGTAGGCCGGGCTACAGGAATCAGTCATCGTGACAAAAACCGCGACCCGACACTGTGACTCGCTAAACACTGTGTAGACGATTGAATGACCACTGTAATACTTGTAATACTAAAGGAGAGGACACTGAGGAGCGGTGGGAGACGAAGAGAGAAAGTTGAGTCGGTTGTGGTTGTGATGACAATAGTGACTCAAAAAACACAGACTAACTGACTATATAAATAATACGTTGACTTTGTGTTCGGTTGGGCTGGCTGGCTCTCCGGCCTTAAACTTCACCGGTTAAAACTATCAGCGTGCAACTGCGCATGTCGTCTCCAGACTCAAGTTCTCACTTCAAACTGCGGACATGTGACGGAAATCGTTGCGCTTGAGCACAGGCGGCAGAGGACGATTGCATTATATGAAACACTTAGCTTTACACAGTAGAAATACGGCAATGGTCCTCGACCGCCTGTGGCAAGTTCTCCTTTCATGTGACACTGACGCTGGTATGGACCTGTCTGTCATTCCGTGTTGTCAGTTAAATAGACACGGTCCGTCGCACTAGAGTAACTAGAGACGGAGGTTGCGTTTAGGCCAGACGACTCCCAACAACGAAGGAGGGCAAGCTAAGCGGTCACGGCGGATAACCAGCTTACACAACTTTTAGCATAACAACATTCCAAACATCTCCAAGTGGCCTAGTACCTCATCAGCCTGACTTTACACCCTTATGAGATTCTCCGGATGAGTAAGCCACGGCGAAATTATTTGCTTATCCAGGGCCTTCCACCTACAAGAGGCATAGATTTTCATAAGCTCATGCATGTTGTAAAGGCTGCTGAGACTCAAAGAGCCCTGTTTGATCGTCATTTATATGGATCGGCCTCGTCTGCATCCTAAAGTTGAGGACGTTATTACTGGTTAAAGCGTAGTGGACTAGAATAAAGAGCTGTACATACTATATGAAACTGTGTGGATTTCTGATACGTATGTAGTGTACATATTAAATCCATAATCTCTGCAATTAATTGTTTCTAAATATTGTTTCGAAATTCAGTTTCGAAATTTGGTGTCACATTGTGTTCCGTCATCGAATCTATCGGTTCAATGAGCCTGAATTTTATATATATAGTAAGTAGTTTTGACAGCTCGGCACTCACCCACCCACCACCTTACCACAGCCCACTCCCTACCCTTGGCGTTGGACCTACGACTAGAAGCAAGAACGTCACTTGTTTGATCTATGTACCAAGACATTGGTGACATACTAGCATTGTGATTATGTTTCGGTTTCTATACTCGAGGCGGGAGAGAACATTCAAATGAAATGAAATAAAACTTTATTCCTCAATTTTGTGTCAGTCATGTCACACACACACACACACACACACACACACACACACACACACACACACACACACACACACACACACTACACGCACGTACGCGCACGCACGCACGCACGAACGCACACACACACACACACACACACACACACACACACACACAGACACACACAGACACACATAAAATATAAGAAGTAATTAAATGGAAGAGCGAAAAAGTGAAAATGAGAGAGAGAGAGAGAGAGAGAGAGAGAGAGAGAGAGAGAGAGAGAGAGAGAGAGAGAGAGAGAGAGAGAGAGACTATTGGGTGGGGCCGGCAATGGATTGTGTGAACATCAAGTTCTTGTTGTCAGTGACGTGGATGCCGGGAGCAGGGGAGCACTGTGAGGAAGACTACACAACTAGTCTTAAGTTTACAATTATTACTCACCACCTTACGTCCCACCAATAACCCTTTTTTCCACAGGGACACACATGCATTAGTCTCTCTCTATCTGAGTACAAGGGCACCCGACAAAGGATGTGCGTGTGTGTGTGTGTGTGTTTGTGTGTGTGTGTGTGTGTGTGTGTGTGTGTGTGTGTGTGTGTGTGTGTGTGTGTGTGTGTGTGTGTGTGTGTGTGTTCTGCCGGGCTACTCATCAGTGGTGTTGGAAGATAAATTTTATTGGGGTGGGTTTGGGAGTGGGGTGGGGTTGGCAGCGTGCCGGACATGTTTCTTTCCAGCCTCTAAAAAATCAAACACAACTAGGGGTGGGGTGAAGTAGAGTTAGTTAGTAATTGGGGTTTAACGCCGAACAGGCGACTAATGCCATCTGACGGTGTAAGACAAGCAAGCGACCAAGCGAGAACGTAGAGAGGTGGAAACTCAGTGAAGACTTGCGGCCTCGAAAATATCAACAAAAATCTTATGATTTTTGTCTCCTCCCAAAATATCATTTTTTATCTCCAAAAATATTGCGGGCGATAGGTGATACGCTGCCCCCCTCCCCCACCCCATTCCCACCCCACCCCGGCACCCCTTTCCTACATTTTTTGGGGGGAGTCAGCCCACCATGCCTCCCCCCTCGCACCCCCGCCCCCCCCCCCCCCCTCGGCCCTCGGTGCTTATGAAACTGATCCACGCAAAGCCAGTTGTGGGAGATGGATTGGTCGTGATATATCGAGAGTGGTTCAATATTGTTGTTCAAGCTATGCCGGTCGAGCCATCTCCCACGACTTTAATGCACATTGAGAATATTTTGTTTTTAAAACCTGAACCATTCGACTCCAGAAGTGAAAACAGCACACGTAATTGAAAATATACATTTCATTACCTTCCCTTTCCGGGCTTTTAGCTACAGGATCAATCCCACGTTAACGTCTTTGGACTCCCTCATTTGTAGGATGTAAATTGGGCCGATCTATACCCTTCAAGAGGCCTAGATTCTCGTCAGCCCCTGCGGCCGCAGGGGCTGACGAGAATCCGGCTAGGCCTCTTGCAGATTAAGCTGAAGGTGTTTTAGCACAGGAACAATAATCATAGTCATATAACTCCCTCACTCTGAAAATATAAATGGCCTGAGGTATGCTCCAAGAGGCATAAATTCCTGTGAGGCCCTGCTGCCGCAGGAGCTGACAAGAATCTATGCCTCTTGCATATTACGGAGTTTGCGGGGCCGCTTTTAGTAGAGGAAAGTCCGTGATCGTGAGCGTAGATAAAAGCTAAAGATTAGAGCCGGGGCACTGAGGGATCTATGTAAGAGGTAGGCGTGATGGTCCGTCTTGCGTGAAATGGAACAAGGGCACGGAAATCGCCTAACTCACCGCGCAATTCCGGACTAGCCACTGGCGCAGGCAAAAGATTCAGGCGGTAGGTAGTGGCAGGTCAGTCAGACCGGGTTCGATTTCCCAGGCAAACTGACGGGCTTGCTCCCCAGTAAGCAAAGGTCCCCGGCCGTCGTGGACCCAAAGACGTTTCCTACTGAGGTCTATATAAGGTCCGTTGAAAGCGGAACACTTGCAGTACGCCTGAATTGATGGGTGTTCAGATCGCACGCCATAGGCAATAGCTGTCCCTGTACTTCATAACCCACACGTTAGGGCCTTCCATTATAAATTCGGCGCCATGAACGTTAAACCCCGAACTAGCTAACCAACAATCTGGGTTGGGCTGGGTTGAGTGGGTGGCCCAATTGCTTGGCTGGTTTATGGTAGGGCGGTTGGTTTCTTCCTTCGTTTGCTTCTTCTTCTTCTTGTTTGTTTGTTTGTTTGTTTGTTTGTTTGTTTGTTTGTTTGTTTGTTTTGTTTGGGGTTTTTTCCCTATAGGTCTGTTTGTCGCTCGTTTGTTATTTTGTTCGTGTGTTAGTTTGCCTGCAGGCTTACTTGCTGCATTTTTGGTCTGTTGGTTTGTTGATTTATTTGTTTTTCTGTTTGTTTAAGCGGCTATTGTTTGCGTACACGCTCACTTGTTTCCTGGTTCATACAATGAGAAACACTGACTATGCTGTCTGTTGCGTGCACTAGGAAAGTCACATGCATTCCTCATGTCAGTCACATCCACATTCCTGACAATTTCACATTCTGCTCACGAGTTGTGTCTTTTGTCACCGGTGTTTGTTCAGTGACGGTATGCGGTGCTCTGACAAAGCCGGACTGGCACTTAATTTCTTGGGTCACTACCTGCAGTGTGTGGAGCTGCTTTCTGGGTGAAATTCACACCTGATGAGCGGAAGATAATCTGTCACTCCGAGAACATGGTACAGGTAGATAAGGTAAACACAGGCAAGCACCTGCGCCGACATGTCTGTCACTGGGACAACTTGATCCAGTCAGTGAAACTTGTGTGATCGCAATTTCAGCCAGGGTCTCATGGGATTCTTTGTCTCTTGTTAGGCCCACGTACCACACTGGCCGGGCTGTCCCCCTCGATTCACAACCGCTTTCTGCGGCCATGGAGGGAGACAACCAGTGTTCCCCATGTATATGATTGGTGAAACTGATGTGATCGCATATTTTCCAGCCATATTTTCAGCAATGGATCATGGACCCAAGGGGCTCTGTGCCTCTTGCCAGACCCACGTACCACACTGGTTGTCTCCTTCGATTCGCTACCGCTTTCAGCGGTAGCGAATCGAGGGAGGCAACCAGTGTATATTATGTATAAGATATTCTCAGACGGATCGAGCAATGACAAATTGGTTGGTTACTGTAGTGATCATGGACGGTCCTAAAGGGTGATCTTGGCTGGACAGGGACAGCTATTGCCTACGGAGTACGACCTGAACACTGATCAAGTTAGGTGCACTGTAACTGTGCCGCTTTGATTTGCTAGGACCTTTCAAGGGGCACGCGCTACACAGAGCAAGCCAGTCTTTTTGTCTGCGTCGAGCATTGCATGGCCGTTGGGGCGGTCTTATCAGGTTTTGTGAGTGTATCAGTGCATGCACTACAAATCCCTGAACAACTGCGCTCCTGCCTATCTCTCCAACTTACTTCACCCCTACATCCCTTCCCGCTCCCTCCGCTCCGCCTCCGACCCTCTCTGCCTCCACATCCCCCGCACCAAACTCAGCACTTTCGGCCCCCGCTCCTTCTCAGTATACGGCCCATCCACCTGGAACACTCTCCAACTCTCTCTCTCTCCGTCAGAAACACTCTCTCTCCTCCTTCCAGTCCGCCTTCAAAATTCACCTCTTTCAACAGTTCTAGCACTATATCACCACACCCCCCACCCCAAGCTGACTGTCGTAATGTATTTTCACTATTTGTGGTACGCGGTGAGTCGTTGTCTCAGTAAAGCGTGCGCATGCGTGCGCGAGTTGTGAGTGCGCGCTTAGAGTTATAATTATTATAAGATAAGCGCATTATAAATACTATTATTATTATTATTATTATTATTATTATTATTATTATATTATTATTATTATTATTATTATTATGCGCGTGTATGTAAAACGACGTCAAGGAAAAATCCATTGTTTTATTGTGCTTATTACGTAAAGATATACGGCGATAAACTATATCTGATCTCATATTAGCTTAGCATAGCTTATGAGATCTACAATGATAGGGAGTAATGCCAGCCAAACAGTACGCGTTTGCTGCGAGAGTCGATCTATCTTTGGCGACTGGTGCTTACTGCTTGGACTAGGATTGCAGATCTTATCTCACGCGGATTATTTGGCTCGGCTGGTGCGGAGTTAACGGAGTCATCGCTGCCTGCAAGCGCGCGTTTGAAGCAAAAGGTCCTCGGTCCGACGTCAGCCTTAGCTGGCCTGCTGACGTCGGTCCGGCCGAGGACCTTCTTCCGCAAACAGACCTATTACACCGCGTCACAACGGCAATTGTGACATTACCTACGTGAAGTGCGATGCCGGCGATACAGCTAATCAGAATTACAAACACGAACCAGCAGTCTAAATCCGGTCTCAAATACACCAGCCGGTGTCAAACATTGGAAACGTGTAGCCAATAATGTATTGTCGCGGACTATTGTGTGCTTTAGTAAGGCTATGGCCAGATGCGTACCATGGCTCTACACAAATAGCAGTTATTCAGTGGATACGTGTTTCACGGCGTCAGTCGACGTTTTATTGTCATCCGGTATAAAAACTGTCATATTAACACATTCTACCCCACGATCGGTCCCCAAATTTTTAAGTTGTCCTCTAAAGGACTGTATTACAATTCTAGAGACGGATCGAGCATGATAGTTCAAGGGTGGTGCCAGAATAGCTTGGCGCCTACGGGCGCCAAGCTATTCTGGCACCGCCCTTGAACTATCATGCTCGATCCATGTCTTGCTGTGGTGTGTCGGGGCTGAATGAGTTAAATCTTGCTTAGTTTGTAAAAGTTGTAAAGCTGTATCATAAGCTGCCTCATGTGTTCAGTACATTGTGGTTGCAAGTTTAATTTTACCTGTCTTTTCATGTTCACTGCTGTATGCAAATTGATTTTTTTACTAATTAGTAACCACTATTTGAAAAAAAAACTACGAAATGCTTGTGTTAGCTTGTAAATATGAATCAAACTATAATCGACATCTTTCTTCCAATCCCCGATAGCAGATAAAGGAGATAAAAATGATCTTTGAACTTTTTTGAAAAAGCGACTGACATTGAAAAAGGTGATCAGGCACATGTGACAAACTTCACTGCACTGGTAAAAGAAAGTTTAAAAATTAACACAACAAATAAACAAACAAACGAACAAACAAACAAACAAACGAGCAAACAAACAAAGGAAAACACAAAATTATATCCTAAAACAGACGACAGTTTGGCAGCATGGAAGCAGCAGGCTTTCAAAGCTTCAGCTTCCGACTCTGTATTCCACAGTAGCTGATAAGTGCGCTTACATTAGCACCAAACCGTATATTAATCTAAGGATAACTTTGATAGAATATTAACCACAAAATAAATAAATAAATAAATAAATAAATAAATAAATATAAACACGGACTTTGGTGGCAAGAAACAAGTCTTTCAGCTTTCGACTCAAACACTGATTAAAATGTATATTAACAGCCATTTTCTTCTTTTTTTCAGATACACAGTAATAACGGCACTACCGTGGCTCAAGCCAAAACCCAAGAAATGGGGGCCCCCCAAGAAAAAGCTTGATGTTGCCAGCCTTCAGCGTGACGATGTGAAAGCTGCCTTTCAGACAGATTTACAGCGCAGGCTCAAAGACACAGCGGACCCAGTAGACTCCTCCCCTGAAACACTTTGGGAACAACTGAAAACTGCTATTGCAAAATCCTCTGCAGAAGTCTTGGGTTTCGCCAGAAAGAAGAACAAAGACTGGTTTGACGAAAACGATGTAGAGATCCAGGAACACCTAGCAAAAAAAAGAGCCGCCCATCAGGCCCACCTAGCCCAGCCTTCCTGCCCTGTGAAGAAGTCTGCCTTCCGCCTCGTCTGCAGCAGTCTCCAGCGCAAGCTCAGAGATCTCCAGAATGAGTGGTGGACCAGACTTGCACAAAGGACCCAGCTTTGTGCTGACAATGGTGACTACAGGGGCTTCTACGAAGCACTGAAAGCAGTGTATGGCCCCAGGCACCTGGTACAAAGTCCCCTGCGAAGCGCGAATGGCCAGGCACTCCTCACAGATAATACCTCCATCTTGAACCGCTGGTCGGAATACTTTCAGAGCCTCTTCAGCGCTGAGCGCACTGTTCAAGAAGCAGTCGTCCTACAAATCCCACACCTCCCAGTAAAGGTTGAATTGGACGAACCGCCCACCGCTGAAGAGACCCTCACAGCCATCCACCAGCTCAAGAGTGGCAAAGCAGCAGGCATTGATGGAATACCGCCAGAGATCTGGAAACATGGAGGCACAGCACTGCACAACAAGCTCCATGACCTCTTTCTCTGCTGCTGGGAGGAAGGAACACTACCAAAAGATCTCCGCGATGCAGTCGTTATCACCCTGTACAAGAACAAAGGCGAGAAGTCTGACTGTTCCAACTATCGGGGAATTACCCTGCTGTCCATTGCTGGGAAAATCCTTGCAAGGCTGCTCCTGAATCGGCTGGTACCTGCCATCGCTGAAGACCAACTCCCAGAGGGCCAGTGTGGCTTCAGAGCAAACAGGAGCACCACCGATATGGTCTTTGTGCTGAGACAGCTACAGGAGAAGTGCCGCGAGCAGAACAAAGGGCTGTACGTAACATTGTCGACCTAACAAAAGCGTTCGACACTGTGAGCAGGCAAGGCATGTGGCAGATCCTGGAGCGACTTGGCTGTCCCCCAAAGTTCCTCAACATGATTATCCAGCTACACGAGGACCAGCAAGGCCAGGTCAGACTCAACAATGACCTCTCAGAACCATTCCCTATTCTCAAAGGCGTAAAGCAGGGCTGCGTGTTGGCACCGACCCTCTTCACCATCTTTTTTAGCGTGATGTTGAAGCAGGCCACAGTGGACCTCGATGATGACGATGCAGTGTACATCAGGTATCGTCTCGATGGCAGCCTGTTCAACCTCAGACGTCTGCAGGCCCACACGAAAACCCTAGACCAACTGATTCGTGAGCTGCTTTTTGCTGATGATGCTGCCCTCGTTGCACACACAGAGAGAGCCCTGCAGCGCATCACGTCTTGCTTCGCAGATGCTGCCCAGCTCTTTGGACTCGAGGTCAGTCTGAAAAAGACAGAGGTCCTCCATCAGCCGGCACCCAAGACAGTGTATCGCCCTCCTCACATCACCATTGGCGAGTCCGAACTGAAGTCAGTGCACCAGTTTACTTACCTTGGCTGCATTATCACGTCGGACGCCAAGCTGTACAAGGAGCTTGACAGCAGGCTGGCAAAAGCGAACAGCACTTTCGGGCGACTTTTCAAGCGGGTGTGGCACAATCAACAGCTGAAAACAGGCACCAAGATCAGCGTGTACAGAGCTGTGGTCCTCACCACCCTGCTGTATGGTTCCGAGTCCTGGGCCCTCTACCGCAGCCAACTACGACTCCTCGAACGCTTCCACCAGCGCTGCCTGCGTACCATCCTGGGCATTCACTGGAGTGACTATGTCACCAACGTCGAGGTCCTTGAACAGGCTGAAACTGTGAGCATCGAGGCTTTGCTGCTGCGGACACAGCTCCGCTGGGCGGGGCATGTCTCCAGGATGGAGGATCATCGCCTACCAAAGATCACCCTGTTCGGCGAGCTTGCTACTGGACACCGTGACAGAGGGGCACCAAAGAAGAGATACAAAGACTGTCTCAAGAAGTCACTTAGTGCCTGCCAAATCGACCACCACCAGTGGTCTTCGCTTGCTGCGGACCGTGACACCTGGCGCTCCACCATTTACAAGGCAGCTGTCTCCTTTGAGGACTCTCACAGAGCTAGCCTTAAGGACAAGCGGCTCAGGAGAAAAAACAGAGATGCCGAAGCTCAGAACCCTGTCTATACCTTCCCCTGCAGCCACTGCGGTCGAACCTGCCTGTCTCGGATTGGCCTCCGCAGCCACGAACAAGCCTGCAGACGTCGTGGGCAACTCCTATAAATCTTCGTTCGCGAAGTCAAGCCAAGAGAGAGACCGTGGCTCAACTTGGTCAGTTGCAACATGGCAAAACCTAGCATGACGTCACCGAGTTGGTCGGTCGCCACTCGTTCCGCACGCAGCATGTCAATGATAAGGGACCTAAAAGCAATTCTCCCCCTTCTAGTTTACCCCTGGTGGTGAGGGCATAATGCCCTGTTGACAAACGGTAAACACTCGGAGAGTGTATACTGATTAGCCTAGGTCAGTCCCCCAACCATGAGCAACTCAGTCTTTTCTTTTGCAAGAGGCATAGAGTCTAATGAGCCCCTGCGGATGCAAGGGCTCATGAGAATCTATGCCTCTTGCTGGACCCGAGGTGGGTTTCATTTGTTTGTATCTCCGCTCTCCAACCGGTGTGATTAGTCATAGGAGTGTAAGTTGTGGCTGTGTGCGGAGTCAACTTAGCACCGAGCCGTAGGCGGTCCTTTCGGATGCTGCGAACAAGGTGATGCGGCCGATGTGGCGGGGACGTTCTTTGGTTTCCACTGCCGTTTTCTTCTTCATATTTTGGCGTGCTGAGTTTTTTTTCTTCTGATTGTTCAGTATAATCTTAATCTGATGTAGTGTCCAATTGTTGTTGTTGATGATGTTGTTGTTGTTGTTGTTGTTGTTGGTGGTGGTGGTGGTGGTGGTGGTGGTGGTGGTGGTGTGTGTGTGTGTGTGTGTGTGTGTGTGTGTGTGTGTGTGTGTGTGTGTGTGTGTGTGTGTGTGTGTGTGTGTGTGTGTGTTTTATTTTCATAGTACACTTATAGGGAAAAAAGTCATGTTCAAATAATGGAAACAAAACTGAACAAAAATCTTACAAAACATCTTCAGAGTAAATGAACTAATGCATGGATGCGATTTAGTTGACAGAAATATAGCCCTAAATCGATATCAGGTAAAGACAACGCTAAGTGTTTCGTGACTGGGGAAAAAAATTGCTTTTTTAACTCATTCGAGACATGCTGCGTTCGAATACGCACGCTGGGCTTTTGTCACGTATCCGGATGCTGCACGTCCTAAATGTGTTAAAACGGTTGTGAGTTGCAGTCGACTGCAGAAAAAAAAGTGATTTCCATATTTGACTATAAGCAGTAATGCAGTACAAAAGTGCTTTGTGTGTGTGTGTGTGTGTGTGTGTGTGTGTGTGTGTGTGTGTGTGTGTGTGTGTGTGGGTGTGGGTGGGTGGACGGTGCGTGCGTGCGTGTGTGTGTGTGTGTGGGTGGGGGGGGGGGGGTTCCAAAATGTTGCCCGTATTCGGGCACAGTGCGCCATGCTTCCTTCAGATAAGATTCTCCGGCCGTGTTCGAGGTCCAACCAAGGTCGTTTTGTGTCATTTTCATTTTTGGAGCCAAATATTGTCTACGTTAAAAGTTATGGCCGTCTAAGCACTGCATGCATATTCGCAGACTGACAGGTTACAGGTAATGCCCGAGTTAAAGTTGGCGCCGGCTTCCCCAAAGGTCGTCAGTCCGGCACTACTACCCTTTCGCTATCACGGTCGCTCCATCTTCCGCTGGATTTTGGCCCATGGACTTGATGGAGATACTGAAGAGGCCAGTAAATCAGTTAATCTATCTCGGACACGTTCCCATGGCGACATACCGGCCGGAACATGTATATTTA
Source organism: Semisulcospira habei (assembly GCA_036245525.1). Lineage (NCBI taxonomy): Eukaryota > Metazoa > Mollusca > Gastropoda > Semisulcospiridae > Semisulcospira > Semisulcospira habei. The sequence goes on along the minus strand of BTPG01000008.1, from coordinate 169,085,312 downwards.
ATGGCGATAACACCCACAGAGTCCTGGTATATCGGCAGGTACCCGCACATCAGGCAGCGATACCAATCCGTCTGTTAAAGGCACAGATTCTCACGAGCCCCAGCAGCCTCTAAGGCCTTCGAGACTGCTGGGGCTCGTGAGAATCTTTGCCTCTGTGCCCATGATGACTTATGCTCGATCTGGCACAGATCGGTTTCAGCAGTTTCTTAGAAGGAAGGAGTTATTGGGTTTAAAGTTCACACCGGTCCGTCCGCTCCTGCTGATGTTTTTGGAACTGACACTCCCGCTACACACGACAGGCATCTGCAAGAGGCATACATCCTCATGAGCCCCCGCAGACTGCGGGGGCTCATGAGGATCTATGCCTCTTGTTTGTCGGCCCTTCATTTTTTTTAATTTTTTTTTTTTTTTTTTGCTAGTTGAATTTGTCGATCGGGCTTGTCACAAGTTCAATTAACAGGAAACTCTATAAGTGTGATGTTTTTCATGTCAGGAAACGTACGCATGCAGCATCCTGTGCCTGGCCATTAATGATGAAAACTAACATGCGATGGGAACCACAATCATGACGCTAGTGAGGATGGTGGTGAATGGTGACTATAGCTGCAGATAATTTTCAGAGTGTCACAGTGATGCTGTCGACAATGACATTGATACAACTTATTTCTCCCACGGTAAACTGTGTGCAATACATGCACTTGTCACAGTCTAGTGTTCATGCACATTACCATATCTCGAAGTATATATCATGCTATCCTACATGCTATCCCAAGTGGAACCTTGTTCCTGGTGTAACCGGAACTTTCAACTGAGACTCGAACTGCTCGATCGGCCCTACTGAAAAGTCGAGAGCGGATTCATTTAGCGAGCGATGACATCTATATTAGTTATACATGTGTATAAATTAGGTAGAGAAACATTGACAAAGACTCTTTATTTGACAATTTGCTGAAATTTTGGTTTAATACGTTGACCACTTTCTTCGCAGAGAGAGAGAGAGAGAGAGAGAGAGAGAGAGAGAGAGAGAGAGAGAGAGAGAGAGAGATTTCATTTTGTTCAAGCAGCAAACCAACCTGTCAATGCTGCGACCAGACGAAGGTATTAGTCACAGGACCGGAGTCAGTCAAGCGTGATCTGGAGATGGCTCAGACACATCCCACTACCTCAGCCCTCTCCATCCATAGGCAAGAGGCATAGATTCTCATAAGCCCTTGCAGTTGCAGGGGTTTATGAGAATCTATGCCTCTTTCAGCTGTCTCCACTGACATCCTCAGAGCTACGCATCCGAGTGAAATTGACTGCTGTCAGGGGAGAGAGGGAAGCTGCTTTCAATATCTAAAACAGGTCACAATTCAATTAACTAAAACGGATTGCAGGTACCAGGCCACACAGAATAACGGCCGGTCATTAGTGAGCCGTCCCTGGCGACAGTCACAGCAAAGTGTGCAACTTAATTGTCAGCAATCAACAGTCCGTCTGAGATGGTCGGTTGGTTAGTTGGTTGGCTGAGCTTTCATCTAAAGTATTATCGGTGTTATCATTCTTATTATTATTATTATTATTATCATTCTTATTACTATTATTATTATCAGCAGCAGCCACACCATCCTTCTTCTTCTATTATTATTATTATCATCATCATCATCATCAGCAGCAGCAGCAGCATAATCATCATTCTTCTTCTTATTATTATTATTATTATTATTATTATTATCAGCAGCAGCCGCACCATCCTTCTTCTTCTATTATTATTATTATCATCAGCAGCAGCAGCAGCAGCAGCAGCAGCAGCATAATCATCATTCTTCTTCTTCTTCTTCTTATTATTATTATTATTATTATTATTATTATCAGCAGCCGCACCATCCTTCTTCTTCTATTATTATTATTATCATGATCATCATCATCAGCAGCAGCAGCAGCATAATCATCATTCTTCTTCTTATTATTATTATTATTATTATTATTATCAGCAGCAGCCGCACCATCCTTCTTCTTCTATTATTATTATTATCATCAGCAGCAGCAGCAGCAGCAGCAGCAGCAGCATAATCATCATTCTTCTTCTTCTTCTTCTTCTTCTTATTATTATTATTATTATTATTATCAGCAGCCGCACCATCCTTCTTCTTCTATTATTATTATTATCATCATCAGCAGCAGCAGCAGCAGCAGCAGCAGCAGCATAATCATCATTCTTCTTCTTCTTCTTATTATTATTATTATTATTATCAGCAGCAGCCGCACCATCCTTCTTCTTCTATTATTATTATTATTATCATCATCATCAGCAGCAGCAGCAGCAGCAGCAGCAGCATAATCATCATTCTTCTTCTTCTTATTATTATTATTATTATTATTATCAGCAGCAGCCGCACCATCCTTCTTCTTCTATTATTATTATTATTATCATCATCAGCAGCAGCAGCAGCAGCAGCATAATCATCATTCTTCTTCTTCTTATTATTATTATTATTATCAGCAGCAGCCGCACCATCCTTCTTCTTCTATTATTATCATCATCATCATCAGCAGCAGCAGCAGCAGCAGCAGTAGCATAATCATCATTCTTATTATTATTATTATTATCAGCAGCAGCACCGTCCTTCTTCTTCTATTATTATTATTATCATCATCATCATCATCATCATCACCATCATCATCATCACCATCATCATCTTCACCATCATCATTCTTCTTCTTCTATTATTATTATCATTACTATTATTATCATCATCATATCATTCTTCTTCTTCCTTCTTCTTATGATGATGATAATGATCATCATCATCTTCTTCATTATTATTATCATCATCATCATCATCGTTATATCATTTGTTTTATTTTTTTATTTTTTCGTTTCGACCCGCCATCACTCTGTGACACTGCGTGCTGATATTCCAGTCTCCTCAGTACGTTCGATCATATTTCAGTGCCCCTTGACGGATGTGGCCGCGAAATTGAATTTGTCGCCTCATCAGTGAGTTGTTTCCCGGCATCGCCCTGGCCGAATATTTGTCGCGCCTCTTTGTCTTTCACTAGCAACCAGGTTAGAAAAGAACATCTTCGGCACAGGCAAATGATAGGTCTAGCTTACAGGAGGAAAAGGTTTTGTCTCAGTTGATTGAATCAGTCTCCTCTGCAATTTCACCTTGTGAAGGCAGAAGACAGTCAGACCTTTTAAGTGGAAAACAAGATTTGCATTGTAATACAACGAAAAACTTCCTTTTAACTGTCTTTTTTTGCTTTTACAGAACACTGACGGTCTGGTCAATGAAGAAACTCTTTAAATCACAGTGAGCAAAAGGTCCTCGGGCCGACGTCAGCCTTGGTTGGCCCGCGCACCTTTTGTTAAAAAAGTTAATTATTATGGGTACAGGGTAGCATTCCAGGGCAGTGTTACAGGGAAGCGGTTAACTCGTTCACACTTTAAAATGATTTTTGCACCTTTGAGGGTCGTCCAAAAGTCTTACGACCAAGTCGTGTGAGATGGAACGGCCATGGAAACTCAAAAGGGGAGGGGGGGGGGCTGAGGGGGCGGGGGGAACCAGATTTGCTGGGCGCCTTCCTAGTGACGTCGAGCTCCCCTTTTCCATTTTCGGTATAAAACGCACAAATCACGTGTGACTTGTCTTCCAGCCTTACACGATCTTCGGAATATATTGTCTGTAATGCACGACCAGAGTAAAACTACAATTGTGCGCTGGTCTGTGGTTTTGGACTTTTATGCAAGAGAATTGAAGTCCAAAAGTTATTTGTTCGATACTTGTTCAATAATTGTTGAAAACAGGCTGTGCCTGTGGTCCCTGAAAGCTGATGACACCCATGTCGGAAGTGACCATCCCGATATCGTCTCTGATCTCTTCCGGCATTGATTGCTCACACGCATAATCCCCGACCACTTCCTCTCTATAAGGGCCAGAGGTAAA